>JAQMYM010000037.1:3551155-3567351 GCA_030014255.1 Parauchenoglanis ngamensis | reverse complement strand
TGTTTAAACAATTATTGCACACTTTCTGTAAATCCAATAAACTTCATTTCACTTCTCAAATATCACTGTGTGTGTCTTCTATATGATATATTTAACTGAAATTTTTTATCGTCACAACCAACGATTTATACAGGAAAATCATGAAGATTAACAAGGTTGCCCAAACTTTCGCATCCCACTGTATATATAGTGTACCTCCTATTCATATCTGTATTTGTTCCCGTTTAGAACACAATATATGTATTATAATCATGATTAAAAAAAAATTCTTTGAAATTTTTACAACTACTCTGTGTATCTAAGTGCAGCCTGCACTAAGCAGACTGGGACTATGTAATGCATTCTGTTAACATCTTATAAATGCATTATAATTATTGCTATAAACTGTAATGCGTTTTAATAAATAATTATAATGGAATTTAATTACAAATGCCTGAGGAATTAATTAGAACATGTTATATCCAGTACATATTCGTACACAGGTAGTAGTTTTTCTAGAGTTAAAAATGTTTTCCTCAAAAATAGTTGTTTTTGTTCTGTTTTGAGTGTAAAGAGTAAAATGTGTCAGTGGAGTGGGAGCAAAATCACAAAAACTTTTTCTTTTTTTTTCAATTTTAGTCAATTTTACTCTGGCAACTTTACTCTGTAGTTAGTTAATTATACCTGTGGCCTTCTTAAAAAGATCTGTGCATCATGGCACTGAGCTGAAAGTTGAGTACTCGACATCATACTAGCTTTGTTGGCAGATTAGCAAAGCTAGCTAGCAGTACTAGACATGTACAGTACACTCAACCAGAGGCACAGATGAACTCTGCTACTATCTAAACATTTGACCAAGCACACCATAGGATTGTGGCCAGGAATCATTTCAGCCAGATTTGCTGCTTTACCATGTCATATCTATTTTGTGTCGAATAAAGAAAATCTCAATTTACTCATTTGCTGCTTTCACTGAAATCATAGCACCTCCATGTCACGCATGTGCATAGAAAATGATTGGTTGCCTGTCACTTTGTCCTTTGCTAGTGTGAACGGTAAGACTGCGTTAACATCCAAATATGGTCGAGTCATTGGGAATCAATGGGCGACAACCTTTAAACCACAAACCTGCTTCCTCCTGTGGGAGAACCCGAGTGCTGAGGCTCCTGGCCCTTGCTGCTAATTTAACCAAAGGTTAGATGCCTTTTATTGATGTCAGTGCTATGAATATTTGAAAAGACTTTTAAGGCAATGTCAAAGCGAGCACCTGCATATTTTTTGCATGGGGTGCTTTGTGTGGCATGAGCACAAATACCATTCTAACTCTTTTTTGGTTGGAGACTGGAGGCTGTTCAGTGGCTCAAATGTCACACACAGAATAGTGTGAACGGGCCAGCATTAGCCAGGGAGCCTTGAGGGAAATGCATCCTTTATTTTTTTCTTTTTTTTTAACAATCAAATACCCACTCATGAGCGTCACATTGGGAGGTGGAGAGGGCAAAATGGAGCTTATACAGAAAAATGGAAATCTTAGTGATGGAAGAAATGAAAGGTTGCTCTATTGAGCCGTCCTAACAACTAAGAAAACGTGAGCTCTGCAGGAGATGCATTTTCTGATTTACTAATGCTAGCTGTAGTTCAGAATTGGATAGAAGACTGACCCAATATTTTTATGACGAATGGGGGCCCATTAAGCTCTTTTATTTTTTCACATTTACAAACACTTGTCAATTTTACACATTGCTACTCTCAGATCCCCCAGACCTTCACATCTCCTTGGTAATATAAATATGGTATTTAATATTATAGTTATAAGAAAAATTGACACAAAATAGGAGTCTAAAGTTCAAAGAAAAACTGCTCACTGGAACACTGGGAAATTCCCAGCAGTTTCAGTGACATTAAGCAATTCCACTCCAAACCTCCTGGGCTGTGAAAGTGTACGTCTGAAATCAAAATTGCCGTTCTTTGGAGTGCACGGTCTACACACACCCCCTGCAGCAGAGACAATAAAACACTGACTGACAGCTTTCATAATGTTCTCTATATCAGAGCTAAATACGTAATGGGGTCTAAGCATAGTGTTTTGGTGCCTGGTCCCTCGTCAGCCAGCACAGTAATTACACGTCCTGCTGCATTATATAATACAGCTGCAGAGCTGTCACGGTGCATGTGAGGGATGGCCTGTGACCTCCCTGCACAAGCGCCTGAGTCTTCACTAAAGAGCATTAATATTGTGTGGCTGATTGCAACTCAGAGTTTATGTTATTGAATTAAATTAATTAGCCAGTGTTTCACATTTACCGAAGTGCAGCAATCAAAATAACGTCTGACTAACTGTTCAGCTTCTGTGTGTGTGTTTCTCTCTCCCTCTCAGTTCTTCATAAATGATGGACGCTAAGCTTCTGAGTCATATAATTACTACTCACTTACACTCCTTGCTTCCTATTCCACTCTCTCAGTGTGTACGAGTGTGTTATAACATGTCAGTGCTGTCATTGTAATCACACTCTAGCCTGAGTTACTGCTTAGAGAAAGTACTTATTATGTAGTTAGGGCTTTTCTCTACAGCTCTCTAACTGCACAACCTCGAGCAGCTTTTTAAGAAAAAACTGCTAAAGCTCCTCTGGGGAGGAAACTCCTCCTATTTCTTGCTTTTCCAGTCACTTGACTGATGGTCATGCTGTATATGAATATCACGTGATGGTTATTTTTAATAAGGTGTGGCCACAAATCAACCTCAAACTAAATATCTAATGGATACATTTTCATATTGCGTCCACAAGACACCAAATTCATGGCCATAAATAGTGTAACTTGAACCTATGACTAAATTCTTTTTGGCTGGAACAGGTGAAAAAGTCTACTCACATTGGGAATTTGATTAACTTTATACAGGCAATTGATATATTCATGTCACATTGCCAGTAACATCAGTATGTGTAAAGTGAATCTTAAATAATCATTCCCAGGCTTGGGTTCCTGTGGCCACAATGGTTTAATTCAATTAATATCTTTGCGTCTTAATCACAATTTCTACTAAAATACAGTAATTGACATATATTTCATGTAACTATTTCATGGCCACAAACTAGATCTTGTTATTCAAGGACACACCATGGTTATTTATTCAGTACATATAATTTACTTCATAGTTGTAAAATTATATCTTGTTAAAATTTGTTACCTATGTAGAGCATAGGTAAGAAATACGCAACTGATTTTGAGAAAACTGTGAGTGAAGCAAATGAGTGCAGTGTATAATTTTATTGTTAAAAAACCAATTACCCTGCTTAAAACTGTCAACACAAACATTAGAGGCATTTATTATTATCCCTCTAAAGTTACCCAGGTCGAGGCCACCTGAACGACTGCCCATCTGCAGGCATTTCTGCATAAAGGGAAAAATGTTTAAAATTGTAATAAAGTATTTTTTTCTCTCTCACACATATACTGTGCAAATGTTTGAGCCACTCCTTTGCTTCCAAAGAGCCAGACTTTCTTATATTTTTTAATGTAGTCTTGATGAACAGTTCTCCAGGCTTCCTCAGTGGAACACTATCGGTCATGGATCGGCCTCCATAAAAACCCGGATCTCAACATTACTGATGCAGCATGGTACATTATTGAATCATCTTGACAGAGAACGCAACAAAAGACAGCCAACGTAAAAAGAAGAGCTTTGGAACGTCCTTCAAGAAGCCTGGAGAAATTAGAAGAAAGCTTACCTAAGAGAGTTCAGGCTGTGTTGAAGAATAACACTGCTCATACCAAATATTGACAGCTCATTAGACCGATACAAACTCTCTTTGTGTTATATACTGTATTTACATGCATGTTTGCTCATGTTGCAATAAATCACTCTACCTATTGTTTTATTTCCCTAGCAAAATATAAAGAAATGTGGGGTGGGGGGGTCAAGACTTTTGCACAGTATGCATATATAACATTCTATTATAGAAACAACACATATATTGCAAACTCCAATAGTGCATAAAGAACGACTATTGCTACTTACAGCACTGGTAGAGTCTGTTGATTCGGAGGATGTCGTTTTGGCTCATCTCAGTGGCCGTGCCGAGGCTTACATCGGGGTCAGGGATGGGGATCATGGTGGGCAGGCCGTTCTTAGAGAAAGCAGTTCTGAAATACCAAAAATAAAATAATATAGTCAATATTTTTCAGTCATTTCAACTCATTTAATAAACAGTTGTTAAATTAAATCAAAATACTAAAGCGATATCAAGTATGTAAAATGTATTGGGTAGTTGACTGACTTGTGGTATTGCATGACAGAGTTGTAGTCATAAGATGTATCCTGGTTCAGAGTGGCCTTCTTGTTGAAGTTGTGCTCCTTGCCTGATGACGAAACACCCCCAGCCCCAGCCCCAAAACAATCAGTAAATAGTAGAAGCCACAAAAAGCATTTATGATGGAAACGGTTCAGTAGAATGAGATATTTTTCACAAGAAATGTTGACTGAAAAGTTTGCATTCCTTTAAATATATCACTCTAAATGTATAAATTCTGGGTCTGTACCCTCCATAATGTTCTCCCAGGCAACACGGATGTAGCCGTCTCGGTCGCTGCGGGTCTGTTCATGATTAAAGCCCAGTGCATGAAGAAGCTCATGCTGGACGGTATCATGGTAGACGCAGCCACTACGAGCCAGGGACAAGGTCTGGGCATTACCGGTGCGTCCAATATAAGAGTAGCAGCTATAAAAAGAATAAGATTAATCAGTGCTATGACACATTGGTTTTTAATTTAACCTTAATTACGTTTTTTTTTTTTATAATAGCTCCTGGCTTATTAATGTGCTTTCTTTCAATATAATAGTCGTAATTCCACAACAGAAAATTACCTGCATTAAATATAAATGATCCTTTCAAATGTAAAAGATCTAAACCCATTTACAATTTGAGCAATGTAGCAATGGTAGTGCTACTTGTAATTTTAATGGTTGAAAATATAATCATTTTTCCAAAACTTTAACAAAAGGATACTTTGATACTTGACGTGATAGATAATACTAACTGTAGTATGGAGTATAGGTTGTGCATGGCTGATCAGGTTGCATTTTCCCCTTGGAGCAAAGTAATTTCTAGGAAACTCATACGCATGCATACCCAGAGAGAGACTCAATGCTGATATAATCCCTTTCATTGGAGCGTGGAGTAAATCGGATACAGGTGATGGAGGAGAAAGAGGCCAGGCCTCTCTGGATAATCTGCAGCTCATGATCGGCTGAGGGTGTACAGAGTACTTGTTTGGTCAGTCACTTCTTGTGCTACTTCAACTTGAATATACAGTAAATGTGTGATGTTAAGTAATATTATTTGAGCACTATATTATATGATACCACTAATTGTTCAATTGATCAGACTCCAAATGAATCAAAATCACATTCTATTAACAATAGGAAAATTATCATTTTACTACTAATATAATATAATATAATATAATATAATACAATAAAATATAAAGATCCACATCTATGACATACTGTAGTGATTGGCGATTACATAGGGTACGTAGACTTTGCCATCACTCGACTTTGGCCACATGCAACCACGGGAGGTGCAGGAATCAGCGTTTCTTTCATTATCATCATAAACAGCAATGTCTCCTTCAGTCAGCTCAGGTTCATCTAAACCACGTACTAACACATGAAACAAAGAGTTTGTATAATATTTAGAATATTCATGATGTTCAATATATTTATTACCACATCAATAATCAATTGGTGCATTATTTAAAATAAAATACCAGTGTTAATAAATATGTAACGTTTCATGTTGCTGGTGTAAATAATAACTCATAGATAATTAATTGTAAATAATTATTCATTTTGTACAGTATGTACCACATAATGGCAGACTCTTTAAGCTCTAAGGGTGAATGTTTATGTTCCTGAGTATGTACATACTGGTTTTACTGTTCACTCTTTCGATCCGCTCTCCCACGGACAGATCAGCAAGCGGGTCCTTAACAGCTATCAGACAAAACATCAGCATATTGAATAATGGGTCAGTAAGCAGATTTTTGGTTTATTCTGTATTAAAAGCCTGTTTCCATTTAGAAGGCACCTGCCCTCTGCTTTTCATTATTGAGGACAAATTGGAAGGCACTACAGCATGTATGCATTTGTAGGCCATAAACAGTTTTGAAAGACATGTTAGGCCAAATTGTTGCTGTGATTAAAGGAGACAAAACTGCTGATAGTATGAGCAACTAGGTGGACCAGGAAGTGGACTATGATGTCTGTCAAGGTTCCTTTTCATTTAAATGATGTTCAGCACCTTCAAAGTATACAGCTCCTATGGCAGATGCATCCAGAATGGCATTTCATTGATAAATAATAATTGTAATATAAAAGCACCTGACTTACCATGGTATACAGAAAACAGACAGCACATAAAAAACACACACACAACAAAAATATAAGTGCAATGATTGCAAATAAACATCTCACATTTGCTATGGCTCACCTTGCTGAAAAATCCAGCTTTGTCTGATCAGCTACCAACTGCCAACACAGGTCAAGCTGGTAGACCATCTTTGCCAGCTGGTAAGTGCTGGTAGAAAGAACTGTTTCTGCCAAGTTGTAGATAAGGAATAATAAGGAAGCTGGAAAATAATGCAGCAGATGATAAAGATGGTCTACCAGCTTGGCCCCTGTTTTGGCAGCTGGTCAGACCAAGCTGAATTTTTCAGTAGGGCAGGTGATGAACAGTCTTCTAACAGGTTGTGATGTTTAGGTGTTTAGATTGTGTATAGCTTTACTTTTACGGCAGTTTGGATAAAGTTGTTCATCAAGTGAATAAATGTAACATGTGCATGCATGTCTCTCACCTTCTCTGCAGAACAGACCAGCAGCAGGGCCAACAGACCCACAGTCACCTTAGACACAAACATGACCACTAACTTCCTGTAGAGGGAGACAGAAACATTAGTCATCCCACATGCTGTGGGAGTTCTCAAATAGGGTCCACTGGTTTGGGGAAGTTGGTATGGGAGTGCCAAATCCCTGACCCAAGTGACTCATGAAGGACCTGGTAGGGTGTTTAACTGATCAAGTACATTCTGAGTAGGACTACAAACTGTGCGGGAGTTGAGACCTCCAGATATACAGCAGGAACCTGAAAGTTATTTCTTGATTGAGACCTTCATCTTAATGCTTAATCTCACCGGGAGAATTAAACCTAAGAAATGCATCCTTTCATCCTAAACATTTTTTCAACACCCGTAATACTGTTTGCCTTTACTCTTCTACTGATTTATAATCTCACTATTACGTAGTGTTGGTTTCAAGTACTACCTTAGCCAAGAGTTAGTCTATAGTCAGTGGAGTCCAAGTATGACTCAGAGGACTGAGTATGATGGAGATCAAGACCAAGACTAGACCAACGCCACACATGCCCAAGTCCATGTCAAGACCAAGATCAGACGCTCAGATGTTCTAATTTCCCGGTTGTAGTATCTTCCTAACCTGACATGAAATTTCTCTTGAATGAACTAAAATAATCTACTTTGTTATTATCAATTTGTACAAATAATACACAAGACATACATAGGACAAGTATAACCTGTTCTTCTAGCAAGTGCTAGAGTTTAATCCTATTTTATTTCATTGCATTGGGAGGTTAGGGAGCACCCGTTCTTGAGTACCACAATACTGCTATCTTGTATCACCCAGAAGAAGATGCATGCACTTTTGAGTCTGACTTATTTACTTACCACTGTTATGTCTGGCTTCCTTATTAGGAATTTAAATCCACAGCCAGATTTCCGTAATGCTGCTTTGTGAAAATGTCTGTTGTTAAAAGTGCTATATAAATGAAACTGAACTGAATTTAGACAAGGCATAATGGAGGGAAAATATGTGATTGGCAAATCTAAGAAATATTTTAGATATAACACAAATAAATGGATTAGATGTGTTAGTAGAGTAAGTGTTCTTACCTCAGACCTCCAAGAAGAAACTGTACGATAATAGAGTAGCAGAGGGGGCAGAGTTTTATACCCTTTTTCTGTTTATTCAGTGTCATAACTATATCACTTATATATAGAACAGCACCTGCTCATTCCTGAGAAAGAGGTAATGTACTAAAAAGATTCTTTATTTAGAAAATGTAAATAGATGAAGAAGGTTATCAACTTTAAATAAATAGTCATGCTGTTAAGAAAACAGGTGCGGTTTTTCCCTGATCAGTGGATTCAAACGCACTAGTTTCATCACTTTGAAATAGACACATCTTTCAGATTATTACTCTTTTTTTATTAGTTCTTTGCTAATTAATTTTAATAATTATTATCTCCTTGGGTCAGCTGAATACATCTTTCAGCATTTTTATCAGGCTAATCCACCTACCCGAAAAGAGGCAAAAGTTCAAAATTGCTGATATAGCAGGTTATATCAGGTTTAGGACAGCAGTGCAGTGGGAGCAGGGCTTTTGCAAAGAAAATGAGGGATAAGACATGCATGAACCTTGTTATATAACTTGTATTTGTGTGTTCTATTTTCCCTTTCTCTAATGAACAGTGAGCCAAGGACACAGGCAAAAATAAAAGTTCATGTTCAAACCTTACCCTGGGGTCGCTGTGTTCTCTGAGTGCTCTTACAGTGAACATGTTTCTGAAGCATTTTTAGTGGTCATCTAAACCATCACTCTGCTTTAGAGGATCTACAAAAATGTATAGTAGCCATAAGGTGGTGAACCAATTACAGAGTTAATTAGATCACTGGAGAAAGAGGGAGGCACACGCTTACCGGCTGTGGGTGATCATGGAGATTTCTCAGATCTCAGATTTAATTTACAGAATGGAAGTCTTGGGAAACGTTTCCTGATGGCCAAACAGACCATATGCCATGGCATAGTTGAAAATGTGACCCTCTGCTCTGCTTGTGTCTCTTGCCTTCTGACTGATTGCCGGCTGAGACCCGCCATGCAATCTTGTAACCTGCTTATTGTGGATTAATGGAATTCACACTTCCCAAATTTAACATAGTGGCTTTTTTCCAAGAACCAATAATCCACCATCTATACTGAATGTGTTCTTGTTCATTGGCTGAAAAAATAAGGGTCTACTGAATGAGAAAATGGCATCGATGTACACTATAACAAAACAATTCTCTCAATACTTGATTCCCTTAAGCCTGAGTTACAAAGAGGGCATTGGCCAGTCCATGTCACATTACTAAATATTTATACTGATCTGAAGCTGTGATGTGATGCAGTCTTCTGATTTAGATAAGGTTGTACACACTACAGAAATTTAGCTTGGTAAAGTGTAGCGATACTTCACAGGGACCGTGTTCAGTCACAGTGGACCTCTATAGTACTGAAAAAAGTTCCTTATGCTTTTTTCCATGGAGAAGATGCCACTGCTGGGGAAGGATGCCTGTACCACTTAGGCCAGGGCCACCTGCATTATAATCTTCCGTAGCGCTTGTTTTAGTGACAGACACCGAGATAGAGCTATCTGCAGAGACGTGGTGTTCTGGGCAAAGGCACAGTCCCATGCTGTTTCTCCATAGGTACAATTTAATGCCTCAAGTTTCATCTAGAAAATTCTTGCCTTGCTCTCCAGGTTCTGTTCCAGACATCAAACTGATCAAAGACTTTGTGTCATTCCTTTGCAAACTCTGGATGAAAAGTCTGATGTGATGATGCAGGTAGAAGGTTCGTTAATAACTAACTTTCTTGCTCTCTGTCTCTCTGTCTTCCAGGAGTCAATTTCAATGGCTTGACATGGCAGTTGAGAGAGGTGAGAGAATAAATATGTATTACATTGTTGGGGCCATACAGCTGCACTGAAGCTTTCACTAAAATACATTTTTCACAATGCCATGCATTCCATGTTAGTATGCATTTCCTGTGTTACCCTGTCTATAGGTCTATCTAATGGTAATTTCACAATAATGGTTAAAAGGCAGTTTTATTTAGCTTTTATTTATAATTTCAGATTTTAAGTGGGTCAGAATTTTACATACACTTTATTAGTATTTTAGCATTTGTTAAGTAGTTAAGCATTACCTATTAATTGCTTAATTCAGACAGGTTTGGTGGCATCCTTGCTCAAACCTTTTTTTTCTTTTTTCAGTTTAACCACCAAATTTTCTATGGGATTCACATCAGGGCTTTGTAATAGCCACTCCAATACTTTTACTTTGTTACTATAGAGGTATGCTTAGGATCATTATACTGCTGGAAGATCCAGTTGTACCATTTTACCTACATGCCAACTCTTTTCTGAAGTACACCAGTTTCTTTTCCAGCAAAACATCCCTACAACATGATTCTGCCTCCTCAGCGCTTCACAGCAGGGATGGTGTTCTTCTGATAAAAAAGAGTGGTGTTCTTTATCCTTTTTCCTCCATACTTTGCACCGTAGTGAAAAATTAGGTTTGAATGACTTAATTTGTCTGATGATTATTGCTTTATTGCTTTCTATCAAGTTTGCTTGATAGAATATGTTTCACTGGCTAAAACAAAGGCCATGAACGGTAACTTAGAGCTTCCTCAACTGCAATTAGGATTCTTAAGTTTCTAAAATCTGTGCTCACAATTTTGAGAGGTTTGCATTAACTTGAAGCTAAAATTCCTGTTAGCTGCTCTGCATGCACTGCTAGAACCAACACTGCCAACTGTAGGTCAGAAATCTCTTCTGGAACCACTCTTAAAGGTGAAAACCTTCCCAAGACACAATTGACAAAGTTGTGTGTGGATCTAGGGACAGTGTCGTTTGTTTAAACACCACAAAGTAAAGGGAGTTCAAATTACCAATCGTTAAAGCAGGATAAAACTCCAATGCCTAAAGACAAGTAACTCAGGCAAATGGGTGACTGAGATAATCCAAAGAAATCCAAAGTCTAAAATATAAAGAATTTAACAAAGTAATGGAATCAGATTGAATATGCAAATACTTTGTAAGAAATACATCAGACAGTAAAATAGTAACTAAGTATTATTTTCAGTAGGAAAATAAACTGAGACAGGTGGAAATTATTAGTAACCCGGACAATTAATTCAGAAGTCTGGTGTACAAGAGAGTATTACCATGTGCTGGTATGCCATTAATTTTGGGTAGTGCACAGCTGGATCATAATCTTAAATTAATTACCAAGTCGGCTCAGTAGAGAAAGGGTAGAAATTTTGCATGATCCGTGAGGAAAGTCCACCATCATGTGGCTGATTAAAGAACAGCAGATTAATAAACTCCATGCTACCTATTGTACCTATTTTATTTTCGTCATTCATTTAATTATATTGTAGTGTTTGATTTAGAAATTCGAACTATAATTTACATTAAAAAATTAAACCTTTTAAACATATATTTTGGGGCCGTATACATAGTTATATGATTTAGGATACTAGTTATGGTATAAACAAGTGCATTAAGACAAAACATTTTTAGTTTTTCTGTAATCAAACTTGTAAACAAATGTTTTATGAGCCAAACAAAATAGTATACTGAAAATAGTCCTAAATAACTAGAAATCCTTATTCTTCTACGATTATCTTTTGCCGTCTTGTGCAGGAGTTGTGTGCCCAGCAGGACAGCAACATTACAGGCAGCATGGCTGCAGTTCCTTTGGGAAGACAGCACAGACCTGATGAACCAAGTGCTGATAACGATATCTCAACGATGCAGTTTCCAGCTTTCAACTGGAACAAACCAGATCAAGCTTCTCATCGTGTTACAAAACGCTACCGGAAACTTCTTAAGACCAGCGCAGCAGTTCGGTCACTATCCAACTCCACCTCCTCATCAGAGCCTACACCCAAGAGCTGGCATCACTTCTACCATATGCAGAAAACTCGTCATCGCCTGATCAAGGAAGTCTGTGCCAAATACCGGAGCAACATCTCACGGACAATAACACCACACCATGTGTCTCGCATCTATGTAGAGGACAGGCACAAGTTACTTTACTGCGAAGTGCCCAAAGCAGGCTGCTCCAATTGGAAGCGAGTCCTGATGGTGCTTGCTGGTGTTGCTTCCTCGACACACAAGATAAACCATGACACTGTCCACTACGGCAACCACCTAACACGACTAGACAGCTTTGACCAGCATGCAGTTTCTGAGCGACTCCGTTCCTACACAAAGGTGCTGTTCATACGGGAGCCAATGGAGCGTCTGGTCTCGGCATTCAGGGACAAATTTGAGAGCCCAAACTCATACTACCACCCTGTGTTTGGCAAGCCCATAATCTCCAAGTACAGGGTGAATGCATCCAAATCAGCACTCAGGACAGGAAGCGGTGTCACTTTTCAGGAGTTTATCCGCTACCTGCTGGATGTACACCGTCCTATTGGAATGGACATCCACTGGGAGCCGGTAAGTCAGCTCTGCAGTCCGTGCCTGCTTGATTATGATTTCATTGGCAAATTTGAGACTATTGAGGAGGAAGCTAACTTCCTCTTGCATAGGGTGGGTGCTCCAAAAAACCTCACATTCCCCACTTTCAAGGACAGAAACCCAGAAGCTGCGAGGACTTCCACACACATCACGCAGCACTACTTCACCCAACTGAGTGCTTCAGATAGGCAGAGGGTATATGACTTCTACTATATGGACTATTTAATGTTTAACTATTCCAAACCTTTTCAAGATGTGTACTGATACACTGATTGGTTGGTATTGCCATTGTATAGGCTGTCAAAAATTAATAGATTATTACAGTGAGACATTTAAATAGGAGTAGTTCATTCTAACTGCTTCAAAAAGCAGGTATTTTGTTACTTCACACCAATCGTTTTACAATTACGCATACCAACTGGGATTGAACCTGAGTGGGACTGACATGCAATGATACCAAATTCATCGTTTCATGCTCAGTTAAAAATTACTAACACACTGCAGAAGTATGGCAACAGGCTGATTCTCAGCCTAATATATTGTTATTTCATTCACTAAGAGTAACATCC
This sequence comes from Parauchenoglanis ngamensis, assembly GCA_030014255.1. Lineage (NCBI taxonomy): Eukaryota > Metazoa > Chordata > Actinopteri > Siluriformes > Auchenoglanididae > Parauchenoglanis > Parauchenoglanis ngamensis. The sequence goes on along the minus strand of JAQMYM010000037.1, from coordinate 3,554,434 downwards.
CACTTTCATGATAATATTACCTAAACATAATGCTTTAGACTATTAAAATGTTACCATAATATAGTAATATTGTAAAAAAAAAAAAAAAAAAAAAAGAGAGAGAGAGAGAAAGAAAAAAGAAAGAAAGAAAAAGGTAATTCATATGTCTATATATTTTTCTATGTATTTATATACTGGCTTTACAGTGGATATAAAAAGTCTACACACCCCTGCTAAAATGGCGTGCTTTGAAAACAATGAAACCAAGATAAATCAGATCAGAAGTTTCTCGACCTTCAAAGTATAAAGAATAAGTGAAAAACAATCAGAAACATTTTAGAGAAAAATGTAAAAAAAAATCTGGTTGCATAATTGTGTACACCCTTTTAGAATTGGGGGTGTGGCTGCATTTACAGTCTGTAGGATTCTGTAGGACTTTCTTGACATCTTTTTGATTTCTTCGGACTGCTGAAGCCATGGCCCTCTAAGAGCTTGCAAGGCAAGTACAGTAAATCACTTATTGAAAGATATCAATCAGGAGAAGTATAAAATTATTTCCAAAACATCAGCAAGTGGAGAAAATGAAGCACCACAGTAACATCATCAAGAACAGGCTGTCCCTCCAAAATTTACAAAAGGGCAAGACAAAAAGCTGCCACCAGACCAATAGCAACATTAAAGGAGCTTCAGGAACATCTGAAAAGTACTGATTGCTCACTGCATGTGACACTGATCTCTTCACAAGTCTGGGCTATGGGGTAGGTTGGCTAGACAGAAGCTCTTTGTCACAAAAAATATCCAAGCCAAACCATGTGGCAAAATGTGCTATGGTCTGATAAACCAGTTCCAAAAGGTTTGTTTGGAAGGCGTATCACCAAAAGGACACCATACCCGTGGTGAAGCATGGTGGTGGCAGTATCATGCTTTAGGGCTGCTTTTCTTCAGCCAGAACTGGAGCTTTTTTCAAAGTGAAGGGAATCATGAATAGCTCCAAATGCCAGTCGATTTTCAGGCGTCTGCTAGTAAGATGAAGATAAAAAGGAATTTCACCTTTCAGCACAACAATGACCCAAATCATACATCAAAATCAGCAAAGGAATGGTTTAACCAAAATAAGATCAATGATTTTTAATGATCTAGCCTGAGCCCAGAGCTAAATCCAACTAAAAATTTGCGGGGTGACCTGAAGCAGGTGTGCACGGGAAATGCCCTCATAATTTGACAGATCAAGAATGTTTTTGGGAGTAAGAGCAGGAAATACGTTTGGGTGATATGTAACAAATTGCCATATGATGATATGAAACAGTGAACCAGCAGGATGGATGATGACATGGGGGGGTCATCTTATAGGCTACTCCTATAAAGGTACTCAAATTTTTTATCAGAATCAGAATCAGAATCAGAAAACTTTATTGATCCCACAGGAAATTGCTATGTGATGACTCCCATACCACACAGGCGCACAAAAACAAAAGAACAATATAAAATAAAAAATAAAAGAAGTCTAAAAATCTAATACAAATAAAAATCAGTAGAAAGAGAAAAAAAAACAGTGGAAGACTCTTGACATAAGTGGAAGTTTGGAACAAGTTGTTGCATTTACAGAAACAATAGTAGTTAAATACTATTAAGTAATAAGTAATATTAATTAATGAAAAATATTATGACCAGTAGTAATATTGCACATGAAGACTATTGCACATAAATTGTTGAAAGTAATTAAGTGATTTAGCACCCCATTTTTTGCATATTATTGCATCTATTGCACATTAAGAACATTGCACAGGATTGCACATAGTAGACTGTTGCACATCATAACAAAAAAATGCACATATTCTTCCACACACTGATAATTTTAACCTGTAATGAATATACAATTTATATACTTTCTTTTGCTTAGGGTTATTAATAATAAATAATTCATAAAATAAATATCTATACCAAAATTTGTACTAAAAAATGGGGGTGCCTAAGGCTTTTGCACAGTACTGTAGATGGGAAAGAGTTCAACTTAGGGTATTATCCATCAATACCCCTGTAGCCCATAGCCCATCCCTAAATACATCCCTCCCATTGCAGACGCACACTAAACTAAACACTGATGTACTTACTGCATACCCCCAACACTCAGCACAGTTTGGGGGAGCCGTGTGGCCTGCAACTACTTCCTGAAAGGCTCTCTAACACCTGGTTTACTGAAAGGTAGACAGTGTTCCTAAAAGCCAAGAATGGAGTAAAGAAAGCCTTTCACATTTTTTCTCATTTTTTGGAATCCAATGGCACCAAAATCCTCCTTCACTCCTGGACTTCATTGATTCTGGAGTTTGTTATTACAAGGTATATATTTTTTTAACAGCATTTACCTTGGGAATGTCTATGCAGACCCCCAAACTGTAATTTGTTCCCTGGGCTCAGGCTTACAGGGGGTGAATTGAGTGTGTAGCGAGGATGATCATTTCCTTTTAAATTACCAAATGCTTTTAAATTCTTGAAGGGTGCAATCCTAATTTTTGAACAGACTTTTCAGGGCAAGATATAGTCACTGCATTGAAACAAATTTCAAAGTTAGGCATTATTCATGGGTTTTGTTTGAAGAATTACATTTTGCACAAATATGATGCTTACAGAACTAAAAATCCACTAAACCACTAAAACCACAGAAAACAACACATCTTTTAAATCTGTTCTCTAAAGTGCCAATAAACCACCCTTGCCCAAGCATGACCTGCTGCCCTACGATGTTGTTGCATTGCAGGTTTTCAAAGGTGCTTTTGCAGATTTCACATGTCTAGCCCTCACTCTGTTAGGTTTATAGCTGTTGAAGAGGAAGCCCTAGATCTTGATGTGAAAATTGGCAATGGAATTTTGAAGAAAGCTGAATAAAAGGAGAGTAAAGAAGGTGCTCCGTTTGTTGCCCCCCAGGGGGTCTTCATCTTGGGAGGGGGAAAAAATGACCAAAAACTTTACCTTGGCAGCTTCTTTCCGAATGGAACACAAGGAATGACAATATTTTGAATTGTCCAAAATAACAATGAGTGTTAAATTTCATACTATAGGTTATGAGTGCATACCTTTAGACACACATCCTAATGCATCTGTGTGTAAATAATTTACTGTATGTTTATACTTATTTTAGTAATAAATAAATAAATACATATAAGGAAAAATAAAGAGATATATCCCTATGGTATTTGGGTTTACTATATGTTGCAACTTGTATATGTATATGTATACACTACCGGTCAAAAGTTTGGGGTCACCTACTCTTTTTCATAGGTTTTTCTTTATTTTTTTTGCTTT
>JAQMYM010000037.1:3522419-3541344 GCA_030014255.1 Parauchenoglanis ngamensis | reverse complement strand
GGGGGGGGGGGGGGGGCGGGGGGGGGCCCCACCTGTAAAATAAGGTCACTACTCATCTTGTGTTGTTAAGGCTGCTGAATTGGACAGATACTCCTTGTAGTGCGCTTCCTCCCGCACCCGCCGAGCGTTAAAGCGAGAGAGACAGACTGTAATAGAAATTCAATTCCATTCATCTCGGAGCTTTAGGCTTCAGCGCAAACACACCTGTGTGCATTGCCTCTCCCGGTGATGTCTTTGTTCCCTCTTTTACTCTGTTTAGCTTCATAACAAGCTATGACAGGCACTCGCACGGGAGGCGCTCCAACTCCGCCGTGAGTCCCTTTGAAATCAGCTGACCAGGCCGACATGCCATCAGCGCGGTGATAACACCGGCTCCACTGACAGGAAGTCAGGCAGGAAGCGGACTCATCTCAAATTTAGTACTTGGCATTAAGATTCCATTAAACACAATCAGGGCTGTAATAAACCGTTTTCAAATGTCTGGCATGATGAACTCTTTCCCCCGAAGAGCATGCACAGCGAGGATGATGGAGGAGGCAAAGAAGAGCCCACATGGTCACAGATATGTTATTGCGGATTAGTCTTGAGGTTTGACAGAAAGCTGTGTGGAAATACTGCATGGACAAAAACCCTTTCTGAGAGAAACCCACAAAATTTAAGTCCTGATTTATAATCCGAATTGCACCGATGGAACCAAAATCAAACTTCTTTGGCTAGGAACTGAACGGACCGCCATGTTTGGCAGGAATGCAGTTATTAATCATGGGAAGTGTTTTAAGGCGTGCGGTCCAGAGACTCATCATGAATTCCTTTAAGCAGAAATTCCTTTATGACCGCAGCGTCCAGCAGCCAAATATTAATTGTGGGGTGCCAATAATTTTGAAAACATACAGATTTTGCATGCAGAAAACATTTCATGCAGATATAAACCTGTGTTAAAGGAACACCCCTGAGTGTAGGAGTGTAAGTAGGTGAAATAATTAATAGTGATAGTTTAGCTTGTGTCGCAAACAACGCAGCCATGACGTATCTATCGAAAGTGCCGTTAGTCTGTAGCATATATTTGCATGACTCATTTCACTGACATGTCAGTAGTGAAACGGTAAACCTGCCCTCCTGCCAGAGCCTCTTTTCCTCTGCCAGGGAACGCAGCATTGTCTCCACAACAACAACAAGAAATGGAGAAATACTTCCAACTCGTCTCTCCGCTTCAGAGTGATGCCTTGAGCCTCTCCTTTCAACCCGGAGTGCTGATACGCTTCTGGCTCGCCGCTAATAAAACGGAAAAATAAATGGTAATTGTTTCATGCATTTGAAGGAGGCCAGCCTTACTCCATTAACTGTGTTTTCCTGTGCGTACGCTTTCATTTCCAGGATCAGTCGTCTGTTTAACGGCACCGAGCCCATCGTGCTGGACAGTCTGAAGCAGCACTATTTCATCGACAGGGACGGAGAGATTTTCCGTTACATCCTCAGCTTCCTCAGGACCTGCAAGCTGCTGCTGCCTGAAGACTTTAAGGTAAAAAAAACCTGAACTCTATATTTAGGCAGAGGTTTTTTCAGATATAATATACACAGTGTTAATAGTGAGTAGGCCTATGAATGGGCTAAAAGTAAAAAAAAATCTCCTATATAGAACTTTTACAAATGAAACGCTTCCAGTCTCCCGATACTTTCACTCTTGACATGCTGCTCTGCGTTTTTAATCACTTTCTGATTTCCATTATCATTTAAATGATTTGTAAGTATAGTTGTCGTAGGCCTGTTTAATCTTTTCTCCTGCTCAGGTGTCAGAGTGCTGAAACGCCTATCAGTCACTGCAGATTCACATATCAATCTGCAGTATTTATTGGAGGAAAAAAGAAGGCTGCTGTTTTGAGGTTTTGTTTTTTTTTTAGCGATATCTCATAACAACATACTCCCATATTAAAATACGGAGCTTCTGTGGAAGATGAGCAAATGTTGGCAGGTAAGCTGGGATGCGATGGCAACCGACTCTATCACAGCATCCGTACATCAGTAAGATTGTTTTTAATTACCGCTGTACTATTATTAGAGTCGTTATCCAACCGTGTCAGCGGAAAGGGGGCGTGGCCTAACTGCCTGTCAGTTCCAATAAGCCAGGTGCGTCATTCCGAAAACCTAGAAACTCCTCCTTTCTCCCTCACGCTAATCTTGTTTTGTTTCATTTATTTATTCCTCTTATTTCGGATTCCGGCTGTTTTTGTCAGAAAACCGTCCTCCTGCAACATGAATAAAAACGTACACAAATTATATGCCTGAATGAGCGAATTATGCAGACTGTGGACTTTGTTCCACCTTTTCCTTGTATAGTCGCACACAGAGCCATGTTAGCACAGATTAGCTCAGGAAGGCTGCACACACCTGGCTCCTATATTGCTCTACGCATGAGGAAACCGCTCCGCCTTGCCAAGCTTCACACACAGCTGCCTTCACACTGCACAGTAATCAGTCGTCCACTACGAGCACGCTGACAAAACAGAGGCTTGATGTGGGTTTTAGTGGAGAAAGCTCTTGGGAGAGAAAATAGAATCTACGGGCTTCAGAAATAAAGAGATTTTGAACTGGATGTCAAAGCCAAGGTTTCCGCCAGTGTATCACAAGACAAGCCGTGCACTGTAGAACAACCTCACCCCAGTTTCTTATCTGTAAATGTTGGGTTTACGAGCTGATGTTTGCTCATTAAGACTGGGCAAAAAGCTGCATAACTGAGTCGGTGTAATAATCATCAGGTTTTATATACACATTCATATGGAAGTGCAGTCTGGGTAACTTCTATAGGCTTAAAAGAATGGCTGAAGTGAAATCTGCACGTATACAGAGTCAACATGCTGATGTTCTACGCTGTAATGTAGACGCATATTCATCACTCCCTTTATAATTGCTTCGGACCACTTCACAGGTTCGGGCATGACTACAAAGAAAATCCTAGCAGGCAGAAAACAAAAGTTTCACTACAACAACCTTAGCACATGTTGGTGGTTATTTTTTTTCTCCCAGATTCGCTCCAAGAAACAGCAAGAAAACTGCAGGGTAAAAATCCAGTGTAAGTGCTACTTAAAAATAAGCAGCTCTTAAAGGTCCAATATGTAGGATTTAGAAGAATGGAATATAATATTCATAAGTATGTGATCATTAGTGTATAATTACCTGTAACTAGAAATCATTTTGTTCTGATTAGCTTCGAACGAGCCCTTTATATCTACACTGGGAGCGGGTCCACCTCCACAGAGCCGCTACAGTAGCCCTGAACGGACAAACCTCTAGAGAGCGACTTCCACATTTATCATTTTTACAAGCATGAAGCGTGAATCCAAAAGGACGCACTGGAAAGGTGACAACAAAAAACAAAGGGAATCTAGGAAGAGGAAGGAAGAGGAATCAGTGTTTGCTGGTGCTGGATAACAAGTTTAAGAACCCAAATTTTGAAGAATGGTGGATTATACTTATTATTCAGCATGAAAAAAGCGAGCGAGTGTGACTGTAAGCTCTAATACACGCTTGGAAAGGGAGGGTAAGAGACGGGCATTCAGGTGGTTGAACCCTACATAGTGGACCTTTAAGGTTTTTGGGGTTTTTTTGTTTTTATTAACCAACCAAACACACTAGAGTCACGCCCCCTTGGTTTCTATTGGCTCACAAGAAAAAGGTTTGTGAATTCACAGGTCAAAGTTCACCCAGAACGTAAGCGCCGGCAGAAGCCAACGCATGCCCCCTTTCCTCTTCAGTGTGCTGTTTTACTTTCGTCCTAGACACATTTTATTTGTGTTTGATCCAACCCCTGCTTTAGCATGAAAGTCACAAAAGCGTGTCAGCGTTTTCAGGTGTCTCAGTTTACGCTACAGTTAAGCTATCGTCATTTTTGAATAGGGTTTTGTTAAATAGCAGGAATCCTCCATATCAGCGAGCCTTTCAGCTATCCACCTTTAAACTGTGTAGTGATACAATACGGACAACAAAGTAATCAACAGACCAAAAAGCAACATACCAGCATGAGAACGAATACCAGAAACACCGCGCTGAATTACACATTCCCTGATTTAAATCCAAGACGTCATACAGCGTTGCTGTTGCAGGCTGAAAATCTGGATGGACGGTAACGTGTCATTCGAAATCATCGCCCTCCTACCTTTTGATTTGCGTGACCTCGGAAAGAGGAAACACAGTGACTGGTGGGATTATTGTGTGTCCTTATCAGCGTGACATCACTGCTCCACTTGGCCTCAGGGATCAGTACCACACCCCGGCACGGGCAGCTGGTTTGTTCCTTTAAGTCAGTGAACCGATTTTATTTGCAGCAGTGCAAAATATAGTTTTTGTTGAGAGAAAGGGCGATTAAGAGGATTATGTGCTGCTAGGATACATCAGTAAACATCAGTAAAATAAGCCACTGCTGCTGTATACAGTGTGTGTACATGTTTACCACTAGTCTTGTGTGTGAAGCAGTGAAGAGTACACAGCTGTTTAGGTAGAAACTCCGTAACATCTTATAACCTGCTGTCATTCTTTGCAAATACAAATAAGAGAATATGATTTATGTGCGAAGAGATGGAAGGGTTTCACTGGAGTAATGTGGAGTCAGAGAGCCTTGCAGTTGCTAAGCACTTCACTGAGAGAGACCGGTATGAAAATTAATGGCTGATGATTTTGGAAGTCAGATAGGAGGTGGAGCGAGATTTGGGGCTTGATTTTCAGAGGGAGTGCAAGATAATGCCATTCTCAGAATTTAAAAAAAAAAAGACAAAATCATCCCCCCTTTTAAAAAAGGGGAAAGTATTTTTGAAGAAAAATAAATAAATAAATAAGTTTGCAAATCAAGAGTTGAGGTAATGGTAATCCCAGAGTAAAAATGCCTTTCGATTAATGTGGCATCATTATTATCAGTTATTATTTTTATTATTATTATTATTATTATCAAAGACACTGCATGTTGTGTCAGGAGTTTCAAACAGGCAAGTAGCATCCCACACACACACACACACACACACACACACACACACACACACACACACACACGTATCTACTGAGGAGGTGGTTATGTAAGTTACGTCACACTTATTCATGGTTACCCGAGTAAAGCTGTATAATTATTACCACTTCCTCCTTCTGCAGCTGAATGTGGATTTCTGAAACATAGAAATACATGCAACGTGAAACTGCTTCTCAACGCAGGCCAAACCGACTTCTGGATTACAAACAAATAATGTAATTAAAAAATAAATAAATAAATAATTCAAATCTTCAACTTCAGTTTTCTTTCCCTTTTAAATGACTAATAACTGTTTTGAAAACGAATGTTTCACTTCAACGTCGTCGATGTTCTCGGTTCCAAACGGCAACAGCCGTTTCAAAATTGAGAAAACTCCCTGCATAATAAATATCTAAACTGATTACTGTTTTGTTAAACAGAAAATTGTATTATGAAATCTTAAGCTGATTATTGTATTGCGTATACATTAATTAATTCCTCACCGCTGATCCAGGTTTCGGCAAGTGTACAAGACAGGATTTCACAAATAGAAGCATCTTTGCCATTACGTGAGACACAGAACTAAAACCTGATTAAGGATTGTTTTCTTAAACAAGCTTGGTCTGTCAGGGCAGGGTCGAACCCGGAACCTTCTTGCCGTCGGGGCTAAGCTCTGCCGCCCCCGGGTTCACGTTTGTCCGTCTTTGTCACAGGCATTTCTTTAGTATGTTGTTTTGTAATCCCACCGGAGAACTTGTCTTTGGGCAAGCATATTTGCGAAGAGCACGTCGTGCATCCAGTGGTGCATTTGTAATGTTTGAAAACTCCAGTACCTGTTCCGCTGACTCCGAAAACGGTACAGTCTGCCATGCTTATCTCTCTCGTTCAACTGAAAGTATGATTATATTTTCCCTAAGTGCTCCGTCTGCTTGTAATCTGCAGCGGGAGCAGCAATCACCTGCTTTTACTCCATGTTAACATGTTGAAGGCGCTGTTCCATCTTGCTGTAATACTGCATTTAACTACAAAGCTTGCTAAAGAACAGTCATTTTAGTTATGCGAAAGTGTAAATATGCATTCAGTCTTGTTTTTTTAAACCTGAGGCAAGATAACACACGTCAACACAGAACGCAGGAGGTTCGGGTGAAACGCCATGGCGTTCGCCATCGTTCTGCCTTTATTACTTAGAAGACGGCACGCACTCATGATTTTATCACATGTGACGTGATGTGACGTGAATGCTCTTCCGCCATGCACGGAGATTAGCATGGCAGAAGTATGTGGACACCTGACCACACACGTACGTGCTTGTTGAACATCCCATTCCAGATTTATTCCCCTTTTATTGCTATAAGAATAACCTCCAGTGTTCTGGGATGATTGTGGAGATTTTGGAGCGTGGCTGTTGGGATCTGTGTTCATTCAGTTACGAGCGTTAGTGAGCAGGTCTGCGGTGCAGTCAGGGTTCCAGTTCATCCTGAAGGTGATCAGTTGGGTTGAGGGCTCTGTGCAGGACACTCGAGTTGTGTCATGCTGGAACAGGTTTGGGTCGCTCAGTTCCAGTGAAGGGAAACTGTAATGCTACAGCACAAAGATATTCTACACAATCATGTCCGATTTGTGGCACCAGTTTGGGGGAAAAACCACATATGGTTGTGAAGGTCAGGTGTCCACATACTTATGGCTGTACAGTGTAGCTCTGCCCTATTTACAAGCTTTCTCAGAGCTGTTTTTGCTGTCAAGCTCGAGTTTTCTGGTGGCATTGAGTTCTTGGTAGAGTACCATTCGCTTCAGTCCATGACTGTCTGTTTTGGCAGGAGCAAGTAAGAAACCCGTCATCTTCTTTCACGCCCCGATCTGTTTGTTATTAGTAGCAGGACCTGCTCGTGAATGTTTAGTAGAACACAGCTGTTAAGTAACACTTCCGTTGTTTTGTATGCAGTAGAGAGTTTCCTTAGTGTATAGCGTAAGCCTGAAGCATCATGGGAAAAGGCATATTTTTCTTTCCCATCAACACTGACTACTGTGTACAAAAAATCTCTGTATCATTTGTGTCCATTGTGTCATTAGTTACCCGCACTCTTCTCTTCTATTCTCCTCCTTCCTTGCCTTTCTGCTTGAGTGATGCTCAGAGGGTCGGGGTGGTTAACGGGAGGCCCCAAATTATTACTAAAATGTGAGCAATAGTTTGCAGAGGCTGAAGTACAACTTATATGCATGAATAGTGCAACAGTTATCATCTTTTTAGGAACTATTGCCGCGGTGTTACCTCATTTACAAAAGTAAAAGACAGATTTGCTCTTGAAATCTCCCCTAGCCGGAGGGCTTACTGCAGTGTCGTCATGCTGCCAGAAGATCTTGGAAATAACAGCTCGGCTCTGAGTCTTCCTTTGGTTTTCTCTTGTTCTCTGCTTAGTTTTCTGGTGCCTCCTCTGCCTCTCTCTCGCTCTCACTCGCTGCATCATTATTTCGGAGCTCAAACAGTCTGTCTGAATGGAATTATGTTCGTGAGTCATTCTCACGTCTCTCTTGACACTCGGAGTTCAAATGTGTTACGAGGTTTGCGTTGGAGAGGTGATTTACTCGGGCGCTTTGTCCAGCTTTGATGTAGTCCCTGCTAAGAATAGTGGAGATGTAGACTGAGGCAGAACAGAGAATGGAAGAGAGGACAAGTTAAAACATTTTCGACTCCGGCACATTGACGATGCAGTCCTAGTGAAACACACAGAATCCCTTAATGGCATTTTCCAAAAACTTCAGTATGATTGTGCGACCAGAGAACAAGCAGCACATTGTCTACAGTTGCTCTCTCTCTCTCTCTCGCTCTCTCTCTCTCTCTCTGCTAACCTTCATTCACTGTTTATGTCGTAGAAATGCTCTGACACTTTTACAGCACTACAGTCGTAACATTTATCCAAGACATCATGAATAAAAACAATACGGATAGCATTGTCGCTGTTATGTCGGGAAGGAATAGCAGGGATGCGAGCGGGTGTAAACAAACCATCAACCATAAACCATGACCTGACGATTATGTCTAATATGTCAAAGCAAGATCCGCACAGGACCGAGCATAAGTAACTAGTGTTACTAGTGTTAACCTGTTACAGAGTCTAGATCAACAAGTTACCGTTCAACATGTACAGACATAATAAAGATATTTACCGTTAAAATGCATAAGCAATATTAATAACGTTTAGAATGAAAGTATTAATAAAACACATGGAGTTTTGGTCTCAAACGCCTTTTGATTTTCTAAATTCTTCTGTATATTCTCTTATTATCTCTGTCCTACTCACTCGCTGGATCACGTCTCTCCTCCAGACCGCAGCACCGCTCATAGACACTGCACGGGAATGCTGCCATCTGGACTCATGGGAAATTAAAGACAGGAGCAGGAGGGGCAAATATCTCCTGGCTAAATGCCCTGAGGACAGGGAGAGGGAGGGGGAGGGGGAGGCAGAGGGGGGTCTGCTTGCAGTGGGCCACATATCTGGGATGAAGGAACGCACAGACCAGACCAGGTTCACACGACCATGTTGGCATCCATCAAATAATGCATCCAGATGCTTTTAAAAGCATGTCCTGGGTAAAAAAAATTTTAAAAAATCAGTGTTTTTATTTTTTCCCGTCTGTTCCTCTGCAGGACTTTCACCTGCTGTACGAGGAGGCGCGGTATTACCAGCTCACCCCCATGCTGAAGGAGCTGGAGCGCTGGAAACAGGAGCGTGATCAGCGGCGCTCGGCTCAGCCCTGCGAGTGCCTGGTGGTGCGCGTGACCCCCGACCTCGGCGAGAGAATCGCGCTCAGCGGGGAGAAGATCCTCATCGAGGAGATCTTCCCCGAGACAGGAGACGTCATGTGCAACTCGGTGAACGCCGGCTGGAACCAGGACCCCACCCACGTCATCCGCTTCCCCCTCAACGGCTACTGCAGACTCAACTCCGTACAGGTAACACAGCGACACAACCGCAGCCACGCTAGCTACTCACGGACAGCCAGGCGCGTGCCACTGATGAGTTATGCGACGCAAACCCTGCGTGATGTTGTGGTCATGGACTCGTATGCATCATACATTCCATATGGGAGGAGGCGAGCGAGGCAGGTGGCGTCTCTCAGCAGCGTGTGCGCTCCTGGGATACAGTCTGTTCTGCTCGGGAAGCAGGCACCTGTTTTTAAAGGTCTTCCATTCTATTTTAGGCAGTTTCATAAATATCATAAGAGGTCTATGAAAGTTGCAACAACGTGATGGACAGAACTGTGGCTACTTATGAGGTATACTTAGAAATGTAAATGGATTGAATAATGTATTCATAAATAGTTTGTTTATTCATCTTTAAACCCATCTTTTTTTTATAAATTAAGTAAATAGTAATGTCTAACAGAAGCTTTGATACCAGAAACGAGTCTATGAGGAAGAGGGTGAACCATTTTAAGTGAAGCATTTTGCAATTGTGCAAACAAATCATTCCTTCCTGTGTAAATCCGTCGTATTTATTATTTAAACTTTTCTTCAGTACAACAGTGTAAATTAAGGCCTAGTCGAAATTGTCGCCATGGTTACAGTCTAACGTCGCACTGATTTAGAACTGCAATTACATATATGTCAGGATGTACAGGAAATAACTGACAGCTGCCAATCAATCAGGAACTAGTTGTTCTGCAGCTGTAGTGTGTTACAGTAAAGAGTAAACATGGTGGTGCTCACTGGTTACGGCTGTTTGATGGATTGATAGGTGGATTATGTGCAGGTTAAGTGTGTGTGTGTGTGTGTGTGTGTGTGTGTGTGTGTGTGTGTTGGAATGTCCACAAACTGAAGATATACAACAACATATAGTGTGTTGGCAAACTGCATTCCTAGAGCATTCATGTACTGTTGACTACACACACACACACACACACACACACACACACACACACACACACACACACACCCTTCAGCCATCCATCCTTGCCACGATCAGCTCTTGACTGTTTTCGGCACAAGAGTGAGAGATGGACACCTCCAGGGAACGTCGTCAGATTAGCGACACACACACATCCGTGTAAGACCAGGGAAACACACAGGGCACAAAACGCCTGTTTTCCTTCACGGACATGTTTTTCTCTCTCTCTCTTCTTCTAAAAACAGAGGGAGCGAAAGAACAGAACCCGAGCAAAAAATGGTATGCATAATTTACACCCCCCTCCGTTTAAAGACCTCACTCCTCTCGGTTTCAGAAAGACTCCTGCACCACACCGCCGCGAGCTACTCAAACACACGTATTGCATTTTTTAATACCATACTTACAATTTCTCAAACAGCCTAAACCACTTCACACTCCTTTTATAGGTTTTTAAATGGTGTGCAATATAATTAATTGGCCGCATCAGCTAACAAACATTTCTTGCTTTGTCTCTCTGAGTTTGCTTAAATGGATGAGGAGGAGGTTTATAACTGTTTACATTAAAGACAGAACACACACACACACACACATACACAGCCATGCCATAGAGGATGAACATTCAGAGAAATATCTTACATAAGTTTCATTTGCAGAACGATGACCATTTTTGACCTGAACAGTTCGAAATCATTTATGATCAATTAATGATTTTCTATAAAGGAAAAGTGTTCCTTGATCAGGTTTTCTTGCGAGACCGGTTAGATAGTAGTCTTCAAATCAGTTAAAAGGCATGGATGGCTAACGAACACGGAAATGTGTCACGTCTAAACGTTTGCTGTTCATTAAGACTTAATTATTTAAAAATGGTGCAGGCTGAAAATGATCTGCTTTGATATAACCCAGTTATTTTAGTCTAAAAGACCTAAGATCTGATCTTTTATATGTAAATTATGGGTATAATAGAGGTCATTTATGGAACACGGTGTTAATAAATACAGGGAAATAATTGCTTCCAATGCAGTAAAAAAAAAATCTCATAATTCTCTGAGAAGCTCGGTGATAATCCTGTAAACTGAAAAAAGACAGCTGTCATGACAATTTAGATACAGCATGTGCCTACAATGGGAACATCTGCATGCAGTCGTGTGTGTGTGTGTGTGTGTGTGTGTGCGTACGTGTCGGGTATGAGTATGACGTGACGGTGCTTTGACCCAGCCCAGGCTTTTCGAGAGCTGTTTTGAAGCCAAACTAATATGTAATATGATTGGATACTTCATTGTCTTTGGAACTGAGAATCTCCCCGATGTTTATATTACCATGAGACGCAGAGAGAGAGAGTGCAAAAGGGAATGAGAGACACAACATAAAGAAAGATAAAATAGAAGAAGATAGACATCGATACGGAGCCAGGCACATAGAGATAGAGAGACAGCGCGAGAAAGAAACACGGACAGAGGGAATGAGAGACACACATACAGAGGAAGGGTGACAACAGGCGTAGAGAGATAGAAGCAGAGAGAGAGAGACGGCGAGACACAGAGAGCGAGAGAGACGGAATAATGCTTCGCTTAAGCGAGAATATGTGCAGAAGAGAGAGAAAAGACCAAGAGAGATTGAGTGTGAGAAAAGAAGGAAGAAGAAAATGTGAGAGTGGACTAACATATGCTGAGACACACACAGACAGTGTCCCAAAGCCGGAGCCGTTTCAGCAGCTCCATACATCACTGTGATTGAGCGCGGGGATCAGTGAGGATGCGATCTTTCCTCCATCACCATGACAGGAACACAACCTTAGAGAGAGAGAGCATGTCCCTCCTGACGGCTCTGACACACACACACACACACACGCACACACACCTTTCCCTCGCTCTTTTATACTTCAGCTGACTGCTGCTGTGGCTGTGCTGATTAAAGCCGCTCCACGGCCATGTTTCAATCCACAAATCCGGGTGTTTAATAGGCAAGGTGTCGTCCAGTTATGTATAATACATCTCAACTGTTCACGAAGTGTGTGTGTGTGTGTGTGTGCGCATGAGAGAGATGACCGGCTGAGCGCGAGAGTGAGTGTGTGTGTGTGTGTGTGTGCGTGGGTGAGAGAAGGAAGAGAGATTGTGTGGGCTGTGTCAAAGGACATTCTACTTCCCATTGATGTTACACACACACACACACACACACACACACACACACAACTTTATGAGAATCACAGGCTGTAGCTCTCAGCTGTGTGTATAGTGTATAGAAAGACCATTTCATTCTGACTGTGTGTATTTAAAAAGATTTTTCTGCACTCCTCGCATTAGCACCATAGTTACGTGGCAGCGCTGAGGTGTGTTTTAGAAAGGGTTAGTGATAAAGAAAGCACGTCATTGCGTGACTTTTCTTATTAGCACAGTCATGCACATACACTGCATTCGTTATTTCCAAAATCATATGTTTGCAGTAATTACATTTGATTTTTTTTAAATTTATTTTTTTTTTTATAATTATGCATGAAAACACACACTGTAACGTCATGTCAGGAGTGTCTGGATTAAGTGCAGTAGCCCTGTGTGTCGCGCCTGAGCAGCTGATGAGCTGCAGCTGACCTCCTAGACAAATCTTTTGTGTTTCCGTCTGCAGTTATAGATCAATCCCACAAACGCGTATAAATTTTACATGAATGTGAAAAACGTGGTCTTCTGCGTGTTGCTTGTTCAGTCAGTTTCTTACAATGCCTGTGAGTAGATCTACAACAAACTGGCCACAAACTCTTGCACACAGGTCAATAAAGTATAGAAGAGCTTCCAGACAGATCAGTCTCAAAACAAATTTAAAAAAAGACGGAAATTCCAGCTCGGGTCCTCATCTCTGTAGGACGGTGATGGCAATAATATACACACGCAACAATTAATCTGTTCTCGTTATCATCCACTTTCAATATCTAATCCAGAACCATGTCCGAGAGTGACTTAAATCTGTCACGGATGTGTGCCGCTTGAATGTAATCCTTATCTCACATGTACGTCTGGAGCAGGAAGAAAAAAATGATCGTATCCTGTCAGTCGTTCACCTGACTGTGGCCTGCTTTGCCGGTGCGCTTCAGCTCGGCTGGGTTGTGTGTTCTGTAACCGGTTTTGAGGAATCATGCCTCCATCTCTGCTTGGCTCCAATTGTTCCCAGCACCACAGACGCACTAAAAACAATTAGGCAAATTTGTGCGCCGGAGTAATCAACGCTGTCTGTGTGTGTGTGTGTGTGTGCGGGAAAATTTCCTGAAATGGTTACTGCTCCTTGTGTCGTGTGTGTAGATTTGTGAGAGTGTGACGCTTGGGCAGGTTGGATCATTACTGCTCGATTTAAACGCAGCATAAACCGTCTGCTGCTGTGCGCGAGCTAAGGAGAGAGAGTCTGTCTCTGTCAGCAAGATCGAGGGAGAGAGCGAGAGGGAGAGAGGGAAGAATATTCACACGAAAGAAACAAGGAGAGCAGAGCTGAACTTTAAATGAGATCTTCATAAAGCCAAAGAGAAATTCTCCATCTGTCACGTCGTGAATAATGATGCCGTGTTGCTAAGCAGTGCTGCGTAAGTGCGCAGGGCTGAAATTGTCTCACTGGAAGGTACCGGTGCAGGCCATCTATTTGTCTCATCCATTCTTTAACTGCCTAATAATCCTGCAGGAACACACAATTTCACTGCTTGCACACCTGAGTCAGCTCAGCAGTAATCAGCATGCTCGTTCCTCCATCACACACTTCGTCACGTCACGTCACGTGTGTGTAAGCAGGGAGAATACACCGTGAGTATCGCCGCGGGCGAAACACGCATCACCCGCAATCAAGCAGAAATAATATTCCCCATAATAATCACTGTCACCCGTATAACACTTTTAACAGATTTGAAATTCAGCACAAAACGAAAGAAAGTGTAGACCTTCCACATCACTCCAAATCCAAACTTATAAAAAACACAAAGCATAAAACTAAACCGATTAAACGGACAGGAAGTGACAGCGGGTTCAGGAAGTGTTCAGACACGGTGAGTTTCTGATACACTTTATTGTGCGTTCATGAGATTTTGTTTTAAATGATGGTTGTACTGTTTTGCTACCAATCTACACACATACTGACATAGTTTTTAGAAATTTTATTAAAGTTTATTTAAAAAAATCAGATCCTGAAATCTCTAAAATTGATTAATATTCCGAGCTTTGGCTAAAGGCAGTCCTGTTTGCTTAGATTTTCTTGAGATGGCTCTAGACCTTGGCTCTCCGCCTGCGGCAAATTCAGTTGATTAAATATGATTTAGAAGGTCAAACATCAGTGTGTGTGTTTGTGTGTAAAGTTCCACAATACACAGTGCATGTGAGATCAAAACCAAGCCATGAAGTTCAAGGAGGTCTTCATAGCCCAAGACACAGAGCTTGGCAAAGGTATTAAATTATTACTACAGCTTTGAATGCTCCCAGGAGCAGAGTCGGCACCATCACTGTGAAGTGGAAGAAGATCGGAGCCATCAGGGAACATCTACTCTTCTCATAGCTGCCCATCCAGCCGAACGAACTCGGTAACCAAGCTCCTTGGTCAGGGAGCTCCAACAGAACTTCAAAAGTTCTTCGCGAACCCGCTGGAAGGAAACCAGCTCAGAAATGCTCCATCGTTCGGCCTTCACGGTCGAGTGGCTAGACGGAAACCACTCCTGAGTTTGGCAGGCTTTAAAGGAATCTGAGAGCATGAGGAAAGAAATTCTCTGCTGGTGTGATGAGACCGTAATTGAACCCTCTGGGATAAACTCCAAGCTCTTTGTCTGGTGAAAAGCCAGGTACTACTCATCAGATGTGATGGCTTATACCATCCTTATGGTGAAGCATGGTAGTGGTGGCATCGGCGGTTCTCATCAGCAGGAACAGGAAGACTGGTCTCAGTTGAGGAAAGGATGAGTCTCTGAATGTTCTTGAGTTAGGTCCAGGTAAAGTCTAGACTTGAACATCTGCATATAGACCTGAAGATGCCACTTCACAGACTGTCCCCATATGACCGAGCTTTAGAGGAACTCAAACGAAGAAAAGGAAGAAACTTTCACGAGAAGATAGGAATCTGTAATTGCTTCAAAAGGTTCTTCTACGAAGTACTAAAGGGTCTAGATCTTTATCTCAAGGAGAGATTTAAAATGCTAAAAACTTTCCATTATGGGTTATTGTTTGAAATTGAATGGCAAGCAAAGCAAATTGAATTTAGATTTAAATTAAATATATAACCCAATAAAGTTTGCAGAAACTGATGGGGTCTGAGCGCTTTCCAAACCCGCGATGTATTAGGAAGCGCGTTCCTCTGCTGTGTGGCACGCTGGGGGATTTCCTCCTACTCCTTCACTCTTCATCATTCACAAAGTTCACATTCTCATGTGGTTCCATGTGAACTCCACTCTTCTCATACACACTATAAATCACATTAGCAAAAGATTTGGCCACCCAGTCTTTTTGCAAGACAGACTGCAAGACATTTGCATTTATTTATTTTGCGATGCTTTTATCCACTTAAAGGGAGGCGGAATTTAATCCAAACATAAAGCAAAAGGACAGTTTGTAGGCCCGAGCACTCACTCCAGAAGAAGCTGCTGCGTTGTGCCCGAGTATTTATAGTTTCCAACAAATGTTCAAAAATGTTTTAAACAGATAACAGAGCACGATGTTAACACATTTCCATATGTTTGGATTTCGGTTACGTTTCTGCTATGGTTTCTGTTGTAATGTTTCTCGCTCCAGGGACCAATCATGATGAACAGCTAAAGCAAGCCTTTTTTTCCTCACGCTCATGGCCCGGAGTCCTGTTGCATGGTTCTCATTGAAATCGGTGGCTAAAAACCAAAAGCCGACATGTCCCTGTAGAAGGTCCTAGTAAAAGTCGAAGGGGCTTACGAGAGTCGGTCGATAAATCGTAGCTCGTGTGTTTCTTCCAGTAGCTTGTTGTTATTTCATATTTACCAAGTTACAAGCTAAACTTCACTGTTTACGTGAATTTCTCCCGAAAACACCAATTTTAGCCGTAATGACTCTTACCTGTGATTTGTAACATTTTTTTCACGCTCACCTCTGTGCATCCCTGCAGGTGCTGGAGCGTCTGTTCCAGAAGGGCTTCAGCGTGGCGGCGTCATGCGGGGGCGGAGTCGACTCCTCCCAGTTCAGCGAGTACGTGTTGTGTCGCGAGGACAGGCGGAGCCAAAACATGAACACGCCCCTCAGGATAAAACAGGAGCCGCTGGACTAGAGACACACAATCATCGCACTGACACAGACTGATCTGCCTTCAGATCCCGAGACTCAACAACTCACACGCACACACACACCCACACACACACACACACACACTCACACAGACGTACGCCTGTTACCTAAAGCGGAATGTAACAGACACAAAACACACAAAGTCACACAAGTAAAACCCAAAGAACTAGAAACACAAAACGAGCAGAACAGAAGCATTTTACTCACTTTCTCACTCCCGTGATGATTAATGGCACTCCGTCCGGCCAATAAGAAGCTGCTTTCTCCCGCAGGCTCCTCCTTCTGTCGGTGCAGCGTGAGTTGTTTTCACGCCGCATGTGAATGGGTTGTGTTCAGGGACGCCCGCGCTCTCCGCCGCCTTCTCTAAACGCTGGCAAAGCGCCACAACGACACCACAGAGAACGATAAGGTGCAGCGGACAGACTCGGTGCTCAGAGGACCGGCCAATACTATTGTTTCCTGTTACTGTTGTTTATAAAATCAACGAAAAAAAACCACCTTCTTATTCTTTGTCTGCCACCATGATGTATACAGTCCCTAATGCTATGGTTTTTATGTCCATTGTTTACTTTATGTTTCTTTTGTTATATGAAGGATGAATGCGAGCCGTGCTTACGAGCAGAGCAAGAGCGAGTCGCTGCTTCTCTGAAACACTCTCATGGCCCGAGGCGGCACAGTTAACACACCGCGCACTGTAATGCATCCAGAGCCCAGAGAAGGCCGCTTTGTTTAAACAGAGCTGCGAGCAAACACAAGTATTACTAAAGCTCTTCCTGCAGCAGGCCCAGGTAACAGAGAGCGTGTGTGTGATACAATTCTCATGACATATCGCTGAGCATTCCGATCCAGCATGAGCGACGGGCCGGTACGCGTTAAAGAAAGCAGCGGTAAAATCGACAGATATCCCAGAGTGGAAATTGTACATTCTTGTTGACCTTTTCATGATCATAGCCAAATCAGAAAAGAGTCAGGATTGTGTCAAACAGTCAACCATGTACATGCTCGAGTACATACATCTGCACTTAGACAAACACGGGGCTCTGCTTTGAGCACAGAGCTCATGCCTGCTGGCGATCACGAAGCCTTTCAGTGCTAGCGTAGCGTGCCACGGGTCACCGTTTTAGCAGCAGCCCCAATGCAAGTAGCTCATTAATCGTGAATACATTACGTTATTGTTGTGGTTATTAAGGTGAATTAAATTTCTTTCTTTTAAGGTAGTGTGTGGTAGCTGAATTCCTCTCTGCACTACATCATTGTGTTATCAGATGCACAACAACCGTGACACATACGCGACCGGATCTGAACACACTCACAGCACTAGTGAGACCTGAAGGTGATTTCTTATTATGTTATATTTGGTAAGGGTTTCCTTATATGAATAACATATCTGCTAAGATCACTCTGTGTGGCACCGCAGGACGTATAAACAGGATTTAAAAAAAAAAAAAAGAAGTGACGCGGATCAGCAACATCCAGTCCATCAGAACAAGGTGTCACTCGCCCGTCAATCATCTTCCTGTCAGTGTAGAAAGCGCTAAACTCTTGCACTCGTGCTGTCTGCAGCGCAGCGCTGTGTTTGGAGGCGTGGCTTTGTAGACGTTTGTTTTTGTTTGCACTTTTAGTTTCTCAACATCCTGTGGCTGCAGCTAACCGCTGACTGCACCTTAAAGTGAGGGAGACATGTTTTTGGCATCGTTTGCACTCTGACAATAAAACCTGTCCTATTTGGGACAACAGAAGGACAGCTAATGTTTCACTGAGTCATTCTCGCTGATGGAGCTCTCGCCGTCCATCTTTATGATTACTTGCCAGACTGAAAAACTGCACGGTGTATTTTATTTAAGCGTGCGCGATATGGCCGAAAGTTTGTGGACACCTGACTATTGCTGGCTAAACATCCTAAAACTCTTTCCAGAGGGCTTCCTAGTGGATTCTGTTCATTCAGCCACCAGAGCATTAGAGTGGGGTTGAGGTCAGGGCTCTGTGCAGGACGCTCGAGTCCTTCTACTCCAGCTTTACCAAGCCATGTGTTCATGGAGCTGGCTTTGTGCACAGGGGCGCTGTCATGCGCGACCAGGTTTAGTTCCAGTGAAGGGAAACCCTAATGCTATGGCATACAGAGACATTTTACTGTATTTTTAATTATGTGTTTGCTGGTCAGCTGTCCACATACTTTTGACCCTGTAGTCATAGCATTAAAAATTATGGCATTAAAATATACCTTGGTGGCTAGCATTGGAGAGCGGTGTAATTGGAGTGCTAAACATAAACAGCTGGCCTAAAATAAATCAATAATAAAAACCCTATAAAATAAATGTTTAATAAAATAGATGATTACATAAGCAGTGTGAAGTAGCGAATGATTACGTACAGAAGCAGAACCTCGCTAGCCAGCTCACGCCCTGTAAACTTCGCATGGGCTTTGTAGAAGAAGTGAGAAGTCTTCAGGCTGTTAACAGAAGCGTGATGAGAAAACACTGCCAGGTGAATAACACGTTAGCCGTTTACGCGATATGAAGCTTATTGTTATCATTTCAGAACATGTCTAACACAAAAAACGCTGCTGCGCTGCTTCACTGCTGGCTTCAGAGATGGACGACAGGAAGAAAGCACAAAAGAAACAAACGAGTTTAAGGTCAGCAACCCCAGGGTGTGATCCTCCCCACATCCTCCCCACATCAACCCCACATCCTCCCCACATCCTCCCCACATCCTCACCACATCACCCCACATCCTCCCCACATCCTCCCCACATCCTCCCCACATCCTCCCCACATCCCCCACATCCT
>JAQMYM010000037.1:3489394-3512504 GCA_030014255.1 Parauchenoglanis ngamensis | reverse complement strand
ATATAAATAAACCAAAACAGAAAAAACAATAGTGCTGTTTAAAAAATAATGTCTAATTAAAAAACCAAGAGTGAAAAAGGTGACATTGCCCTGTTAAACAATATCATAAATTACGAAGCAACAAAAGAACTAGCATGTGCATAGAAATAAAGCGCTCTTTCTTTAGGACCGGACTGAATGTAACGTGACGAAAAGGTTAGTGTTTGTGATGTCAGGTGAAGTCCACGTCTCAGCCTCAGACTAAACACCTACAAATTCAACTTCACAATCCATCTCAATGAAAGACGCAACTGAAACCGTCGGGACCGAAGACAGAGCGACGTCCTACGGCACGCTCCGTCCTTATGTGTGCGGTAAGCTGCGTGTGAAATCAGAGCTGCGGTCGGCGGTGTGAGGTGAGGACGAGAGACGAGAAAGGAAACATGACTTCTGCATGACGTGAACGCTAAAAACGTGTGAAGCGTAGCAGGAATATCAATTCACATCGATGCATGACTGAGAGACGTGTTACATACGTAGCGGCGCCTGGGGTGGACGCGCTATACTTTCCTGGGGTTCTGAATAAGCGCTACGGTTGTCGGGGGCTGTGCGTGTACAGAAAAAGCTGAAATGAATCAGATTACAACTTCAGTGATGATTTAAACTCGTAACAGCGTAGTTACTCCAATAACACACACTTTAATAAAACTTTGTTTTAATGCACTGTAACACTACCCAAGCTGGTTGGTCCGGATTGGACAGAAGAAGCTCGGTTTTTGCGCTATGAAAGCGCACTGCTGGTTATTATTTCGGTGTCGCAGAAAAGTCCCGGTGTCGAAATGAGGCTGAGGATTCCCTCTTCCGTATCACGCCACGGAATCCTCATTGAAATCTCCCGGCGATAAGATTCCGGCGGAGTTTTCCGAGGCCCTCGTCGTACACAGACTCGCACCGTCGCTATGGTGACACACACATGAAACCTGGTATGAAAATGGAGCTTATTGAATCAGGAATCTGGAAATACGCGGAGCTGAAGCAGCCCACGACGCGACTTGATGCGACGGGTCACGTATTATAATATAAAACAGGATTGATTTGAAAAAGCGGAGCTAGCCTAAATCAGCTGAATCTCTTTCATCGTATGTTTTATCCATTATGTCCATGTTTAAAGACAGCAGTGTGTCATACAGCCTCAGAAACCGCCAGTGCTATTAGCCTCGTTGGCTCCAGTGCAAAACTCAAGTTAACGCCAAACATGGGGTGAGAACAGCGTCAGATTATAGAGTTCTGTGGATAAAATAGAGAGAGCAAGATGGCGTCAGTAACAGAAGTAAATGGCTGCTTCGACATCATCCAGGCTTCTGTCGTCCAATAGAATCAGTCCAGTATGTGTGAGGAGGAAATAGCTGCAGCGCTGATTCGTGTGTAGAGAAATAAATCGGACCACGGTTTTGACGGAGGAACACCGACGAGGACGTGGCGAGTCAGGACTGGGGCGGCTGGCAGGAAGTGCCGAACGCGAGAACATCTGACGGTTCAGTAACAGCATAACGTGCAGTGGACATTCATGGTTACACCGTGAGCTCAGTGTTGGTGCTGCAGTCGTGCACATTCACACCTCGGATCCCTCCTCTGAGCACCAGAAGGCGGAGAATAACACAACTGTACATTTACAAACCCACTCACAAACTGAACACGCTGCTCACAGTGAAACCGTCAGCACTGTGTTCAGTACCAGGTCGGCCATTTTGTCCTCCCGCCTTTATCTGAACTCCGATCGGGTTGAGAGAATTATCCGATTTTCAAGAAAAGGCTTCTTTAACGGTTTCCCCAAAATAATAACCCTTCTGAATGAAGCACAGAGGCGGAGACGAGCTGAAGAACATGAACGCTATTCATGACGAACGTTCGGATACGAGCACGATCGACTCCGTCGTCAATTACGGCCAACCGAATGGGCAAAAATAAACGCGCGCCATGAAGATCCTACAGCACATAATTACTTTTCCACTCCAACTTTGTAACACATTTAAGCTTTTTTTCAGGGGACGAATGAACTCAGTTTTCTTCTCCCTGATTTAGTTTCAACCGGCAACACTGACACGTGCGCCTGTCCAGACACGTGAAGCACATCTTTTCTCACTCCTGCTCACGTCGCGCCACAGGGCAGTATAACACAGTCGGAGGAAAGCGCTATCTGCCCTCGTCCACATACACGAGCTCACAGTAGTCTGCGATCGGCTGGTGTTGTGAGAGAATAACGCAATAGCGTCTCTTGCGTGCGGCATCGTTTAGATACGACCTCATGAGATTATGTTGGAGGAATTAACAACACTTCAGTTCTAGAAACCTAATCCACTTCAGGGTGATAACGGTGACTCTGTAACCGTTAGAGTAGAGTGATAACCACTCTGTGGATTATTTTCCTGTAGCATCACGTTCACTGTTGTTTTATATCTTTTACTTATGCTTTTAAGCTCAATATGTCGTTTTCTGCTTGCTGCCCATTTTTGCGAAGGGTGCCGATAATTCTGGAGTCTTTTTTCTTTGGACCGCTATATTTTCACGACTTCCGATCGTGTTTCGGACCTTCGGTCTGAAGTCTGATGCTCTGGCGTACGCGCCCGCGCTGTTCAGTTCGGAGTCCAGGTTTCTGCCTTCACTACATGAGGGTTTGTTTGTTTTGTTGTTGTTGTTAAGCTGCCTTGTTTAAATACTGTTGGATTTGTTTAAAACTCTTGCTGATAAAGAAGTGTTTGGACACCACGTAAGTCACAGGCATTAGAAACATCACCGTAGGCGCCATACAGACAGAAACATTAGCCGAAACGCTCCAGCGGTGGCGTATTGCTGTATTCTCGACCGTTGCTGGCTTTGGACTGAGTGACGTGTCGAACGTGCAGTGTGTACATGCACAAACTGTAGCACTGGGTTTTATCCTCTTTACAGGATGCTCATTATTCTGCTGATTAAAAAATGTGAAATGGAAAAAACTTTACACGTGCTGATTAAAGGTATTATGAAAGTAAAACTATTTACATCAGAGTGTCGTTAACCTAAAACGGTGTATCTGTTATTAGGTGTTTTTTTGTTTTTCTTTTAACCCCTTCAGACCCCGTGTGCAAAGTAAAGGTCGTCACGTGACTCGGGTTGTTTCTCTTTCTTGAAATAAATAAATAAGTAATTAAAGGGAAAGTCTACTGCGCTTAAAGAAACAAGGGTCGAGCGTGAATCACGCAGGAATACAGCTGGATTGAGGGTTATATTAAATCGGGGCGTTATTGCAATTGTTAAGAAAAACCCTGCGGATGGTTTACGGACCAGGCGGCTCTTTTTTCATATCTCCTGTTTTTAGAAGCGAAGGTTTCGTGTTGAGCTTAATTATCGAATTAGTGTTTTTCCTCTCGATGTTTTTCCCACCGTAAACCTTTCCTGTTTTCTAAAAGCAAGACTTGTGAACACAAAGTTCGAAGTTCACCTCGATAACGCCGCCGTGACGGGTGACTTAAATAAAAATAATAATAATAAATAAAAAACAAAAATGGTTTGCGTTGACTCGGCGTGCTGATCTGTAGCTTTGTCATAGCTCAGCAACGCAACGCAACACTATCACCATGGCAACATTTACAGGGCTTCATGCTGCGCTTTTTCGTAATCCTGCGATGAGGTGAAGGAGGACGCTGTTGATGCCGACGTGAAAATGTAGCGTCATGACAATATCACATGATGTTTTGAAAATCTCTGGCTTGTTAACGGGACACGATAAAATGGTTAAGAACAAATTTTTGTCCGGAAAACATTTCAGGTCTGAAGGGGTTCATAAATAAATGGGCTTTTTGTTATTCGGAAATACCTGAACGTCATGAATTTAGTGTGGATAAATAATGCTGCATAAAGTTCGAGGCGGCTAGTCTTGAAGCTCGTTCCCTGTGAACGCTACACCTCCGACACGCCGCTGTTCTCAGACACACAGACGAGAGCAGGATCGGCTTTCCCGACGGGATCCGATGGAAAAGAGAGCCGAGAGCTCATCCTTAATCCACAGCCTTTCCATTCAAGCTCTGACGTGGAAACTATGAAAAGGAACAAGTGGAAAAAACAAACAAACAAACAAACAAAAACATCTCCACCACTTCGTTATCTAAATAAATAAAGCGACCGATGCGGACGTGAGGACGGACACAGAGCAGGAGAGCTGAGAGCTGGCTGAAGGCACGTTGCAGGAGGAAGCTGGAGGTCGCTGCGTGTTGGCTACCGATTCCATGTTGCTTGAGTTAGGTTAGTGTTCGGGTTCGTGTCAGCACGGTGGACGTTAGCTACTTCAGCAGAGCACGGTAGAGCAGGAGCGATCGGCTCGTCTCTCGCTCCTGCTCCAGGTAGAATATGAAGTCCCTGAGGTTCACGCGCGTGATTCGCTGCCGGTGGAACTGGCGCGAGGACGACAACGACGAGGCCGGAGAACCCACGGAGCTCCCCGACACCTGCAGAGAGAACCGAGAACCAGAGTACTGTTACAGATCACATCACAGACATGAGTCTCAAATCCCACTCGCAGAAATGCGAATAATAATAATAATAATAATAATAAAATTAACTTAAAAATAGAAAAGAATTTGTCCGGCTAAGGTTACAATGATGAAAAATTAATATTATATTATAAATTAAATTTTATATTATACTATAAAAATCTAGCAGTTCATCTTGCCAATATTCTATACAATTTTATATTATATTTATAATATATCTGATGATGCTAGGTTTCACAATGACCCGTCATGTTTGCACGGATTCTGTGGTTGGTTTTTGGTTTTTTTGGCGACATGCTGCTGAATAAAATCCCATCAGATCTGTTATGAAAGTTTCATCCACCGACCCTTCTCAGAGCCTGGGAAAGATACGACAAGCAACCGAGAGTCAGCAAGCGAACAGAGAGACTGGAGCTGGAGCTGAGTGGAGAGCTGATTTATAAAACACACGCACACGCACACGCACACACACACGCACACGCACACACACACACCCACCCCTGTGGTGGACTGTCTGAAAGTGGGGACAAAAAGGAGTGCAGTGCTGGGGTGATGGAGTGGAGAACTAATCAGCAGTGTGTAGTATGCGCGATACAGCTGGAAGCTAGTGAAAGTCATAAAGCATGAGGGTAAAATGAGGCACATTTTTGCGTTAAGAATTCGAGCGGCTGAATTTTCACACAAAAAAAACAACAACTTTATGTTAAACTTGAACCATTTAAAATCAGACTACACCAAATTTCCTTAGATGAAAGACACGAGAAACACAAAGAGCCCCACAGCACAACCCACGATGTTTGGCATGAATGAGGCAGCCATGTCTGATCCACCTCCATCCATTCGCTCACAATTAGAGGGATTATACTCCATAAACACGGCTCATGGAGGCAGCGAGGGCTGTGATTGCAAACATCTGGCTCTGGTCAGAGTTCATGCCGGGGCTTTGGTCTGAGATGCATATGAGGCCTTTTATACCGACCTAATAACAACCACCTTCATGTTCTCATAAAGCAGCAAGTGTGTGTGTGTGTGTGTGTGTGTGCTTGGCTTCACACAGGTGGAGTGTGTGTCAAGGCTGAGTGAGTGTGTGACAGGCAGAGCTCAGGACGCCCTCAGGGGGAAATCAGGACACCTGCAGCTGCCTCATCAGGCCAATCAGAGATGACCTCGTGTGAAAGGCCAGTCTGCCTGCTGCCATGGCAATTACTGCCAATCATCGGCTCAGCCAATCAAACGCATCCGTCCACCTAGAGAGAACTGTGTGTGTGTGTGTGTCAGAGTGTGCACAGTTAGGTGATCAAAATATAGGCAGAAAGGTCACATAGAGAGAGAGAGAGAGAGAGAGAGAGACACACACACACACACACACGTATTCATGGTCTCTCCCACATCTTGAAAGCTCATGTTGAGAGAAGAAGGAAAAAAGCATCTGAAAATTCAGTGTGCTCTGAAACAAAGCGTGATGCGCTACGCACGGCTGCTCGCTAATGACGCTAATTCCAGGTTTAAAGAGCGGCCTGATGCAAACGACGAGACTCTGTAAAGTCCAAACAGAGAGAAAACACAGGAAAGACGAAGAGAGAGGAAAGAGAGAAAGAAGGAAAAGAAGAGCCACGCGGCTAAAAGCAGAACCTGTCATTTTATCTGGGATGGCAGCTCGCAGGCACGATGTCATACGACATATCCATCCTACAACACACACACACACACACACCAAGACATATCTGTGAAAGAAAGAAAGAAAGACTAGTAAAGGATGGAAATGTTTCTGATTGCTTGGGGATTTCTGGAATTCAGGGCTGAGGGAGGAGAGAGAGACAGAAAAAGAAAAAAGGGAAGACAGGAAAAATGGACAGATGGAAAGAAAAACAGAGCGGTGGAGAAGAGACAGAGAGAGCGAGAGAAACATACACACAGACAACAGATAAGTGCATGGGGGCCATGATGGTGTGAGGTTGCTGTTGCTGGCGTTCTCACCTACACACCCGCTGCTGACAGTCTGCTGGCGGCAAACACACACACACACACACACACACACACACACACACACACGCACACGCACGCGGCTGGCCATCAGGATCATGGTGAGAGGTGATGTGTGCAGGGTGTGTGAGTGTGGATGAAGACTAATCTGGTCATAATGTGTTCACACACGCAGGCTAACAACACATTAGAGCAGCGCATCGCTCGCAGACCTGTGTGGGTATTTAGCTCTCACTGGGGGAAAAGCCCCCGATCTGAGCATTATGGGTAAATAATGGCTGAAGTGACAGTGGGGGGGGCGGGGTGGAGGGAGACCCCCTGTCAGGACTAACCACACAAACATGCCGCGAACATTTCTCCGTTTTCAGCATGACCATGGAGAGAGAGAGAGAGAGAGAGAGAGAGAGAGAGAGAGAGAGAGAGAGTTTCTAACTAACTCTTAGGTCAGAAAGCTGGACACTGATTGGTCAGGATTCTGGGACAGGAAGCAGTCAGAGGCTACAAACCAGGAAGAGGACAGAGACGGACAGATGTCCAAATCCACGTTCTTTTCTTTAGAAAGCGTCCTGTAGAACATCTGGTGCACCCTGATATCCCACAATGCACTGCATTAGGATATAATGATGTAGCCTATGGGATGCAGAGTACCCATGATGCACTGTGCAGCTTGTCAGGCTGGGCACAATGTAGATTAGCTTCCACTTTGCTAAATTTGCTTTCCATTAATAATGCATGTGCTTTCTCTCTCTCTCTCTGTCGCTCTCTTCTTTTGGGTCTCTGTCTCTTGCTCGCTCTCCGTTTCGGCAGTCTCTTCCTCTCTGCTTTGTCCCCCCCTTGCCCCTCTCGACCGAGTTGTTCTTTAGTCCATCTGCATTACTGATCATCATAAATCTAATCTACGCAGTATGTTGGTTAGTTAGCTGATACGATGTGGTCAGAGTGTTGTCATGGTTACAGTCTGCACATCATCATGGGTTATGAAGCCAGTGTCTCTCCTCTCAGTAACGAGGAATTACACAGGACAGATGTGTATACACACACACACACACAGAAAGATACCTGACCCATACATGTTATGTATATTATAAAACTGTAAGCACACGCTTGTCTAGAATGGCTTTTTAATGCTGTAGCATTAAGATTTCTCCTTCACTGGAACTAAGAAGCCCAAACCTGGCAATACAGCATGACAATACCCCTGTGCACAAAGCCAGCTCCATGAAGACATGAAAAAAATAAAGACAAACGACAGACAAAGACCAGAGCAGCATATGGGAATGAATATTTATTTGAGAGCTGGCCAGAGAACCAGAAGAAAAGAAAAAAAAAAACACAGGACGCATTATGTTTGTTATCTGTGTTTGGGTTTGGGTTTTGGGTCAATCCTCTGCGTCACTAAAGCACAATACCACACTATACACAATAACACACTATACACACCGGCTTCAGGTCTCTCGTGAATGTAACCTTGTACAGTGGTGAACGAGACGCGGGTGAGCCGAGACGTCACCGTTAAACCGTCCCCGACATGAAGGCAGACCGATCAGGGAGTGCAAATGTCCTGGACGTGGAGCTTTGAGACGTCGCAGCGTGATACTTGGATTTTAAAGACGGCTGTTAGAAGCCATGAAAGGATGATAAAAGGGACGTGGATCACGTCACTGCGCTGGGAGTGCACTCCAGAGACGGCTAAATCAGGACTTAGCTATTGCAACACAGCAGTAAAAGGAGAACGCGTGCGCCGGCCGGCACTGATCCTGCTACCTCGACTCGGGCTGAATCAGAATCTGTTTTTGAGATGAAGAGGGTTGAGTTTGTCAGCCTGAGGCGGTGGGAGGATGTGAAGCTGGCGCACATGGTCACCTCCACGCTGCCTCACTCTCCTCCAAACCCTGACGGCATCATGGGACCGGACCCCCTCTCTCCCAAATCCACCTCCATAATAACTCCTGCCATTAATTAAGACCAGAGGCCTGCTCTTTTCCCTCTCTCTCTCCCTCTCTCTCTCACTCTCTCTCTCTTGCTCTCTCTGCCTGGAGAAAAGGCCGATGAGGACATTTTGGAAAGAGTTAACAGATGTCGGCTGATTGGCCCGGGGGCGTTTCGAGACATCGCCCGAGTGATGTATTTGATGTGGAGTTTATTCGGCTCCAATAAACGTATAAAGAATTAGAATAATAATTTGCAGATGTACGCGGAGAGGATTACAGGCCAGAGCTCTCTTTGAAGCCAAGAAGCACAAACACAGGAGCGGAGAACAAAAAGACGGGGCTTTGTGCACTGAGCTACGGGTCAGCGAGGGGGCCACGGAGGGTCGAGTAACCTGTGCGCGCGTGTTAATATCTTATTTTACAGGCTGTCAGGGGAATTCCGTAAAGTGCGTGCGGGGGAGAAAAGTGAGCGCTTTGCGAATGTAAATCAGAGAGTCGTTTAAGCTCGCTACACACTACATTACGCGTGAGGGAGGAGCCGAGCCGAGCTGCGAGAACGGCGGGTATGACGGACTGGTTTCATTTACCGAGCCCGGGTTTCTGCCTGAACGACTGGGGGGAGAAAAAAAAAGTGAAAAGAGAAAGAAGGAAGTACGGATGGAGTAAGTCGCACTTATTCTGAGTGCTGTGATAAATGGAGGAATTACGTTCAAAACAAACAACCTCAATTCGTTCCCCAGCTAAAGAGTAACAAATCTCAAAAACGGCGCTCGCTGCACGCCTTAATACCCGCACATAAAACAGAAAACAGTGCGAGCGAGCTCCATGGCGATGCATAGCAACGGCGCACGATCTCAGTCAAGGAGAAAGAAGGCGAAGGGGAAAAAAAACACCTTATTACTTCTAACTCCTGCAAGCCATTTTGGTCTCCAAAGGTTTCGCAGTGCCTCGGGCGCTGTGTCTGCAGTGTTTCGGGAAATGACTTGCCTTCGCACGAACACTGCCATGTTCTGCAGCGCCGCTGCCCCCCAGCAGCCCCGCTCAATTTCTCTTTAACCCTTTCCTGCCTTTTGTGCCTGAGAATCACTGCCTCTGAGCTCTCTCTCTCTCTCTCTCTGTCACATTGTTTAGCCTCACACAGACAGCGTTTCTCCCCCCGCTCCCGGAGTCGTCGCGTCAGCCGTCTCGGTTTCTATCTCCGTCTCAACCGGCTACTTGAGCACGAGGTTAGTGTTAGTCGGTTTCTGTGTCACACGCACTGGAGTGTGTATCCAGACTGGATTAACTCTGCAAACTCGTTGACACAACACATAATTAAGCATTTCGCTCCAGGTCAGGAATTTTCTAATTAGTAGTGTACTGACAAAGCTGCAATTGCATCGCCTTGAGTCACACCGTCCACAGGTTACTGCTTAGATGAAAGCGGTGCCTGAAGCACTGTTCCGGGGGAAGTTCACACAAACACACACACACACACACACACACACACGTCTGTCTTACTATCCTTGTAAGGACCTTCCATTGACATCATTATTAACGCAGCTAATTAATTCTATGCTACATCTAAACCTAACACGTTACACTTTAATGTCAGTAACGGAAAAAAGGTTTATTCTTTAAATAAAGAGTGGATAAAGCCGTGTGCGGTCCTGACCCGCATCCCAACAAGGTCAATGCTGAGATATTTCTAGCCTGGTGGGGAAATTTGTAAAAGAAATCAAAGTTTCTCTTTTCGTTCCTCTCAAAAGATTTTCAGCTGGGAGACAAAGAGAGAAAAGCCGCTGAGGCGTAATTACAGTTAATTGCGCGTCTTCAAATGCACGTGCTGTATTTTCCGGACGATAAACATGTTTTTTTTCTCTCTTTTTTCCCGCCCTTAGCAGCTGCTGCAACTTATAATGCAAAACAGAGGACGTTATCATTTTGGCATTAGCATGATTGTAATATTTATTAGTGTTCTTACGGTAGGCGTGCTACTCCAGCATTTATGGTAGGTTTTGGCACTGATGACACTGGAAATGCTGTAGCTGTGCTGGTTTTCATCATTACGTACCACCATATTAACGAATCCAGACATTTCAGTGTCTTACACTCCACAGTGGAAAATATAACATATGGAGTAAAAGACGTCCACGTCCACATCCTACATTCGCCGCTGCAGTCTTGGACGTATAAACAGAGACGTTTGCGGCTTAACAACTCGCACTGAAACACACTGGCCAGCTGCACTGAAAACAAACAGGAAAATATGACCCCAAACACACAAGAATCAGAACTGCAGGCTTACAAACGCCCACAGTAACTCTGTCCTGTCCCAAGTCCAACACAGCCTGACCGATCCACCAACACCAACCTTAAACATACGGCAGAGGCCTGAATCTAGCCTGCCACTCAGCAGCCATCTTGGCATCATCAGCATTAGATTTATAAAACAGTATCAAAGACCTGACTGCATGTCGAAATCTGACTGATTTTAAAACTGAACAGTTGAAATAGTTGACTGTAATAGCTATAGCAATAAAATCTATTTAAACCATAGTCTCACTCTGCTCTATAAAGGCACACACACATTATATAACGTTTTTGTGGTGTCACTAATCTTCAACTTCGCCTAAATCATTAAATAAAACACACCAGGATTTACACATATTAGGCAGATACTTTTATTCAAAGGGCTGTAAAAGCTTATTCTCGCAAAACGGCTCTCTGAGATTCGAACTGTCCCTCTCTGGCGCGGAAGCTGAACGTTTGAGGCCCCGACTGGAAATCGTGCCGCACGTCTCCGGGTACGCGCTGAAGACGGCGTCTGTGGAACTTTTCTTTTTAGTGTGTATTAAAAATGCAGGACGTTTCACGTGTAAAGCGAAGCCAATTAGGAAGTATACGTCAAGGCTCAAGAAGGAACGCGCGTCCTTAGAAGACTCGGCTAATGAGGGCTTGTTGGTTTTAAGCTGTTCGCTAAGGCGCTTCTAGAGCTGTGTTAAACTTTAATCCTTTCCGAATGGCAAGGTGGAGTCGGGACAAACAACCCGGGATACGCTTGCCGAGTCCCGAGGCTCGCGCTGACCGACCGGGATTTCTCCGATGCCTTTCTGGTTATAGTTACAGCAAAACGTTTTGACCTAAAATCCTCACAAAACGCAACATTCTGTAATCAGATAATCATGAAAAGGAGTGGAATGAAAACTCAACAGAATTATGGATTAGACCTCATTCACTTTGAGCTTTGAACAAGTAATGGGGTCTTTCTGAATATAAAGAGCCAACTCCCATCTGACCGTGACACGTCTCAAACCCAGAGCTGGAGCTGTCAAATCTGCCCTAAAAACGCTTCACAGGGAAGTAAAACTCTCACTCTCGATGAATAAAGTATACACACAAACTCTACTGATCTTTGCCCAGCGCCCGGGTTATGTCTCGAGGCGTTCGTCTCGTCTTCGTGAGCTCCTCGTGCACCTACTGAGGCACCTCGAGTCCAGCGGTCTTCTGAGGACAGACGAGCTTTTATTTAATGTCCTAGAAAAATAGCAGGGAATACACGAGGATGCCGTGTGAGTGAGTGTTTCTGATGGTCTTGGCAAGCACCGATCGCTCATCGTTTCCCGAAAAATGTTTCGCTTTTTCCATCCACGTTCCGGTGCCAAGCTGCAGAAGCCGGAGCACGCGGAACCAGCGCTCACAGGAGTCCAGTTCAGACCGAGAATGCGTCAGACACGTATCAGGACGTGCTATCGGAAGCATAAACCTCACGCTGGCGTTGTTCACTGTGACGTGAATAAAATCAGCTGGCAGGCGCCTTAGCGAAGAGCCACGGGCGTCGCTTCCGTCTACACCTGCATGGCCTTCGGGATAAAAGCAGCTAGTACTGTGCGTGTGTGTGTGTGTGTGTGTGTCTGCGCACGCGAGTGCACAGACCTTATCTACATATTTACTTAGTTTAATGATCACGACAGATGATGCTGTAGATTTACAAGAGTTTGCATAACGGAGTGCGAGAGTTTCTCCACCTGAGGTGCGAAGCTGGAGGCGGCACAGCAGGAACGCACCTGCAGCAACATCGCGTACACTGAGGCCTCCGGAAAACACGCGCACACACACACACACACACACACACGCAATGCAATGCATTAAAAGCACACTCATTTTTGGACAAATTTTCCCAAACAAGCATGAAGGGAGGAAACTGGAGAACCCAGAGGAAACCTACACAGGCATGAGGAGAAAATGCAAAACTCAAACCCAGGCAATAACCTGAACTCGGAGATCGAAACCCTGGAGCTGAGAGGAAGCCGCGCTGCCCGCTGTGCCACCCATCAAATAATTAAATTTCGCATGAAATGAATTTTTGAGCTTGCTGGAAATGGAGAATTTTAGTTGATAAAAGGAAATGTGTGTGTGTGTGTGTGTGTATCGGCAAGTCTGCCTTGTTTATGAGAGCGCTCAGAGGTGAACGCGACACGATAACTAAAAAAACCCACTCTTTACGATCCTGGTGAGCAGAAAAGCATCTCAGAAGGCACGACGTGTGGAACCCTGAGCCGGACCGTCCTCAACAGCAGGACACCACATCAGCCTATCGGACCGGAACAGGAATCTGAGGCTACATCGGGAACAGATCCCCCCAAACCGGACAACCGAAGGTCGGAAAGCTTGCAAACTTCGTTTCCAACAGAACGTAAAACAATTGCTGGAACGACAGATTCGGATTATTCGCAGAAATATTCCCCACTAAAACTAGTCCCATCCAAATATGGCTTACACTTTGCGAAGTAAACAAAGGGACCGATGCGTGATTCCGGATCTCTGTAACTCTTGTAACGTTTTTAACATTAACACGGATAACCTACGATCATAAATCACGTTCCGCGATCCCGCTGCTCGGCCGTCTTTATCACCGAAACTGAGTTCGCGCCACTTTCTTGTTGGCTTCGTGGACACTGATCAGGCTGCTCACTGGAAATCAGAGGCAATATGATACAAACTGTTGATGCTCAGACCTCTAAGTAAGGACATGTGTGTGTGCTTGTGACAAGTGACATCTGTTTATTCCACCCCACATGGTCCGAGTATGTGTATGTGTGAGCATGTGGAGCATAAACACACGCCCACACACGCAGGCTCTGCAGACGAGTCAGACAATAAACAGTTGTGGTGTGTAACGAGTCGCACGACTGATGAGCAAGGGTGCAGATTCCCGTTTCAGCAGCGCCATCAGTCAGCCCGCTTCATTACAGCCCGCACAGATACATAATTCATACGGCCTTAAAAAATACATGCCCTGCTCCATCACACAGAGACGTGACAGACAGAGAAACTCAGGGCTTCTGTTAGCGCCGCCATCATTTGTAACGCGGCCGGATTTGGATGTGTAGAAGAGCTTGTAATTAGCGTCAGTCGCAGTAATGCATTATGAGGCCCCGTGATGGTGGTGCTCGGTGCCGGACGAATCCGGCCGGCAGGCTGGCTTATTTTAAATGCTTTCGACTCGGCACCACCGGTGCTGTTCTCAACGTGGCCACCATATTTGACACCCACTCGGACGAATAAATCCCAGCGTTTACAGAAACGTCAAATGCTGAATTTGAAAGGTTAGACAGGAAGTAAGTAAGAGCAATGGTATGTAGGTAGGTGGAAACGTAGGTCAAGGGTGGATAAATCAGGGATTTATTAGCTAGCTCCAAAGTGCTCCCAGAAAAAGAAATAACTATGCAAAAAAGTGGCAGCTAACACAATGCAATAATATATGAGGAGTTAGTTAGTTTAACTAGTTTAAGTGCATTAAGTAAGGAACAACACGACAGGCTGTGGGGTTGTTGTTAGTTCCTATAGACAGGAGACAAGTTGGTTCCTATTATCACTTATATTATAACCACAATAACTAGTCATTCCCTCAACAAACTCTCTCTCTCGCTCTCTCTCTCTCTCTCTCTCTTTCTCTGTAGAGTTCAGTTGGTCATTTTATCAAGCAACTCCTCTGTCTTGAAGTCGTTCCTTTACTGGGAAACTTTGCAAAGCGCCGTCACGGTTACAAATCGCTGACACCAGAGACTCGTTAAACATCTCCTGACCGAAAGAAACTTCACCACATCAACAATTATAGGTTTTCCTTTCTTAAACGCATCGTTTTTTATTTATTTATCTGTTTTTAACCAGTCATGGAGCGTCTGCTGTAGGCTACAACCCTGCGTGTGAGCTGTTACTATGGAAACAATAACACAGAACGAGTGCATCGATACCGTATAAACCTGTCGTCCGTGTTACAGCTGTCCGATCAGACCTTGCTGTGGTTATATGACGTATATAATCATTATCCTTTTCTGGCCTTCATCGTGTTTGTGTGTGTGACGAGAAGTCGAGTCGTTATCGAGCGGCTCAGCTGTGTGATGTGATGTTCGGTCCTCACATAGTAGTGGCCGGTGTGTTTAGTTTCCCTACGCACAATAAGAAGCTGAATTATATGCGTTGTTTTATTTGGCTGCAACAACAACAATTAAAATACGAAGATTATAAGATCGCGCATGCTACGGATCATTTCCAGGGCAAAATAAATGAGAGGATTTTACCGAGAAACAAAGTGGTAAACATGACTAACTTGTGACCCGCGTATACGTTCAGTCGCAAAAGACTTTGTATGGGCAAGGTGATGAAAACGTTTTGCGACAAAGCAATTAGCTGCTTAGATTTCATTCTATATTTGGATTTGAACCTGACTATTGTTCACATACATGCTGTAGTGTTCGAAATCGGACCTCCCAGTCACGCGGATTCCTGATTCGAGATTTAAGAAGCCTCTCTAATTAGGCTTGTGCGATGAATCCCGCAGCAGGCAGTAAGCTCGGCGCAGAAGCTCAAGGAAATGGATGTTTTAGCTTCCTGCACAGAGAGATGAGAGTCCCTTGTGCACGGCTTGCTAACCTCCTCACCGGGCAGCTGGAGATCGATTCTAAATCTTAATTAGCCAAATGACAAACACAGCACATGCTCTAATGAACTGTGTAGCCTGTCAAACAGCTGGCTGTATATATTTATTGAGATCAGAGTTAAATTTAATTATTTGGTCAATTAGCTACAGAGGCCTGGCAAGTCTCAGAAGGCACAGGGGGAAGAGAGGAGGGAGGAATGTGATCCGCACTGAGTTACCACGTCTCGCACAGGCATGGCTAGCTAGCGGATGTGCAAATTAAAGAGGAAAAACTACATGAAAGTTGGGAGATCAGCGTCTCTGCAACTGTACTGCAACACGCTCTTCTTCCCAAAGATATCGGTGTGAGGATATCCGTAAAGAGCGCTGTCTGCGTACGGCTGCGAGGGTCATGGCACCATTCTCATTCTCGTTAGACGATTTAGAGCTGTGGGCGGAGTCATCCAGGAAGAGACCACTTCAATCCGATGGAAATGTTTCATCGTAGGATTAAATGATCAGTTAGGAAAAACACGCTACAGTTTCTACCTAAATTAGTCACACTTTTCCTGGAAAAACAACTAATTAAACAAAAAAAAAAAAACCCAACCATGACAGGTGCATTAATCTCTTCTTTACAGTTAACGCACATTATATGGTCAAACGTATGTGGACACCCGAGTATTAAACGTCCCCCATTCCAAACCCATGCGCATTAATACAGTGTTGTTCCATCTTCGCTGTTATAACCTCCGATCAAAACTAGATTTTGGAGCGTAAGCTGTGAGGATTTACACAAAGAGCGTTAATGAGATCAGGCACTGAGTTCGCTGAGGAGGTCTGGGGTGCAGTCGGCGTTCCAGTTCATCCCAAAGCTGTTCAGTAGGGTTGAGGTCCGGGCTCTGTGCAGGACACTCCAGTTGTTCCACACCAAGTCTCCATGGAGCAGGAGCACTGTCACGCTGGACCAGGTTTAGGTCTCTTAGACATTCTGTACAAGTGCGTGCTTCTGACTTCGTGGCACCAGTTTGGAGAAGAACCACATGCGGGTGTGAAGGTCAGGTGTCCATATACGTTCTGGCCATGTTTAACAATATTCTTCTGCTGTGAACGTAGAACATCTAGATTAGCTAGATGTTTATCTTCCATGTTTGTGTGCACAAAGAAAACAAAAAGGAGCACCTGATGAGCATTATTCACATTTGTCACTAGTGCTCACCAATCAATATTAGCCTGGTTTTAACAGTTATTATAAGTTGTGCATGGAAGTACACGAGGCTTTGAAAATGGACCGCCGACCTCAGAGCTACACTTATTTACCATGTTTAAGTGTTTGAGGTGTAGCTCTACAGTTACTGACTTGACTCCGAGACTCTTTCCCACACCTGTCAGTAGGACGAGACCACCACTGAGCGGTAAACTTTTCTCTGCTTTAGAGGTTTAGAAGGTGCCTGGTAAACTGACCCATGGCAAAGCACTGCGTACGAACCTGTATAGCCCTGGTACAACGGCAGAACTGTGTAGCTACAATGGAAGTCTACGTGAAAAACAGCGATTCAGATTACGATTTTGGTTTTATTTCCTAAAAATAATTAGTCTTGCTTGTGGAAAAACTCATGCATAATAATCTCAGGTTCATTGTTACACACCAGGCACAGAGACGCATTTACACCATAAATACCGATGCTGATTATAGTGATTATCGCTGTTAATTACATATAATGACTAAATGTAAATGAATCCGCTATTTCCTGATTGACTTCCCGTCACCAGCTGCCATTTAAAAAAAAAAAAAAAGACAAGTGCTTATTTTTGAATCACATTTCAAGCACTCTTAACGACATGCTCATGCAGGAAGTCTTGCTATAAACGAATGGCCTAATGATGACCTCTATACGTTTTATTACAAACGAGGTGCGAGAATCATGCAGTACAAACATCACTCCACTGCAGAGCACTTTCCCCCATTAGCGAGTGTTCCTAACTTTTTTTCTAAAATTGATCAAAAGTAAGAAAGAAATGAACTGTGTGTGTGTGTGTGTTGGAGAGAGCGAGAGAAATTAAGCTGAGCCAAAAAGTGTGACTTGGTTTAATATTTTATAATTGCCAAGGGACATTCCAAGATCAATGAATTTTTTGCCTGAGACGCACATCAGAAAGAGATGTACTTCAGTCTTTTTAGGGAACATTGGTCTATTTAATTCGGGTGTCTGATGCATGTGAAATACGCTTCCCCTGGTCTCCTTCGGGTCCTGGAGGCATGGCTGCGGGCGAACATTACCACTTTTAATGGGCAGCCCTCAGAAGAGGCGAATAAGCCAATAACCCATCCATGCTAATGGGCCCGTCTGTTTATTCACTCTCAGCCCTTCTCTTCGGCTAATTTTAGCCTCGCGCTGGCTTTTTCCACACACAAATAAATAAAAATGGGAGGAGGGGGTGGCTGTTACAATCTGTACTACAACAAAGCATGATCTATATACCGATGCAGTTTGGGGGGAGAAGCACAATGGAAAGCTTTTCTGCAGCATGAAGATGTTGCGCTCTTTTCTGGCCGCAAAACAAAAGTTGAAAATGAAGAATGAAATATAGGACGTGTCGGGAAAGCGACACTTCTGGGGGGGTTTTTCGCTGAGTTACTGTGTTCCTAGAGCAAGCTACACGTTATAACCTACTTTTATGTGAAGCGTCACTGCAGGAACATAAGAACGACGGCGGCGGCGGCGCGGAAATCTCACAGCTACACTAAAACAATGAACTGACACGAGCGCATAGGAGTTCTCTACCTCGCCAAAACCGGGTCCGTTCATAATCAGGAACTTAGCGCAAAGTGTCCCTTTAAGCCTCGTTAAAATTTGAGAGTGACCTAATTCAAGCGCTGGCGTTGGAACAGGAGCACGTGCACGCACAAAGAAACGCACATACTGATGAAATATTGTATTTATAATACATCTGTTCGTGTACAGAACATGAAAGGTCCTGGTGCTCAATGTTTCAGTCACTCAGACTGAAGATTATTTTTACTTTCGCTCCGTCTTCTACTATCTTTATCTCGCTTAAGTGCATTAAAACGGCGTACGTGTTTACAGATTACTACTCGTATTAACTCTATTCATTTCACATTACTTGTGAGTTGTTGTCCATACACACCTACGTAGATCACCTTGATTTTTCTGGTGAAAATAAAAAGTGCCGTAGAAATAGTTTGACTTTCGTACTATTATCGTTAGGTAGATAACAGCCAAAGACTCTGATCCATAACCATACATGCAAATATATATATACGTGTAATAACACAAATACCAGTGGTAGTTTATTAACTGGGACACGCCATCATTATTATGGTTCCATTTAAACGTGTTTAGTGCGTGAGTACGTTTCACTTTCTATTTGAAATGTATGTAAGTGTACTTTAAAGGCAGGGTAAGTATTTTTGTTATTTTTCTTGAAATTCTCTTTACACATGAATAATCAACTGCCCTGACAATTAAAATAAAAATCTGTCATCTGTGAACGTGACGGGGCTGTAAAAACCTGTCCGATCGTTTCATTCGGACCGAACGGAAGCTGGGGGTACTGACAATAGCCGTGTTCGTAGTTACAGTCGTTATGATAGTGTTGCGATGCGAATGAGACATGACGTAATTGGATATGACGTTGAAGCGCTACGCTACCCTCCATAACACTCTCTCATGGACTCGGCAGTGGTCAGGCAGTGCGCACGCACGTGGGATTGTTCATTGGTATACTTTTAAAATCCAGCTTCCTGTGGCTGGTGTATCCAAAATGACCTACTCTAGCTTTAATGATATATTTCACAAGCAAGATCCTTCACTAATATAGTAGAAATCCTAATCCGTGCCAGATCATCTCCGGAAACGAATAACACATACGGGCATAACGGGCTAAGCTGATGTTTAACGAATAGAAAGGATGTGTGTTGGAAGTGCACATCTCACCATTTACGTGACATGTAAATATTTCATACAAGAAGAGATTAAAATTTCTCAGCTGTATCATGTTTTTTATCGGCAATAAAACAGAAGCAGATTTTGGTCGCGGACGCTTGAACTGCACGTCGAGCAATTATTGTAGCTTAATTGTTTAATTAAAAACCTCTTCTTGCACAGTCGTTTCAGCATGTTTCAGCTACATTACCACGAACTGAGTATATTTCAGCTTACTCTCCGGAAAAACCAGAAACCCTCGCTGTTCCTTAAACGCAAACTCGATTAGACTCCACCTGGAGCCAGAGCGTCTGCAAACAGGTGCTCGTCCCCATAATCATCCCCTGCTCAGGCGTAGAACCGAGAGCCTTGAAGATTAAAGTGGCTCTCAGGACGGCGAGTGTTTCAGGCTGTGCCTCACACGTTAATGAAACTGAAATCCATGAAAAAATAGAATAATTACGGGGGTTTGTGAGAGCTCGGACTTTCGCAGAGAACGCTCGGTGCGCAGCAGTCGATCGTTATTATTCGGCAGCTCATCATTTAAAACTGAGACGTCTTGCCAGAAATCCTCACAGAAGATTGAAATTTGGTTAAAACTGTTGTCTCTCCGAATGTTTTCTTTGATTGCCAGCACACGTATGCTCTCAATGACTCCATAGGCGCTTTATATTAAAGCTTCCTTACCTGACATTATTTAACACCATGCTTCTCGAGGTGGACTCTGAAGGAGGAAGCGGGGAAGGGGGTCTATGATGGATGTCCAGGGGGTCCCTGAGTGTACTGGGGTTTTTCAATCACATGATAATCAACGTTATTATTTTAATTACCATACGCTTGATTGACTGGTCAGTTTAAAACTCAACAATTAAAAAAAAAACAAATGCTGACCTTAATCTAAATGCAATTTCAAAAAAAAAAAAAAAACCAGGAAGTGACATTAATATGAAACACAGTGATTAAAAACACTGCACTTTCAGCACTATAGTGTATTAGGCAGCATCAGTAACCAACACCTGTGTTCTGCATTTAATATGAATAATTTAAATAAAGAAATAAGGCGAATGATCGACGTTCATTTTCCTGCCTATTTCGGCTTTACCGTGGTGTTTTAAAGATCAGGAGCAAGATCTATATCGCGCAAGCCCAGGTTACAGTCGTACATATGGGCTACAGCACACTTTACTCGGTTTCATTTCTCCTTGTGTGCTGGAAAGAAGATCTAAATTGCACTTCAGGCAGTGAATTTCCCTCGACTTGAGCCTCATTTTTCTTGTGTCAGAAAAAAGAAAAAAAAAAATCAAATCAGCGCATTGCAAAGCAGATCAGTACTGTTTATGTTGGCACTTCTGTCGCCATCTTTATTTTGCCTACCCTATACATTTCAATGTCTCCAATTTCCCCCCTG
The DNA here is from genome assembly GCA_030014255.1 of Parauchenoglanis ngamensis. NCBI lineage: Eukaryota > Metazoa > Chordata > Actinopteri > Siluriformes > Auchenoglanididae > Parauchenoglanis > Parauchenoglanis ngamensis. Next base: position 3,491,829 of record JAQMYM010000037.1, on the reverse strand, counting down.
TTCTGCCAGCTCCTAATGAAATATCATTTGCAGCATTTTCACTTGGAAGTGCCCTCAGGCGTCAACCTTTCCGGCAGCACGACGCAGCCGACAAAAATAATAAAACCCAAAAAGAGGCAAACTTTAATAAATAGTAACATGAAATCCAACAGCGCTGTGGTAATGTCACAATACGGAGCTGCTCGAACCCATCACACAGAATTACGCCGACGAGATGGAAAGAGAGGCTGAAACTGTGTAAACTGAGCTGAAATTATGACAGACATGAAGTCATATTCAATTCCGAGTCAATTTATATCGAACAGATTTCAGCGCTCCATGTAAACAACCACGACGTCGGTGCAGCGCGCCAGAGGAACGTACAGAGGGAAAAGCGCCGGCTAAAATAACTCAGGGGTGTAAAGGGGGCGTGGCCCGTGCGCCTGTACGCCCCAATGAGAAAAGGGCGTGGCCTTTCGATTAAGCTTCAAACAGAAAACAGCGATGCTGACGTCGGTACTATACGTTAGTCAGTGGTTATAGTGAAACGTGAGTAGTTATGAAAGTAGCTACGGACAGAAGCCTGAACTACAGGCTTTTTTGTTTGTTTTCATTTGAACGGGATTTCGTTTTTATTTAGAGCTGAACAACTCTTAATCGAACAGGAACCTCTATTTCGGCTTAAAGTGAAGAGCACAGCTCTCACTTGCGATTCTTTAACATGTAATGAACAATTTGGACATTTATTAGATTCTTACATCGCTACTTTATTTAGCAGATATTTTGCACCAAGATCATGAAACAAAATAACTGTGATTTAGTATAAAACGGTAATCATGGCATCAGAGAGGGCACTGCGTCCTCCTGAGGTGAAAATAAATGGTAAAGTAATCAATCAGTGGCGATCCGTTAAGCCACTTGTGGGTGAAAATCGGTCCTACGCACAACGCGCCACTATTTTATACATTTAGTTTGTTCTTTTTTAATTGTGAAATTTAAATTTCCTACACAATAATAAACATTAGCGTAGGACATTTGGGGCTTTTCTTTGGCACTGTTTCCACTCCAATGGGGTGCTCTTTTTTATGCAGCGCTTCTCCGGGACACAAACTAAGATCAGGAGTTTTAATAAGATTTTTGATGAAGCTCTTACTGAAGACATGAAGCAAATACCTGATTTCCGTCCATTGCACTTTCAGCAGTTCATCATCTGACTCACTAACCAGTGAAAACTTTGTCCAAATGTTGGCTTGTTCATTTAAAGTAAGACTGCAATGTGCTGTCTCTCTCTCGACAGGTCCCTGACCGCTGTGAGCTTACAGACACTCGCACGGCTATTTTGTTGGCTCCCGTGGGATCGCGCGTCCGGTACGGCCGCACCTGGTAGTTCAAGGGTATAACGATCTTCCTAAACATCAGCGTATTGGTGCAGTCCTGAGACTTGAACTTAGTTAACCTTCCAGTCACAGAGCGACGTGTACGCAGGACTTGTAATGCCAAGCACATTTGTCATACTGAATATTGAAATATTGATTAGGTGTACGAGAATATTTTGTATTGCAGCAGCCCTGAGGCCGGTCTCCGTTTCCCAGCGTTCCTTTCCCCCCCTGGTTTTCCAGCTCGTGATGGATGCGTGGGTCGGCGCCAGCGGGATCCAGAAACCCGGCCCCGGTTACTGCGGCGTCTCTGCAGTGCCAACTTCACGGCAAAAGCAAACTGCAGCGGATTTCGTTCCTCACAAACTTAATTATATCAAGATTAACAAGGGAGGTAATTAATTTCTTTAAGATTGGTATCTTCCAAGTGCCTCGGGCTCGACTTTGTTGTCAAAACTGTATATTTAACCGTTATTTCAGGGCAAAGTTTCCCAGGCTGTAATAAGACAAAAAAAAAAAAAAAAAAAAAAAAAAATCCCCGGTTCTGCATGAATATGCTAATAATCCAGGCGTCTAATCTAAACTCTGCCGCTAAAATATTAGCCTAGTACAAATGTATGATTATGTACATATATTTAGCATGAAATCAGAGTCTCGCACATGTGGAAATGTTATATGAAACAATGAACACGCTTAATTGTCTTCTGCAGCAATCCAACGGCGGAGTGTATTACAGAATGGTGTGTGTTCTGCTCTCGGTGTAATGGCGGTGCTGCTAGGCTTCATTAAAGCAGTGCGCGCACACACCTCCATAAAATGGCCGCCCTCCAGGCCTCACACACACACACACACACGCACACGCACACGCACAAACACACACAGAGCTATTGTTCGGGCCGAGCCGCAGGCCAAGTGCTCTACATGAGCACGGGGGAAACTAAAAACACTAAGAGCCCATTTCCCGTGTGACGTGCCGGCTTCCAGAACCTTCCACACCATCGCCTCGGGGCCGAGAGAGAGAGAGCGAGAGCGAGAGAGAGAGAGAGAGAGAGAGAGAGAGCGAGAGAGAGAGCGAGAGAG
>JAQMYM010000037.1:3476934-3480719 GCA_030014255.1 Parauchenoglanis ngamensis | reverse complement strand
GCAAATAAATACATTTTAGTAAATAAGTAAATACATCTCATAACCTAGTCACAAAAAGTATTAAATCTGTTAAAATTACTATGAAATCAAATTCAAATATCCTGCCCTGTCTGATACAAAAATATTCTTCCTCAAGCCAGAAAATATTTTTCTCCCAATTTTGGTGATAAATTGTGTCACATTCATGAGGCTATGAGGTGGCTATGAACAGTCAACCATTGGTGTTGTCGTGATTTCTACTTTACACACATCGCTGCAAATTCTCATGCATTGAGTGGGAGACACATTCAACTGAGCACTATCACACTGCCAAGTTATATATAAAAAAACATTTTAAATACAGAGCAACGATAAATGAATAACAAAAACGAACTCAACAAAAACACCTTACCTGTCACTTCAGTGTACTAGCGAGTCAGTAGGAACGCAAGGACTGAGATGAGACGAAATAATGAGTAAAGCAGTTACACCAACCATGGGGAAATATCATGAACTTTCAATACCAGTTTTTAAAAAATATTAATTGCCTTAAAAACAGGGTGGCAGCAGGGATGGCAAGGCCTTTCTCGTCACCCCGTAGTACACCTATTGTTTGAATGATAACCTACTGTAATGATATTACATTCATGAAAAAGGTATATATTCTTTAACATTACAGAATACACAAATATAATGCTACCAAATCTATGTTCTCATGAACTTTGGCACAGTTTTTTTCTCTAATTTAGAATATGTGTTTGTGTGTTCAACTAGGTGTGTGTGTGGCATTCCAATTAATGAATGCATGTCAGGAATGTGCCTCTTAAGTTTATTATTAATCATTGTAAACACAATGTCTCAGAGAACAATTTCAACCAAATTCTCTCTCTCTCTCGCTCTCTCACTGTGTGTGTGTGTGTGTGTGTGTGTGTGTATACATGTGTGTTCATACCACACAGGTTGGTATTTCACCCCATGGAGTCCAAGGTGAGTTTCGAGTGGATTTTTTCCCCTGCTTCTGTTTCTCCTTGCTGAACCAGTTGAACTACAGTCTCACACAAATACAGACTCCTATAAACCTGATGTCTCTTTTCTGTCTATACACTTTTTTTTTCAGTCACATGCTTTGAATAAAGACATTTTCGTTTCTGTTGGTGTCCGTTGGCTGTGTTCGTGTTTCACTTTGCTTTGACATCTGATCTTTTTATGAGACACTTGCTACTTTGTTTATGGGAAACATTTTTGTCAAGAGAAAACAAAAATAAACCAGTTGTGATTGTGGCTGTCAAAGCAGGGGTCCAGATCTGCTTTCTCAGATTCTGTGAAGAATGAAACAGGAGAAAGAGAAACAGACAAAGGTTGAATTAATACTAATACTTGAATCAGCATTCTGATGTGATGGGCAGGGCATATTTGGGAAATGGAGGATACCAGAAAACCTAAACAGGCCTTCTATGGTGACCTAAAGATTGGCAGGCAGCCATAGCACAAGTCCAGGAAACATTTATAATGATTGCATAACAAACAACCTGAAAGCTGTAAGTATTGACATCAGTAACTGGGAAGAACAAGCAAAGGATCGCATAGAATGGAAGAAGATGGTATGAGAAGGCTGTGAGATATTCATGAAAGTATATAACCAACATCCACCCATCCATTGATCCATTTTCTATACCACTCATCCATCAGGGTTGTGTGTAAGCTGGAGCCAATCCCACTGACCTCTTGCTAGAGGCAGGGTACACCCTGGGCAGGTCGCCAATCTATCACAGGGTTAACACAGAAACGAACAACCATTCACACTCATATTCACACCTATGGGCAATTAAGAGCAGCCAGTTCATACCCGACATGCCAAGCTGAAGACTTGTAGGCATGCAAACAAGAGGAAATCGATCTGCAAGACGAGATAGGGATTGACTTGGCCTGTCAAACATGTGAGTGAGTTCTCCTATATAGAGCTGGGTTTGTCAACCATGTCAAGTCTCATGAGAGAGTACAAATCCAAGCTGCATATGTGCACCTTGTCTCATAAAATAACACGTGCAATTCATAGTAAAGTGTGCAAACACATCAGGTTAGCTAAGGCAGGGTTCATAGAGAAAATTCCTGTATGGAAAATGGAAATATATGGGGGTTGGTTTACAAGTCTAGGTGCTGCTATGAAATTTCCGCCTGAGACCACCATCAGGTTGAAAGGTGCTTGCCCTGTGTGTTACCACATGTGTGTATGCTTGTGTGGCCTGTAAACAGTATTGTGTGTCAGTGTGCCCTTCAGTGCGTAGGAGACTACAGTACGGAATGCCCCAAGCCCTTATTTTCATTTCCTGTTAGTGAGACCAAGGACAAAGTTAATAACTGCTGTAAACCGTGTGATTCTAGGAAAGGTGTCTGTGGGGTGTCTAGGTCATGCCTCAATGGTTAAAGGTTTAACAACAGGAACTGGAAGGTTGTTGGTTTGAATCCCACCTGGAGTACTAGGGGATGTTGACTTAGTAGAAGAGGATTGGACATACTAATTTTCCTGTTCTCTTTCTCTGATCCTTCATTTGAGGAAGATATTCTGTTTCCTCTGTGTGTTCCTGCCCTTGTCCTCTTTTGCAATTACATTCGGAAGGCAAAACTGCTCAATAAATCAGTTAGAAGAGATTCAATTCCTACAAAAAAAACCTTGTTTTACTGTAAGCAAGCAATCATGTTGAAAGTCCTTTGTAGTCAATTTCCACCTGCAGCTTTAGCTGCAGTCACCTCCATGGTCTCGAGCTGAAATCAGACAGATGTAAGGAAGTGAAACTGTGACAAGGAGTCGTGGTTGTATGACTTTGTGTTCTAGTAAAATGCAGTACTGTTTACAGTCATGTTGATGTTATCAGTGTGGTATGTACTGGTAAAGGACGCTGCGTGCCAAGTGTTGATGTTTTCCTCTGATCAAATTAATAATGCTACTGTGTGTACTGATACGAAGATACCATGTTTGTTTATCTTGCTCATGTCTTTGAATCATTCACAAAACCAGCTGTAGCTATGAATGATTGTGTCAAGCTAAAAAGCATGAACATCCTAGCCAGTTAGCATAATGTGCTCTAATATTGTTTGTAAACATCTTGAGATTGCGATTTGCCAAAGTAGAGAATGGTGATTTATGCAGGTTTATGCATTTGCAGGCAAATCAATGAACAAAACTAAAAATGAGGCAAGCACTTTATCTGAGGCACCTTTGTTCCTCAGAATTATTTTTTGGCTCTTAGAGATTAATGTAAATGTCTAGCAGCCTAGGCAAACCCGATGGATGGTGCCATGGCTGAAATCTGGCAAAGAGTCAAAAAAGATGAAAAATTGGGTTTTGACCAAAATTATTTTTCTTCTGCCTTTAACTTACTTTGACATTTCAAATATAGAAAGAAACCATAAGGTATCTGACCAATATGACATAGATGAAAGATTTCTAATTAAAATTTTTCAATCTTGCCTTGGTTATCTGCCTTCAAACATCAAACTAAGCCACTTGGTGGTAAAACCTTGATGTCCAAAATAGATGACTAAAACCTTGCTAGCAAAGTATGATTTCTTCACGCAATGAATGTCAGGCTTTGATCGCATTCTCCGACAGTTATTCACTGTAGTAAAAATTGTTTGTAATCAAGCATCATTTGTTTCTGATTTGAAAATTCTTTACTTATTATTGAAATATGTACAAATGAGAACTGTAGTTCAGGAGTTCCGAGTAAGGAAAATCTGAACCACCAGTCTGGTTCTTAAAGATACAGGCTGTGTTGAGTTGATTGACAGACTGAGTAATTAATAAC
>JAQMYM010000037.1:3469434-3471934 GCA_030014255.1 Parauchenoglanis ngamensis | reverse complement strand
CCTTTATTCGATTCTAAACTCCGCCCACACACGTACAGACTCCTTAACACAATCTCAGCCGTCCGTCCTGTCCTGTCGACGGTCCCCTGCGAGTCTCCTATCGACGATCGTATCAGTATAATTCTCGTCTCTGCGACGATGACCCGGCGATGACCCCAGAGGACGCTGGCGCCTGTATCCGATGCCTGACTCTCGGCTCCGTCTCTCTCTGCCTTGCCTGGCATTTGGCACCAGACTCGATGCCCGGGGCGACTGCCAGAGCTGCAGATTTATGCCGCTTTGATAAATGTAGACCTCATAGCGCCATCTGCGATGCCAGCCGAGGGAGTGGGTGCGCTCGGAGACGAATCACCGACATGACGACGACGTGTGCCATTACACGGGCAGGAAGGCATAAAAACACGTAGGGCTCGCGCTTAACGTTCAAATACACATGTTCTTCGATATCCAAAAAAAACAGAAGTAATGTTATTGTGGAACGCGAGCTGATTATCGCCCGGTTCTCTAAACATGGTGGAGGTAATTAAATCCGGTCAGGATGGTTTCTAGTGCAGCATATGTTGATCTTGGTAACAGATTTCCTGCTCTTTACTGACCTACAGGTACGCCTGCAGCTTCACCGCTTCAGTTTACACCCGAGGACCACTAAGGCTATTTGATTTGACACGTTTTAGTTCACAGTTAGTTGATGTGCTGCAGGTGATTTACAAAATGTCAAAATTAGGCATAGAAACAATATGTGATTCCCTAGTTCAATATCCTGTGCGGTCAATTTACAGAAAATACTTTTTTTACAGAAACATATTGTGCATTTTTACAGGATAACACTGTGTGTTTAATAATACTGAACCATGGTAGCTTGAGGTTACTGAGACTTGAACTCACAACCTCCTGAGCTGTAGCCACGGAGGCAACGCTTCCCTCGACGCGTGTACAGATTCAGCCGCTTCTACTCGCACTGAAGGACGGTGCTTTGTTAAACTTAAAAAGTCTTAATAGCGTATAAACGTACATCAGAAAGGGTTTATCGAAAACAGTCATAAAAACCCGGCACACAATCCTGTAATCCATCATTTTTGCGATTTTAAGGCATAATCCTGATCCTCGAATTCCTGAACTCATTGGTGTTTATTATTTTCGTATAATATAAGCGGTAGGTTTATATTAACGCATTCGTTCTAACAGGTTATTGTTTCTATAGTACACATGTGCGCTGAACTTCATCTAATCTAAGACTAATAATCAGATTTTAACAAAGAAATACCAGTAGAGGTTTTTTTCTGTTAGAAGAAATATACGCAACATTTATTCATTTGTTCGTTAGTTTGTTGGAGTTTCTCAGTCTCTCTTTTTTTTTTTGAGATCGAGACAAAACAAAATGGGCCAGTGTGCAGAGTGTGTACGTGGTTTCGAACACACACCATTGCAAAAATCACCGCAGTATAAGCAGAATAACGCACTCCAGACCCACAAAAAGAATCCACTTCAGTCTTTCCTGATCAAAATGCTACAATTTTCTCTTCAACTGGTTGAAATGAGCTTTTGCAAATTTAATAAATGTCCATCTGGTTGTATGAAATTGCTCAGGTATTCATGGACCCTGCAGTAAAATGTTGTTTTTGTGGGTGTTAGTGTTTCACACGTGCAAACTTTTAATAAATCAGAGCCTGAGAGTTTTAGAGAACTGAAAAAGGCACCTCAGGTCAGAATCCTGAATAAAAGCGATAAATAAGGTAACATGAAGGAAACAGCAGTTCGCATGAGCTTGTACAAATCTACGAGGTGAGGCTGTCCAAGCGTGAGGGAAGTGTAAATCTTCACGCTGGAGCATCAACAACAGCAGAAGGTGTTGGGACCTCAGCATGTGTGAATGATACGGATTAATTCTGCAGCCGTGACTCAGTACTACAACTCCATCCTAATCGATTTTATCAATAAGCCACACTTGTAGCTCATACAACCTTTAGTTTCATTTGTACACGAAATTGTCAATATGTTTTGCTTTAGTATGTTTTTCCAATCCCAGTAAAAAAAAAAAAAAGAAGCGTGCCCTTTTGGAAACACAACAGTGCTGCTGTTAATGTAATATTATTTACAAAGGTCGGGACCGGGCTGACATTTCTGCACTCCTGTCACCTCCTGTAAACGTGTGTTGCGCAATATGAGAGCGTATACGGAAATTTGTACGATGATATTCAGCTGAAATTGTTTTTGGGTTTTTTTCCCCTCCTGAATCGTGATTGAAAAACAACAGCGAGTGTAAAACCATATAAAGCAGGAGTAAATGTGTACGCTGTATAAGGTGTTACATAATTAATACATGGAAATGTAAAGGAATATAAAAGCTCTGTGCATGGACAGTGTACTAGCTACACAAGCTACATACACTCCTCAATCCTATCACCATGATGCATGAGCATCTCCATGCTGTGTGTGTGTGTGTGTGTGTGTGTGTGTGTGTGGTTCAGAATCACTTCATATAAAATCACCAAGGGGAAAG
>JAQMYM010000037.1:3455863-3469424 GCA_030014255.1 Parauchenoglanis ngamensis | reverse complement strand
AGACCTGCCTGTCTGTATCAGACTACACCTCATAACAATCTCACACACACACACACACACACACAGACACACACAGGTCCTCAAGGCATCCCCACAGCATTCCACTGCTTACAGACAGATGTCTGAGCTGGAGCAGAACGGTTCAGCTCGAGTGGAAAAGACGGAGAGTGTGTGTTAGTGTGTTTCTGGAAAGATACCATTAGACATCAATAATTCTCAGTAATATCAAGTTTACTAAAAAAAAAAAAGTCAAGCCAAAAGCAACATGTTCTGCCCAAAAACTTGGCATTGAGTGTTTTCGGTTGAGTTTGTTTTCTGGATCCCGTGACAACAGTTGGCTACTTTCTACGGTTCGAAGGCAAGACGATATGAATCTCATATCAAAGCCTGATCTAGAGCCCAATATACAAAACATACAGTTCCCACATTGAGAATCCTCGCAGGGTAAAAAATAAACCGAGAAATGTTTTCACCACAAAAACCCTACCGTGTATCAGTGGACTAGGCAGCTCATTTTTTACTTTTTTTTTTACAAAAGCAACAGTAAGAAAATAGCAAGGAAATACTGTGGAGTGATGCCACTCAAAAAGAAGTAGCGCCTCCATTTTCCTACTGCACAAAGACACCAAAATCCTGCCTTCATGCTTTCTGCTGGTTCAGTAGAGTGAGGCTTGTGAATCCACAAATTAAAGTTCACCTTGATTAAGTCAGAGTGAAGTGACAGTAATCTTTCACATGCCGTGTCCTTTACCCTTCAGTGAACTGCTTTCTCATCAAGTGAATTTTACTCTCCTTTAGCCTCCTTCACTGACAGGCACAGGGGCCACGCCTCCTTCACTGACAGGCACAGGGGCCACGCCTCCTTCACTGACAGGCACAGGGGCCACTCCTCCTGGATGGGACACCAATCCATTGCAGGGCACCATAAACACATTAACACATGAATTCACAATTTAGCATAAACGCTCTAAAGAAATGGCAATTAGAACCACTGTATTTGGGTTCCTCCATAGGAAAAGACCATTTTGTTACCTTGACATAATTGCCCACAATCACCCTAAATCTCTCTCATGATCAGATAATCAATTATTTAATACATCACAATATTCAAGACGCAATATATGCAACACTGTTAACGATTAATAATGCTGCAAATGATAAGCACTACCCCTGCACGCCATTCATTAGAGGGCTCCCATTTTACCATTTTTTGTGCTCCCCATACAGACAGCAGCATACGTCTTACTGCAGACAAATCTGAATGTCCTTCTGATAGAAAGCAATCCCAGAATTCTGCTCACTGGAATATTACATATAAAAAGCATGAACTGTCACTCCCTGTGAGAAATTATTTATACATAATGTAGTCTTTGAATCATGATATCATTGAGGTAATTATTGCGATATGAAAGTTTAATATCGGCACATGACTAGTACGACCAGGCGTTTCTGCAGAAAATGAGAAGTTAAGGCTGTATCTGCTGAGAGTTTTATCCACCGGTGTGAGAGGATTTCAGGACCTATAATTAAATGAAAGGGGCAGTCGGTATACCTGTGCACCTCTTGGTGTATGCATTTGACAAATGATCTATATATTATAATATAGATAATTATAATATATTTATTTTTTACAGCTTTATCTCTGGCTATTACACCGGGGACGCCTTCCATACATGTTAAATAAACATCTCCTCACAGAAAACTTCACCGTACCAATAGGTCAACCTTTTTTTACATCCTTTTATGAGGAACGTCTGCCGTACAAGTCCCTGTGAATGAGCTGTTACTATCAAATTGAAGCTCTATTAGCAGGAGTATATGAATATAAACCTGTGGTTTGTCTTGTAGCTGGAAAGAGTGGCAGAGATTCTGTTATAGAAAATTAATCAACACCTTCTGAAGAATTCAGAAGCACTCGGACCTAAAAATACTTAGTGAGGCACATGAACAGAAATCTCACACACTCCCTAACCTCTGGGTTGAATGTAATTTATTGTAAGTTATTGATCTGACACAGTGAAATGGCCACGCCCATCAGCAGCTATGACTTTTAGTAAATAACGTCCTTCCTGAGAACATATAAAAACAGCTTTGTATATAATGATAATAATAATAATAATAAAAGCTAGTATATAATATAATAATTTGTACATAATAACGTAACTTGTGATAAATCGTATGGGTAAAAAGCATACAGTCAGTATATGCGATCTCACAGCATTTCTCTGAGCAAAGGCTCTTTTTTAACACCCACGTGAACATTATTTGTGGAATATTAATGTTGAATAAAACACATGAATGCTACGCGACCCTGTTCATGCGTTATCTAAACGTCTAATGCAGCAGCAGCAAAGACCTCGCTCTAGTGTTAGCTCTAGAGGAAACGGAGGTTACGCTCCGGAACGGAGAGATCTCATAAGCGTATTCAAGCGAGGGGGAAAAAAAGTGGCGATCGTTAAAAAAAAAAATTGCTTATCTAAGGAGAAAATTTCCATCCTTTTGCTTTTGTTCCACACCGTTCAGCAGTTCGGTTCCCTCTTCTCCCTCGTTCTCTCTGTCCTTTATACATGAACCTCACCTGCTATTGATCAGGACTCATTTACATCTGCAGAAAAAAATGAAAAGAGGTGAAACTTGCACGGTGAGAACGTCGGCGATGATTTATTCATTTTCGAATCAGAAACGAGGAGGGAAAGGTAGATGAGAGGAGAATCTTCTGAGAGAGGGAAAGACTGCAGGCGAGTGAGACAGGCCTCTTTCTCTCTCTCTCTCTCATTCCCTCGTCCTCTATTTCTCTGCACCCTGAGGCCGGTGATGTGCAAGTCCCTCTAATTAACAAGGTGAATCATACTGCCGCTCTCTAATTAGCCGACATGACAATCTAATGGAAACATGCGGGCAGAGCTGGCACACTCGGAGCCGCTTCACAAAAGCCTCGCTTTCTTTCTTTCTTTCTTTCACTGTGCATTTTTTCTTCTCCTCCTCCTCCTCCTCTCACTCTCCCTCTCTCCTAACAGATGACACTCCTTCGGAGATGCCGTGAGTAGCGTCACGGGCCAAAGTTTAAAAGCCGGATGGAGGAGGTCAGGGCCGAACGGAGACTGGTCCTCATTCATGCGTTCATGATAGACTTTACTATGAGGTGTCTTCTTCCTCTCTGCTATCTTCTCCACTCTCTCTCTGGCATGAGTGAAACTCTTTGCACCCTTCTCCCCTGATGCCAATGTCCCAACAAGTGCTGCTACTGCTGCACACAAAGGGAGAGCACTCCTACAGGCTCACACACACACACACAGTCTTGCGCTAGAGAGATTCTTCGCCATCTTGCTCGCAGGCACAAATCTCCTTTTTGTTGTTCTTCCCTTTCATTATGGTGCTTTGTATTATTTGAAAACACACATGAACTCCAAAGGTACTTTTTTAAAGGCTTAGTACCTTTTATTTGTTTTGATTTTTTTTTCTCTTCCTCTCCCTTGTTCATGACTCCAGGATAAATCAAGAAGGAACAACATAGTGGCCACGCCACAAAACCCAGGGACCGATATGATGCTCATATTAAAGGAATAGTTCAGCCAAAAATGAAATGTAGACAATTTCCCCCAACATCAGAACACAGTTGATAGATTGAAGTGCCTTCCCCTTTGCACTGGAGTAACCACCAAAGAGGAAAGAACATGTTATGACCATGGTCCTCAAAGTGGGGTCTGTGAAGTGAAGCCAGGGGGTCTGTGATTTTTACCTGTGCTAAGAAAGGTATGTGTTTGGTGCGGTTTGTTTCTCTGTTGGCTTGTTTGTTGTACTATAAAGCAGGATTGCGCAAAAACTACCAGCCTGATTTTAATAAAATTTGGTGGAAGTGTGTAGCATGGGCTAAGCAGGAACCCGTTACATTTTGGAGCCGATCCGAGTCACAGGGCAGCTCCAAGATATTAGTTTCCATTTCGCTAACGTTGCAAGATACGGCGTTTGGCCTTGGCGGAAGTCTGCGCTCATCAAGGCCATACATCTTAAAATCCAGTAGGTGGCAGTCTAGTACAATAATGACAAAACATAGCCAATGCAGAAATACGATGACTCGATTGGAAATATATTTAAACATATAACTTGGTTACAGTGGTGGAAATCACAATCACCTATTATCAAAGTCATCCCATAATTAATGGCAGCTTGACTCCAATAGCGACGTGTTCTGTGAGAGAAACAGTTAGAAAAGAAATTTAGAAAGAAAACTAAATAGCTAAGTAACAATCGAAAAAATGGTAACGTCAGGTGAAAGGCGAGACGCACCTGTGCAAACAGGATGTCTGCTTTCCTTAGGGCAAACCGAGAAACGTCACTAAAGTTTGCATCCGAATCAAAACACAGACAGTCTGAGTAATCAGTGGTCTATTCAAAACTGCCAATGAAAACGCAGACGGGTGTCAAAACTAGAAAACATCAAACATGACATTCAGACTAGCACAACAAGGCTTGGTCTTGGATGGCAAAGACAAATATCCAAAATAGAATTTCAACAGGACATAAATAAACACTAAACACATGACAGGTGAACACAATCACTCAACAAACCACTGAACAGACACAGGACTTATACGGAAATCAAAACACACATGGCACCATGGGAACCATGACACGATGGGGTAACAATGGCAATATTAGTGGCAATAAAAATGCCGTAACTCTAAGCTCAGACTTCCAAGGTAAGTCAAATGCAGCACATGCCTTTTGCTTTCCTGGTATTGATCCTGTCTGTTCGTTTATGGAGTCCTGATTAGCCTAGTTAAATCTATCTGATTTGATTGTATATTGACTTTCATTTTGGTCTGCCATTTTGGATCTGGTTGCTTCATTCAACAAACCCTGCATACAAACCTTGCTGTGTCTGACATCCTGAAAGCTGTATAAGGAACTCTTATCTGTTGTGATAAACCTCATTAACCATGTTGAAACCCAATCATTCACTCAACCGTGGTTGTGGTGGATCTGCATCCTGTCCCGAGGTGTACCCTGGATGGGACACAAGTCCATCGATGGGCACAACACACACACATTCACACCTAGAGGCAGTCTACCAAGCAGCATGCTTTTGGGAGATGGGAGGAAACCAGAGAACCAGGAAAAAAACCCACATGGAGACAGAGAGCACGTGTACAGAAGCAGGATTCTGGGACTCTGGAGGCGTGAGGTGGAAAGGCTACCCACTACACCACCATGCAACCCCAAGAATATATAAAACAAGCCAACTTGGTCTAATCCTTTAATGAGAAAACTGTAAAACTAGGCACTGGTCTGACCAGAAGGTGGGGAGTTCAAACTCCAAGCACTGCCAGAGAGCCACTGTTTAAAGACCAGCAGCACTCTGGCATTTAAACTAGCACCATTTAAAAATAGCCTTATAAGATCCTTGGCATCAGTGCCATAAAGGCAGAGAGATGATTCGCATTTCTCCTAAATTCCGAATCTTCTGGCAATTTGTGATCAGTTACCATATCCAGCAAGGCTGTGTGTGTGTATATATGTGTGTGTGTGCATCATTATCTAATTGGAAGCACACCAGGTTGTACAAAAAAAATGCAGGGAATTGTGGTTCAAGACATTTCATACAATTCTACCGAGCAAACGAGGCAAAAAAAAAGAAAAAAAAAGGAAGAGAAACTCAGATCGCCCGAGGTGGAAAAATATTTAAGGAAAATTATTCTAACAAAAAGTCGAGAGATTCCCAATGGACACTTTGAGTGTGGAAGCACTCAGAGCGAAAAAGTGGAGCATCGCTACAAGGACAAGGAGATGCCCTGAGGGGGAGAAAGAGACACAAAGCAAGCGAGAGAGAGAGAAAGAGAGAGAGAGACAGAGTTATATATCAGTTAACTCATCAGCAACGTTAAGTTAGATTCAGATTCCAGTGAGGTCTAACTGAATCTAATCACACAACATCCACCTCCATGTTTTAGCTCACGGAAAATCCACAAAGCAGAGCCGTGGTGTCTTATTGCGAGTTATACCACAGCGCTGCAGAATTCTCAAATCTGATTGGTCAGATGGTGCTGATTCATTTTCCACAACAGCAGCTCGGACAGTAGTTCCAGCTGCAAGGATTATATTAACACGCCCGTTCTAAAAGGTCATCGTTTCTATAGTAACGACTCATTCGCGGGGATTCCGCGAATAAAGCTGTAACTTGTACGTTTTCCGACACGCTCTTCAGGACAGAAGGATTTCTGTTTAGCGGTTTCTCTTTAACACGCCAAGATTGTTTTCTTATTAACTTCAAGACAGAAAGAAACAAAGAGAGGCTGCTGAGAAAACAACAGGCCATATCACACCACCCCATCTGTGATTATTTTCCTATTACACAACATCCTCAAGTGTTTTATTCCTTATTTAAAGGTCCACTATGTAGGATTATGAGGGTCTCTATGAGCGGAAATTGAGTATATTTATTCCATAATATACTCATGAAATCAATAAGTATGTTTACATTAGTGTATAATTACCCGTAACTACAAATCGTTGTGTTTGCGTAAGTTTAGAAGGAGCCCTTTATATCTACACAGGGAGCGGGTCCTCCTCTACGGAGCCGCCGTGTTACGCCGCTACAGTAGCCCGGAACGGACAAACCTCTAGAGAGGAAGTTTGCGAACTCAATGTTTTTTTTAAATATGTAGGATCGTACTTATCGGATCATACTTATACTTACCTTGGAAAGGGAGAGCTAAGAGATGGATAAACCCTCCATAGAGGACCTTTAAATGTTTAGAGGTGGGGTTAAGAGGAAGCTGCTTGAGAAGGCAAAATTATTGCTGCATTTGACTAAAGGCTTGTAATTGCCAAACTCAGCAGAAACAAAAGAAAACCTCCCCTCAACTGGGTTTTTTCTCACTTTGTAGCTTGGACACAGCGGGGTCAGAAATGACACCGATCCCAGGTCCAACTCCTCAGGTATGACGGATGCAGCATTACGCTCCCGTAATAAATGCTGTCCAATCGGAAAGCAGCACAATGACAGCTCAGGACAAAAAGACTTTAAACTGAGGACCAGATCTCGTCCACGTCTTTCCTGGTTCATAATGGCATGCTGATACTCTGGAGGCAAATTGAACTCTGTCGAGGTCACTCATGCACACTCATAAAACTCTCTCTCTCATACACACACACACACACATACACACACACACTCACACACACACTCTACTGGCTTTGCCAGCGTTCCTCTGAAGTTCCTCTGCACTGTGCTATGTTCAAATATACTCTCAGCTCTGCACCTGGAGGTGTATGTGTGTGTGTGTGTGCGCGTGTGTGTGTTGGGTTAAAAAGGCAGCCCGTGACCCAGGTGTTCAGGACGGAGGCGACTCTCCTCCCCTCTCGTCCCGTAGCCTCCAGACCGGGCCACTCATGATGAATCTGTGGCCTGAGAGAGTCTGCGCATCCTGACACGATGATATATCTGCCCGGGCATACTGTGGCTCTTGTTCTGACCATCCCTCACTCGCCATCTCTCTTTTCTCTCTACTCTGTCACTCGTTCTCTCGCCCTCACCCTTCACCCCACCGCCGACCAACCCTACAGACACTCCCAACCATCCCTCAACCCCTCACACCCCTCGCTCTCTATCTGATAAGAGAATGTCAGCATCAGGATGGGGCCTCGTTTCTGAAAGCACACACACACACACACACACACACACACACACACACACACACATACACACACGCCCTGCCTCGTTTTCGGCCATTGATTTTTACTGTGGGCGTTTTAAAAATAGTCCCTCTGACCGTTGGGCCTAACCATAGATAGAGGAAAAGGGCCCTCTCTCTCACTCTCTCTATCTTTCTCTCTCTCTCTCTCTCACACACACACACACACACACACACACACCATACAGCACAAACCATGTGTGTTATTGGTTTGGAGACACAGAAAGAAGAATTGAATGTTGTTGAAGGGCAGAAAGAGACGAATGGGAACGAGATCAGCCCTCATATCACAAGGTCTGCTGCAAACAACACACACACACACACACACACACACACACACGTCCTATTTGTACTGTATACCCAATACTTTCCAACTTCCACTTAATATTTTAAGCCCCATTTTTACTACGCAGCACCTTTACATTAACTGATCTTTTCCATTCTTTGGACTATGGAAGCGTCAATCAAACTTAAGCCCCGCCCTTACTGCCTGACACACAAAATCAGCAGTCAATTTCCTTCAGTTTAGCCGTAGCTAAACGCGGCTATAAGGTGTAAAGGAGTACTTGCTGAGCCAGGTGTGGCACTAACTTCAGGTTGTTGGCTTTAACTGTTTGTAACCGAGTCCCCAGAGACCTTCCAGAGATGCCGTCACCGTTGCGTACCCTGACTTTTGCCATTGAGTAATAAAGCTCATGCCCTTGCTCCGTGTCTCTCTGAACACACTCTGTTCCTTCCCCAGTACGCCCCTCCTCGAACAGTGAAGCGAGCGGCCGGCGTGCTCATTAATCCGGATGGAAATTTGGGCAGATGTGCAAAGCGGGCAACAACAGGCTCTGCCGCGACACAAACAGCGGCTCCGTCCCCTCCAGCCAAACAGGTGATGAAAACCAGAGAGAGCATAACGAGAAACGAGCACCACTGCACCCGGAGAGCGCGAGAGCAAAAGAGGCACTTCCTGCTCGCTAAGAACGTTAAATAAAGGCGCAATTTCAGCAAAGCCTTTTTAAAATTCAGGCGAGTGTATTTGAAGCAGTGGAAGACGAGTGTGATTGTGTGTGTGTGTGTGTGTGTGTGTGTGTGTGTGTGTGTGTGTGTGTGGTTAACAGCCACATGCAGAAAATGTGAGTGTGTGGAAAAGATGAGTGTGCCCATGGACTGTGTGTGTGTTAGTGTGTGTGTGTGTGTGTGTACAGAATGCAAGAGACACGAGTCCTCAGTAGTAAAGAGCAGTTACTAGGCCTACCGCTCCTCACGTCACATTCATTTACCGGTCAGAAATATGACGATGGAAAATGCTAAACAACCGCACGTGGATCAAATCACAGAAATGAATCAAGCATTGAGAACATGTCCAGATTTCTTCAGCTCTTTGTGGCCCAGTTTGAGGCCCGTGGTCTGTTTAGCAGCTCACGTCTAAAAGAAAAAAAAAGAAAAAGCTACGTACAACCCAAAACACGCAGCAAGTTTGGTTCGCTTCCTGCAGTCGGGTTGAGTTAAGGACAAATCGCTGGAGCTCTCTGGGAAGTGCGCTGACACCGCTGCGTTCAGACCGTCGCCGATCGAGTCGTAGCGCGATTGCTGTGTTCTAACACTGCATATACAAAAGCAGCACGTGAGAAAAAGCTTTTCACTGTTCTGATATCCTGCCACATCAGATGACATTTTAACACAGGAATACAAAAATAACTTCATGAAATTATCTGTAAGCTTAAAAAACAAAAATCATACCAGACTGAATTTCCTGTCAGATGCGTTTTCCTGCCCACGTGTTTTAAAATTCACCACATATTACCATCTACCAGCCGCAAGAAATAAAGCGAGCCCTATAAGCAGAGACCTGTGTGGTGTAACCGAGCTCACACACATCTGACACACAAGCAGCAGCCTTGGCAATAAATCACACACAATCTATAGGAATCATATTGTAGCATGAGATAATAGTTCATAAAGTACAAAATGTATCGCAATAAAACCTGCTATTAGGCAGTTCCAGCTTTATGACATTCCATAAGAAACTAGAAGTCCACTGTTTACACTACTGTATATTTTAGTGATCTGGTTGACCCAGTGAGAGATCTGGTTGACCCAGTGAGTGATCTGGTTGACACAGTGAGTGATCTGGTTGACCCAGTGAGAGATCTGGTTGACCCAGTGAGAGATCTGGTTGACCCAGTGAGAGAGCTGGTTGACCCAGTGAGTGATCTGGTTGACCCAGTGAGAGATCTGGTTGACCCAGTGAGTGATCTGGTTGACCCAGTGAGAGATCTGGTTGACCCAGTGAGTGATCTGGTTGGCCCAAATGATTTAAATACTCATGTATTCACTTATTATGTTGGAATTATTTTCTGTATTTAGTAAACCGAGTCTTCAGATGTACTTTCTTTCACTTTATACAGATTAATGCACCATGTAGGTAATGAAATAAAGCTTTCTCTATGTAGTGCACAATACGTGCTATTTGCAAAATAGTTTCAAACGAACGGGGTCGTGTTTACTGTGTTTACACGCCCCGTCGAGTTCATGAGATGTGACGTGTTTGCTGATATTTCAGAAATGGCGCAGTGGAAGGCAAGTTAAATTTATCGATATCTTAGTCATGATGGCGTTTTCGTCGTAATTTTATAATATGTCTGAGAAAAGTGCTGATGTTCCAATCAGCCTCATCTTAACATTATGCCTTTGCATTTCCTGCATTACGCTAACATTTCCTTAACATTAGCCTGAATGAGATGTCTCCGGCATCCGTGTTGGCGTTGCCTAGCAACGGTGTTCTTACGGCGACGCCACTTTGAACGCCAAGCGTTCCATTTATACGACTTCCTGAGTTCCGTGTGAAGGCAGCAAACGTGGAGACGTTTCAGAAAAGGTCATGTGACCTAAATCATGTGCTACTTCATAACTAATAATCAAGTCAATCTAATACAAAAGAACCGTATAAAATATTTTACAACTGTTATAACTTTAAAAAGCAGTTGAACGGGAAACTTGAAGGTCTAATATTTGGGGACTGACCCCATCTGTTAAATACTTAAGAAATCTCACACCAGATGGAGTGCTGTTGTACTGAATATCAGCACGGCTGTGATTCAGTCGTTTTAGCTCAGAAGTTATATTCCTGGAAAGTGTCATTTGTCACGTCGGCTGACGATGTAACATGTCGGTATTACCGTAGTAACAGTTTCCAACTAGGAAGTAGAATTTGACGTGCAGGACGCAGATGCACACAGTGAGACATCCCCGTGCTGTTATGAGAAATGTCAGCATTCGGGGGATCAAATTAGTGGACTAAGTAATGCTAGTAAATTTTCTATTAAATTGTTAGAAAGTTCAACAATTTGAATTCTTCCTCGGTGTAGTCGAAAGAATGGCCATGGTATGGTTCACACCGCCAAGCAATCAGCCCTAATTTAATATGCACCGATGCACCACAAAGCACTCCATGTGCCTATTTCTTCAAACAGCAATGCGACAAATTACAAATAACGAGGTAGATTTACCATCGTGTGTTATTTTTCTCTGCTAGTGGAAAATAAGTGGGCTTGTTGGTCCACAGTACACGAGCGCATCCACTGGGAGCAGCGCAACTTTTTAATTGGCCATATATAAAAAAAAACAATAGGAAAAACCTGCAAGTCAGCATTTCTGGCGTGAACGTATACGCACATATAATCGGCAGCGTAAAAAAAAAAAAGATGCCGGAGTGTCTTTGTGGTGTAAATGGGATCATCAGACTGGTAAGTGGAAAAAGACTCGTACTGCACCTTCAAACAACGACCTGATTTAACTCTTTCTTTTTTTTTTTTTTAAATCCTGCAATTAATAAGCTCAGCACAGCGAGGAGAGAGAAAGAGGGGTGTGAGGGAGAAAGAGAAAGAAATAGACCAATCCGTGAACATCAATCAGTGGAAATAATACTTCCAACTTTTTCTAAAGAGTCAGACTTTAAATGGCATTACATATGTAGCGCTGCATGAAAAATTAATCCGCCAAAGCCTTGAAATGTCAGGGGTAATGATCAGCAGTGCTCTCACCTCTTTTGCCTTCTGCTTCAAACGAGCCTGCTCTGGGTCCTCCTGCCTCGAGCGACTCTGAGCGAGAGAGAGAGAGAGAGAGAGAGAAAGAGAGAAAGGTTAACAGCTGTGGTGGAGATTCACTCCTCTATAGAGGTGTGCACTAAAATAGAGCTGAAATGGGCCACAGACGAGGTGTCAAGGACAGTGTGTGTGTGTGTGTGTGTGTGTGTGTGTGTTCACTATGGTGCCTACACCACCAGCGTTGCCCTCCGACCAGCTCTGATTATGCCCATAACTACACAATGAAGGGCTGATTCTAATCAAAAGATGATATTAAGAAAACCGCAGCGTGCACACACACACACACACACACACACACACACACACACAGGAGTAAAGCATCATTATTATGTCTCCTAAAATGTCTCTGAAGTCCTTTTTCTCAGACACACACAAACACACAAACACACACACACACACATGCAGACATAAACATAACACACATTCAGAGTTCCACAGTCACACAGTTTCAGTCAAAACACAACTTCTAACCCACTGTATTTTATATAAACAACTCACCGAAACACACACGCGCTATTCCCAAACGCAGTGGAATTCTCTGCTGAATCCTCAAATCGGATTGGTCAGATGGTATTCATTCATTTTCTGTAATAACAGCTTGGACAATTTTCTATAAATGTTCTATTAATGAGCTCATTCTAATAGTTCGTTCCCATCATTTCTATAGCAACAACTAAATTACCTGTAACTAGGAATCGCTGTGTTTTCGTAAGCTTGGAATGAGCCCTTTATAATCTCCATAGTGAGCGGGTCCACCTCTACAGAGCCGCCGTGACGCGCTGCTACAGTGGCCCAGAACGGACAAACCTCTCACATTTCACATTTTTACAAGTGGCAGCGTGAATCAGGAAGGAAGCACCGGAAGGACGACAAAGAAGAAGAAGAAAGGAAGAAGAAAGAAGAGGAATCAGTGATTGCTGGTGCTGGATAAATTTTGCAAAATGGAGGATGGTGCTTATTACACAGCACAGAAAAAGCAAGCGAGTGTGAATGTGAGTACTTGAGAGTGCGCTACAGGCACCTGACGGCCACCGTACGCTCTAATACACGCTTGGAAAGGGAGGGGTAAGAGAGGCGCACTCAGGGGGCTGAACACTACATAGTGGACCTTTAAGGGAAAACAGTCAGATCACATCACTGCATCGCTGATTACTTTCCTATAACGGCACGTTTTATTCCTCTTAGAGCACAGCAACTTGCCAAAACTAACCATTTTAATGTTTATTCAAAAAGACCAATGCACACTTTTAATCTGATTATAGTTTTCCAGTGTATCTAATGTTAATTCACTGATATACACATACATACAGTACATGCACAGTTTCCACGATAGTGTCATATCGTCCAGATTTTTCCCAAAGATCACACATGTCTCCTTGTTCACATATATCCATTTCTCACATATATTACATTTTCTTTGGACCATAATAATGTTACTTTGAATGTTATCACTTTCACATCATAATGCCTTAAAATCCATACTATTCTTAAGTCTTATGCATGTTGTGCATTAACTGGTCCACTGCTAGTAGGAGTCTGATCCCAGTTAAAGAAGGTGAACTGTGAGAATTCCTCTAATTGCACTCGATCACTATCGAGGTCCCTCGTCTCGCTCTCTCTTGTGTTTATGATTTCTTTTTTTAACTGCCCCGAGGTGCTCAGAGGCACGGATTTTGTCATTACTCATCCTTATACACACACACACACACACACACACACACACAGAGAGAGAGAGAGAGAGAGAGAGAGAGAGAGAGAGAGAGAGAGAGA
>JAQMYM010000037.1:3435192-3447069 GCA_030014255.1 Parauchenoglanis ngamensis | reverse complement strand
GGCGTGGCCTAAGTGCCTATTACTCTCAGTGAAGGAGGTGTGGACTCAGTGCCTGTCTGTCTCAGTGAGGGAGGCGTGGCCTAAGTGCCTATAACTCTCAGTGAAGGAGGTGTGGCCTAAGTGCCTATAACTCTCAGTGAAGGAGGCGTGGCCTAAGTGCCTGTCTGTCTCAGTGAGGGAGGCGTGGCCTAAGTGCCTATTACTCTCAGTGAAGGAGGCGTGGCCTAAGTGCCTGTCTGTCTCAGTGAGGGAGGCATGGCCTAAGTGCCTATTACTCTCAGTGAAGGAGACGTGGCCTCCTTGTTAACAAAACTGTTAAAAAGAAAACCCTCAGCAGGTAGAGAGAAAACAGAACAAAGCCTGTGTATCTGAGTGAAGCTGGCAGACTCACTGGCCTCCCTCTGTCCACTGTCACCTGCGACCTTTACTCACCCAATCACTGACACAAGACCAGCAGGGGACACCGTGTCCTTAAACTCACTCACACATCCAGACACCACACCTTTCCCTCCTTTAGTGCTTGGGGGAGCACATTAACAACCATGAGGAGTTGAAATGCAAACAGACTGCTGCCTCGGGATTCATCTTATCCAACACTGAAGCTTAGCTTTTGTGTGAAAAGGACAGGAGTGGAGGATGATGGGAATAAAATGGGCATTTAAAGTGAGAGTGTAATTCCAGAGAAAAGACCCGATGAGAATTAAAAATATTACATCAGTGTCAAGCTAATCCCTGTAACTGCAGGAGTATTATTGTTACCATAACAACTCTAACAAATGCCTACACAACAGTTGAGATAGAAATGATACCTATAATTACAAACCTCACTGCTGTATATAATGGATAGAAAGAACCTTATAGTACAGTAGATACAGTAATTACAGTAATTCTTCTAATTCAATAAAATACTTTATTTTAAGGGAACGTGTGTGTATGTGTGTGTGTGTGTGTGTGTTACCCGTCTCCAGTATGCGCCGATGCAGTAGACCCGTGGGCAGGAAGGCCTCGTCTTTACACGAGCGGATCTGCGTGCCCACCAGCTCCGAGTTGGTTGCTAAGATACGAGCGCTCTCCTCGCTCAAGTTCACCCCGGCCATAGATGCAACATCGTTGATGTCATCATCGTCCCTGAAAGACAAATTACAACACCTGAACACACCTGGACATGATCGGTCATCCTCACCTGAACACACTTGGACACTGTCTATCTCTCTCACCTGGACACACCTGGACATGATCGGTCATCTTCACCTGAACACACCTGGACATGATCACTCATCCTCACCTGAACACACTTGGACACTGTCTATCTCTCTCACCTGGACACACCTGGACACTGTCTCTCTCATCTGAGCACACCTGGACACTGTCACTCTCGCTTGAGCACACCTGGACAGTGTCACTCTCGCCTGAGCACACCTGGACACTGTCACTCTCTCTTTCACCTGAACACACCTGGACATGATTGGGTCATCCTCACCTGAACATGATCGCTCATCCTCACCTGATCACACTTGGACACTGTGTATCTGTCTCACCTGGACACTCCTGGACACTGTCTATCTCTCTCACCTGGACACTGTCTATCTCTCTCATCTGGACACACCTGGACACTGTCTCTCTCATCTGAGCACACCTGGACACTGTCTGTCTCTCTTACCTGAGCACACCTGGACACTGTCACTCTCTCTTTCACCTGTACACACCTGGACATGATCGCTCATCCTCACCTGAACACACTTGGACACTGTCTATCTGTCTCACCTGGACACACCTGGACACTGTCTCTCTCATCTGAGCACACCTGGACACTGTCACTCTCGCCTGAGCACACCTGGACACTGTCACTCTCGCCTGAGCACACCTGGACAGTGTCACTCTCATCTGAGCACACCTGGACACTGTCTGTCTCTCTCACCTGAGCACACCTGGACACGGTCACTCTCGCCTGAGCACACCTGGACAGTGTCACTCTCATCTGAGCACACGTGGACACTGTCTGTCTCTCTCACCTGAGCACACCTGGACACGGTCTGTCTCTCTTACCTGAGCACACCTGGACAGTGTCACTCTCGCCTGAGGACACCTGGACACTGTCACTCTCTCTTTCACCTGAACACACCAGGACATGATCGGGTCATCCTCACCTGAACACACTTGGACACTGTCTATCTGTCTCACCTGGATACTGTCTATCTCTCTCACCTGGACACAACTGGACATTGTCTATCTCTTTCACCTGAGCACACCTGGATACTGTCTCTCTCATCTGAGCACACCTGGACACTGTCTCTCTCATCTGAGCACACGTGGACACTGTCTGTCTCTCTCACCTGAGCACACCTGGACACGGTCACTCTCTCTCTCACCTGAACACACCTGGACAGTGTCACTCTCATACAAACTAATCCGTACAGTGCCACTTGCACCTGAACACACCTGGACACTCTCTAACTCTCTCACCTGAAGACTCCTGGACACTGTCTCATCCTCACATGTGCACACCTGGACACTGTCACTCCCACCTGGACACTGCTTGAACATAATCCGGGCCTTGCCCTCCCGTTTCCATGGCAACTGTGTCCCACTTATCCTGTATTAGCAGGGGGTTCGGGAGGGCCAAATGTCACCATTCTCTGCTTTCCTTTCCATCCACTGGTTCTGACAGAGACTCCTGAGCTCTGCTTGTGTTCCTGCCCCCATGCTGGAGCTGCAGAGCTACGCTTCTGCTCTGTTCAGATCTTCAGAGTGTGTATGAGTGCTGACACCGCAGTGGGAGGCTGACATACACGATTACAGCTCCTCTATAAGTTCGGGATGCTACACAGAGTTAAGGCACCACCTGAATGCTCAGTGGTGAAGGGGTAGGTGAGGAGCTGAAGGTAATAAGAGTGAGGCAATCTCTGACTGATATAAATTGAATTCAGGGGTTACATGATGAGATTATTCATTCATTCATTCATTCACTTTATTTTCATCCACTTTACCCTGGATACAGAGCGCATCCTAGGAACACTGAGTGTGAGACACCTGTCCATTACAGGACACCACACACACACACACACACACACACACACACACACACACACACACACACACCCCGTACTGTGAGGTGGCAACTCTACCCTCCACACCACCACCATTCCACCCTACGATGATGTTGTTAACTATTCTTTATGCATTTTGATGGATCTCAATTTTATATTTCTCCAGCCTACGTTATGAATGTTTCCCGTGTTACCTATTGCTTTTTATAAAACATAATATTTCATCCAAAATGAAAAAACGCTAGGTTAGTGTGTGTCTATTAGGGCTTTTATCAAGAACTTTTTCACTGTTCAGACGCTATTTGAATTTCATAGCAGGGAGTGTAATAAATGTAAAGCTAAATAAACGTGACTTGGCAACATTTCTGCGGGTAAATATGTAAAAACAAATCTAAAACATTAAAGCTCTTGGTGAAATGATGTTATTGCCTTCTTCTTGTTTTCTTTGCTTATGAAAGCAACAGGATTTTCACCTTCTGTCATTTATCTGATATGAACGTACACCGCCAGTCATAACTTTCTGAACATGTGGAGTGTTTGTAATGTGTTTTATTACCGTTTGCAGACTACTGGGGGGGAAAAATAAAGTGTTCCATCTAATACCTAAATCTTTTTAAATTTAAGGACTTCTTCATTGTCTGCTCTCAGACTTCTGCACTTGTTTGGTGGAGCTGAGAACTGTCTTATTAGACGGTGTTCGCCTTTTCCGGGTAGATCGAGATTTTTTCCATTCCATTACAAAATCACAAACATTTCTGAGTTCACTGCTCGGATTTCTAACTGCAGAGTATTGAAAGAAAAAACATATTTTGAAAAACGCTTGACTAGAAGTGTATATTGTTTTTGGGGAACATCTAGGAATTGATTATTTTCCCATCCTTAACAAGCAGGCAGGTGAGCTGCTTGGGATATCTGTATACTAGCTGGTGGTATATTATATATATATATATATATATATATATATATATATTTACATTTATATCTAAAACTTGGACCAGCAGTCCATGACACAGAGGAGAAGAAGCAAGCAGCCCCTCTAGTGTACACAAACAAAGCTGTGTCTCGCCCTGCAATTACTGTGCTTCCTGTTGTAGTGCCAGAATTTATCAAAATATGAGTAGAGGAAAAATAAACACGTTGCTGATGCTTCTCAATTAGTTCTGTTGCTTTGCTATGGTTGCTACGGTGATGTGAGCAGACCTCGCCAAACTGACATGACGCAAGGTTTCCACAGTTCTTCGGGCGCGCTGGAACTTTCTGCTTCGTCTCGAGGTTGTTCACGGACAAAAACCAAGACTATAGACGGACAAAGTCGTCTATGCATAAACTCTGATTCGGGACAGAGGACAACATGGCGTTAGCAGGTCGTGCAAGCTTCCCCGGACTACTGCGGCCACACAAAAAAAATAAAAAAAAGAACGCCACTGGGAAGAAAGGTTGCTGCTACACGCAGTCCTGACAGCTTAATTAGCGCAGCTGCTAAAGATTTATTGGTTCGGCAATCAGTGCCTGCAGCTACGCCTCGCCTCAGGGGTGGATACACACGGCCATTATGATGCACTCGGTGGCCTGGTCAAACACAACACACACACACACACACACACACATAGATCTGCCCCAAAAACACTAACACAGCACATAAAGTCAACTTATATACACACAAACCCTAAATATCACCGTGGTGATTTTACACTACTATGGAAATGATGATTATCAATCCCTACTGATAATTACCGATTATCAACGACCCAGTGCTGCTGAATTCTCCGTTCTGATTGGTCAGAAGGCATTCATACAGAAGGCAAATACAAATTAATATTAAAGCACTCATTCTCATAAGTTATCGTTTCTACAGTAACTAACTACACGGTTTATTGAACATTTTGTCTGCAGAAGTGTCGAAACCTGTAACTGAAGTTTTCCGCCATGACAAAGTCTTCAGGATGCGTTCCCATTTTTTTAGTAACGTCATGCTGCATTTTTTTGTGTTTTATTAACAGTGAGAGAAAAAGAAAAGAAGGGAGTGACTGTTTATATGCATTATATGTTAAGTAACAACAGGAATTAGTTTGTTTCACGGATGTTTCACGACGCTAAATGCAACTATTAACAGGTAAAATGTACGTTTCATTCTGTAATAAATAAGGATTGTTATCATTAACAAATATGTTTTATAAACATTGTGTAAGTGGAATAACACTCTTCAGGATGTGCTGTTAATTGAAAATAATCAACTTTGGGGTGGTACCAGTAACCGCCACATCGAGTCATGTCACACAACACTGTTTTTGATTATTTTCCCAAAACAGCACACCCCCAAGTCTCAAAGAAATATTAGCACGAAGCATAGTTAGTGTTTTTATGGTGTGTGACTACAGCAGAACCGGACTAGGCTGCACTCGGGAAGTGTACGGAAAACCTCTCGCTTTTTTAGTAACATCTGTTCCTTCAGGCCCGTCCGAAGAGAGTGCATCAAGAAATATAAAGTAGGGTTTGATTTGAACTGTTTAAACACTGTGCATAAGAAAAAGCTCCCTGTTTTTAAAAAAAAACCCAATACAGATCAAAAGTTTTTACACCCCATCACTGCACCACACCTCCATTTTACTATCCACAGTATGTCACAGTCACTATTCACATACGCAGTACATCTATCACACACATCTGTCTTCCCTTCCTTGGGAGGCAACATTATTGCATCAGCTCAGGCTGATTCAGGCTACGTGCAACTCCAGGGGGAAAAAAAAAAGAACCAAACATAAATAAATAACTTTAATTTACACCGAGCTGTCTCTGGAAAAACAGCTACAAAAGCTACTGGACTCCAGGGGTATCGACTTGCACGTCCAGCTCTTTTTCCAATGTGCGTTCTAAAAAAGAAGGATTGGACGAGACGGAGAACGAGAGAGGCACGGCGAAGTTAAAGAGGACAGAGTGTGAGATGAGGAGTCTGTCAGGAGAGAAAAACAAGAGAAGACGAGTGAGCTGACGCGGTCTGATTTTTCCTCAGAGAGTCGCCTACAGCGAGCCGCTGCAGTTAAGGCCAATGCTGCCCCCGTGTGTCAGCGCGGAGCATTACACGCTCATACCTGTGTCTCACATCTGTATTTACACGACACGTCGTGATTACGCACTAAATAAAACATGATCTACGTTCCCTCTGGGTTCTCTGGTTTCCTTCTTCCTCACATGAACATAAACTGTCTATGCTAACCTGCCCCTAGGTGTGTGCGCATGGTGGCCTGCCCTCCATGGTGTATTCCCAGTGTTCCTGGGATAAAGAGGGATTTTTCCGGACTCCCTCATGCCTTGCAATTCAGAAATCACGACATGGTTTGGAAGGAAACTAGTGTCTAATCAAGCCTCTAGTGTCACATTTAGCAGCATACAGAAGCTCAGATCGCTGTGTCACCCCCGGTATTCCCGGGACAGGCTCCGGATCCACCGTGACCAGGTTAAAGTGCTTACTACTCACTTACAGCATCTCTCACACATGCTGTATCGCACACACGTTCCTGTTCCTTGGACGGTGCTGTGGGTGCATGTACCTGAAGGAGCCTCCCCCGGGATCGTTCACTTTGTTCTTCTGAGCCCCTGAGAGCTGCACGCTGACCACCGAGGGGCTTTTCCCCACCTGCACCACCGGACTCTTCCCTACAGCACCTGAGGAATGGGAGCAAGGCCATTATTGGGACACGTCCCAACACATCTGCGTCATGACAGCACGACCTACAGCACTCTCAGCAACACAGGCACACAAAGTGTCTCGCTAACGATGTCTGTCCGTCTGTTTCTGCCCTTAATCAGATCCTGGATCAGTCTAGATTTCTGTTTTTAGTGATAGATCGATCATTTTTTTTGTGTGCATGGAAAAATAACTTATTCAGTATTAATCGATCAGGGAGATCATGAAACATTGCTCTGTTGATGTTGTTCCGGTTTAAATAACAGCCATGAGACGCGAACATGTGCATGATGCACAAGGCTACAAGACTCTGTCTTTATAATATTAGCGAGGTGGTTTTAAATGAAGTGCGTTAGATATCTAGATTAGATTGTTTTCACCGCATCCGAATCCCTCACTGTCAGTGACGATGTTAAGAACATACAGGCTCGGAGCTGTTATTTTCGCTCACCTAGTGTCACCTTTAGACATTTTTTTCTTGCCTAGTCTGCATCGCTGCTCCCGGTAATGAACTCTGAGTGCTTTATGAGTTTTATGTTTAAAATGTATTATCGGGTTTTGTAGGAAGATGCTGTAGTTTCTCCGCTTGATACTTTCACAGAGCAGTCTACCATCAGTAACCGGGAAATACACCCAGATCACTGTCTGTTCATTATTGCAACAACATACTCTAGACTTGCGTCACGTTGCATCACATGGTATTGGATGTTGGCATTATAGCACTTTTTAAAAATACGAGTAAATGAATACGTTTTCTTGCTTTGTGACGTGTGTAATAGTGAAAGACCGCTATATCTCGTCTGTCCGTCTTTATTGTGTGTCCAACTCTTCTTTCTTTGCAGCTCGCTCTCTCTGCCCGTCTCTCTGTCTAATTGTGCGCATCTTTCGATACCTATCACTCTCTATTACACAACACATGGAATGGACTTATGTTATTACACCCATGTAGCGACTGTGAGTTAATAAGATTAATTTTAATGTACAGAACTGTGCAAAAGTCTTGAGCCACCCCTCACCCTGCATCTCTTTATATTTCGAGACACAATAGATTACATTTTGAGAAAATGAGACAATAAGTACAGTGATTTATTGCAACATGAGTAAGCACACATATAAATACAGTATATAACACAAAGAGAGTTTGTATTGTATTCTTCCGCACAGCCTGAACTCTCTTAGGTAAGCTTTCTTCTCATTTCTTTAAGTACAGTAGTCTTCAGGAATAGTTCTCCAGGCTTCTTCCAAAGCTCTTCTTTGGATATCGGCTGCCTGTTGTTCCGTTCTCTGTCGTGACGATCCCACACCGCTTCAGTGATGCTGAGATCCGGGCTTTGGGGAGGCCGATCCGTGACCGACGGTGTTCCACTGAGGCATGCAGGAAGCCTGGAGAACTGTTCCTCAAGACTACGTTAAAAAATACACGGAAGTCTGGCTCTTCGGAAGCAAAATATGAAGAAACGAGGGGTGGCTCAAGACTTCTGAATAGAAATGTATGACACTCGGTGAAAATCACACAAGCTTATAAAAACAAACAAGTGCTAACAGTGTGTAAACGAGGATGTTCGGTGATCAGGAGCTCTTACCTGCTGTCCTTACTGTCTGTGTAATGACCACAGGCATCCGGACCTGCCCTCCTATCGTCCCTGTCCTCTTAATACTCTACAGAGTGAGAGCAATAGAAGATGGAGAGTAACAGATAAAGACAAAGCAATTAACATGTTACTTAGGGACAATTGTCATAAAATAAGCACTTAAACAACTATCATATAAGTTATACATGTGTACATACGTGTGTGTGTGTGTGTGTGAATATACATATAAGAATGAACTACTGATGAAATAGTGCAGATATAGGTAGGAAACAACCAGGAGAAAGGAAAGGAGAAACAAAAGATAAACACAGAGGGAGAGAGAGCGCATTAATAAGCAGGTCGTCCCCTCTGCAGGGCCCATGGCGAGTCCTTCTGGGCCCTCATCCATCCTACTCTGTTCTCTCATGCTGCATATTTCACTGCCTTGTTTTCCTGCACACTGCCGCAATATCACTACGCCTACAGCTCCGTCCCGAACCCAGCTCAGGGCCTCCGAGACGTGAAAGCGCATTCGGCCCAGGAGCCGCGGGCTCGCCGCAGCACGACACAGTGAGGGAGGGAGGGAGACAAACCGGGAGTCGAGTCCGTCTCGCATTCAGGCAGGAATGAGGAAATATTTAGCTAGAAAACTGAGCAAGAGTCAGTCTACAGTTTAGAGCAGATCTGTTCAAAAAGCAGAGCGTGTCAGGTTGACAGGTAAACAGTAATTAGTAATAAAAGCCTGGACATATATATTAGTCACAACTACACAGCAGAGACGCACTGTATACAGCAGAGACATTATGCAGCTGGATGAAGGGAGAGCAGTACATGTTTCCATCTAGCTCTTTTACAAATCTGATACAGCTCATAGAAGCCGAGAAATGTTTCCACACGGCCGACACGTTCACTATTCGTCAGCAACCATTACTTTTAAGTTTGTACATATGATGATTCACTGAAGGCCTATTTCAGCTCATTTTTATTATTTGACATGTTCAGCGATTTGTATCTTTTGGACAAACACTGAACGTCCTGTTAAAATAGGGCTGGGTGATATAACGATATTATTTTCCATCATGTTACAACAGGCCTTTTCTGAGACATTACAGACGTTGTGACATCATACATAATCTTTTTATAAATGAAATTACAAACCCGGCCGGAAGCAGTTGATGTGACGTTTGTAAAAACGGACAGATTCTTTCCTCTTTTCAGAGTTTTCATAAATGGTTTTTATTACAACAAGTTTTAAAAATGTCTTTTGTAGACATTTAATAAATCTTCGAACTGGGTTTTCTACTGTTTGCTTGTTCACAGAACCTAAATATTGCACCGTTTATCTAGTAACCTCTTTGCGAATCATGATATGATATTTTTGCCATATCGTCCAGCCTGTGTTAATTATATACTTGACAAACAGAGGTAGAATTTACATCGCAAAACATTCATTTACCTTGACTGAAGGCGAGTGCGCCACATCGGTGCATCTTTCAAGCTGGACAGTTGAATCGAGACGAGAACACGGACCAAAACATTACTTATGTGAGAAGGGAGAAGGGGCGGGGCTTCCAGCGGGGTCAGGTAATATCAGAGAGTTCAGAACATCTATGCGGCTGTCAATCTCTCCAGATTCACATGTCGATTGGCTGCCATTTTTATTTTTATTAGAGTACTTATAAGGGTGGTCATTCAAGGGTACAAGCTTCTGTGTTGTAGGATGATAACATTATGGTTCCTAGAGCCAAGTCTGTGTGAGAACTCTTTGACCAAGTTTGACAGTTTGCTTCGATTTGCCTACAGCTGCATTGCTGACGTCCGACAAGAACACGCAAATTTACTCCAGGTTCGAAGCTTCCATTTTCTGACTTTCACTGTTTGTTGTGCAAATCCTGATAATTTCAGCTCGCAGGTTTGCTCTCATTGGCTGCGAGAGAGAGACAAGTGCCTACCTGTTGCGGTGTAATGGTGCTGTTGGGTTGCCGAGGGGCGTTGCCCGTGGTAACGGTCCCGGCGACGGTCCCCGCTGGAGACGCTGCGGTCTTTGGCTGCGGGGGCTGAACGAGCGACTGCTGACTGTTCAACAGGGACAAACGCAACGCTGGCAGGCTTTTCTACACACACACACACACACACACACACACACAGATTGAAATATATGAACAGTATAAATCAGGACTTCTGAAAGATTAAAATAAAACTAGCTGATTTCTGATTTCTAGCTGAGACACAAACATTCTCGACACTATCATTTGCTTGTATAGTTATGTATATATATATATATATATATATCCTACTTGACATGTAATATATATTACATGATACGCTGTAATGCACCTTATAATCAGAAGTACATATTCTCTAGATTTGTGTGTATGTTACTATGTGTATGTGTGTTTCAAGAGCTAAGCATGCTAACATGGCATGACAGCACGGATCATCAGCGTTGGTGGCAGCATGTGACATACGTCATGATGGCGAGACACGCCTGCAGGCGATTGGCTGGAGCCGCCGGGGGGAGGGAGCTGTCACAGCACAACCATGCAGGGCTCAAAAACATACCGTATGTGTGTGTGTGTGTCAGTGTTAGCATGAACGTTACCCCTAAAGGCAGTACAGGGTGAAGAAAAAACATGTGCAGAAACACTGCGTGTGTGTGTCACCTTGAGAAAAGGCACCAGGTAAGGCTGTGGTGAGGACTTCAGCTCCGTCTGCAGCCGGCTGGTGAATTCTTCTGGTTCAATTTTGGCATCCTGAGACAAACAAAACAGCCACATGGGTGTTTATGTTACTTCTGGGTTTTATTTTACACACTATCGAACATGGCACAGCAATAAACGACGCTACACGTAATGACACTGAAGTGAGAACTCACTGCAGCTTGTGATGTTGTTAACCTGACACAGCACTTTCCTAAAATATACTGTACATGAGCCTCCAAATTCCAAGAAACGCTCCAGAAATGACCCTTACTATGCTGCCCCCTGCAGACTAATTGTGTTACAAATCCAAATCGATTTAATAACCATTCGATATTTCTAGCATTTCTTTGGTTTGAAGGGGTAAT
Source organism: Parauchenoglanis ngamensis (assembly GCA_030014255.1). Classification (NCBI taxonomy): domain Eukaryota; kingdom Metazoa; phylum Chordata; class Actinopteri; order Siluriformes; family Auchenoglanididae; genus Parauchenoglanis; species Parauchenoglanis ngamensis. The sequence continues at coordinate 3,435,699 of JAQMYM010000037.1, read as the reverse complement.
TAAAATTGACAGAGTGAAACTTGGCGATCTGACATCAAACGGTATGCAAATAAACTTTCCGATGTGTTTCATTCCTTAAGAGCAGGTTATGTTGTCCAATATAGCGATTTCACATAGCCACATAACCTGGCAACAGACGTTTACTGATAGTTGTCATGGTTACAGAGAGGACGCTAGGGTTGAATAATCTTGGAGATCATCACATAATCGCATTAAAAACTGAAGGGACGGACATTACATCATTAACTCAGGTAATGTTCTGTTGAAACTCACCAGAAGGTCCTGCACCAGTGCTTTCACATTCCGTGACGTCTCCGGTGAGGGGGAATTATGGGATGCGAGTTTGATCAATGTTGCCAAGAAGTTCTTACACTTTTTTACATTCTCTTGCATTTCCTAAAAAAGAGGGAATGTGCTTTAATGCCATGACACACTGCGTGTTTCTGTGTGTGTGGGTGTGTGTGTGTGTGTGTGTGTGTGCGACTCTTGACTACCCAGAAAAGAAAG
>JAQMYM010000037.1:3386631-3409589 GCA_030014255.1 Parauchenoglanis ngamensis | reverse complement strand
AGTGCATGTCTGACTGTGTCTGTGTGTGAGGGAGTGCTTGTCTGACTGTGTCTGTGTGTGATCATGTAGGGAGCGAAGGCAGACCTGGGCAGAGGAAAGGAGGATGAACGCCGAGACCTTTGGCCTCCCGTTGCGCCGAGGGCGTGGGGGTTTCCGTGGCAGAGGGGGCCCTATGGGATTCCGTGGCGGTCGCGGACGCTCAGCTGGACGCGGCTATTTTGGCCCGCCTCGCGGTGGAGCCGGATTCAGAGGAGGGTTCCGCTCAGGACGGGGAGGACAAGGAGACTTCGCTGAATTTGACTACCAGGTCAGCTGCTATCCATCACAAGGCTAGGATACATTCTGACAAATCATTCATACAAGTGGAGCTTCACACACTCAATTCACTACTAACGCAAATGTAGTCATGCAGCTAGGGCATGTTTGGTGTCTGATGGTTGCGTGTTAACCAGTCTCGTTTGTAAAGCCACAGGATGTTGGATTTCGGGGTTTTCGTTCTCTCTGGTTACGATCAGAAGGCTGCGTGAGGCAAATTATACGCCTTCAGCGAGAGATTAGGGCTGCATTCCAAACCATTCCACACCAAATAACCTACACATGCCTATGTAATATAGACCCCAGTCATGTACTGAACTCTTTCAGCAGGTCTTCGGCGCTACTGCTTTCAGCCACAGCGATGTCTCTAAGCTTCTGTACGGCCTGATTCGAACCCGGCAGCTGACCGAATTACCGCGTTATGGGATTAACCTGTTTAAAGATGTTCTGTTTTCATTTTTAATCAAAAACAAACATTCTACGATGTACCCTTAAATATATTACATTGCGTATAGCAAAGGCAATCCAAACATACGGACCGTTAACACGCATGGCGCCGGCTAAATTTGTTGGGCGGGATTCGAAACATCCTCACTGTGGTGTTTTTCTGAACAAGTGTAAAATGTGGTAGGCTGAGGTTAAAAGGGGTTCTGGTTGTGCAGAATGGGTGGTAATAAATAAGCAGGTCAGGTGCGAGGCAGACGTGATTTAAAAAAAAAAAGGATTTTGGGTGAAAATATAATCAAACTTCACACACCAGACCTGTCTTGTAGGATTGTATTTATATTTAATATAAGGCTGTAGGGTTATATTTAATATCGGGGCAAAATGTATACCAATAAATGTTAAACAATTTGTCATGTGTGTTCTGTTGTTATTATTAATTGTTTTGTGTTTATTTGATTGGTTTCAGAAGGACAACAAGGTGGCAGCATAGCTCAGAAGTCCTGCAGCGCCTCCTACAGGCTGGAGCGCTCCCTCCTCCTCCTCCTCTTCCTCTCCCCATAGACACTCTGTCCGTCTGTCCTGGGTCCAGTCCGAGGTGGACTCCTTCCTCCTTTCTGCTTCCCTTCTCCTCCCCCTCCCCCCCTTTTTTTAAAAAGAAAAGAAAAGAAAAAAAAAAGTTGCTCTCTGGATCTTTCTTTGATACAGACACAGGATTTTGCGAAAGAAGAAAAAAGCATAACTTTAGTGAAATTCCTTTTCAGTATTTTTGCATCAGCATTTTAGTTCCTTTCTTACAGAACAATAATAGGGATTGAAATGTATTTGATAATCTTGCTGTTTGGTGTACACACACACACACACGTGCGTATGCTGACGCCCGCTAATACTGTGAGCTCCCATCAGTGAAAGCTTTATATATATATATATATTTTTTCCCCCTTCCTGTCTTATAGAAGCATGAAATCCTCTGTGTGTCCTGTTTGGTCACGCTGAGAGCTCCGCCCTCACTGCCCACACCACTTCAGTCTGCCCCGGCACTCTGCTGCGAGCAGCTACAACATGCTGGTGTGGTGATTTATCTTTCTTTCTTGCTTTCCTCTTATGTTTTGCAGTGACTCCTTTCATTTTTAAAGATTAATCCCTCTGTTCCCAAGCTGAATGGTCTGATCCAGCTGTTTCTCATCAGCTCGGATTTCAAATGAGGCCGTCGAACAAAAAATATTGACTAAATGTTGAATGTAAAGTGGATGTGAATAGTCAGCACTCGGTGGGATTTTGGAAATGATGATATTATTATTATTGTTTTTCCTGTATAAGGAACTATGAACATGTCTTTTCAGTGCCATCGTAGACAGGAAGTGTTCACGGTCACCTGCAGGAAGAGACTGCCTTTTCTTTCTTTCTTTCTTTCTTTCAGGAAAAAAAAAAAACAAGTTTGCTTAGAATTCACTTAAATTTGCGATCCGAGTGCCAGAGGTTATTGCCTTTCATCAATTATGTAGGTCATTTTGTCAGGCTCTTTGATATTTCCATGTGTTTAAGTTTGAGCCTTTACATTTACATCACGACTCATCACTATTTCCTGTCGAGCTCTTCAGGGATCGTCCAGCACACCCTTTAACAGTAAGATCAGACCCCCTCAAAGGAAAAAAAAAATCATTTGCACTTTAGAGACGAATAACGCCGCGATGCACAAACTAGTTTTTGTTTCTACGCCATGTTCTCTCTCCGCGTTTGGCTCTAAATATGAGCAGCTCTGTTTTTTGTTTTTTTCCCCTTTAAAGTTTTAAAAACTTCCGAATCCTCCAGAGGAAGAAATGAAGTGAATGCAGACGCGTCGGTAACCGTGAAGCTGACGCTTGCGTCATGAGACTAATCCAGCTCACAGGTTTAAAGCGTAGCTCGCAGGTCTGCTGTAGGGAAAAATAAAAACGCTTTACGGCCATTTAAAAGGTTTCTGCTTGGAGTCAGGATTTAGTTTGCGTGCTGAAATGAAAAAGGATGTTTGGCGTGTTCGAGGCGTTAACAAGCCCTGAGCTCGAGGTTTTAAAAAAAATAAATAAATAATAATAATGAATAAAGTGATCAGCCAGACAGGTTCTGACATCATGACGAACCTTTTTCACTTTTTCAGCTTGATGTTGAACACAACAAAATGAGCTCTAAGAGAAGACGCCTGATTTCCACACAATTGCGGCTTGATGGTGAACTCGGCTTCTGGCTTTCCAGGGATGAGTTGGATAGTCGTTCTCTCTCTCTCTCGCTTTTTCTAGCAGTAGATACGTTTACGTGGCTCGCCAAGCTCAATAATAGCAAGCTGTGTAATGTAAGGCTTACTGTCTCACTGAAAGCAGTATTTTATACCGAGCAGTAACATTAAGCTGAAGAAGTGGAAAGAAGGGCTAGTGATGTCATGATCACATGCTCTTGTGATTAGCTGATTGAATGTTGTCAGAAAGCCAGTGATGAACTGCTTGAGTGTGTTCGAGGGGTGACTGTAGGACCGCTGATCCAGGGTCGGCGGGTCGTTTCATTCGGGATTCCTTATCCGTGCTTATGACCGACTGCCAGCTCTTCAGATGCTTTATTGTGTCGTATTTAATCCCCCCCCGAATGTCAACGGAAGCACTTTTTTCGCTTCTCTACCAGCATTTGGGAGTTTGTATGCATTTTTTTAAAAAAAATTGTTTCCAGATATCAGCTTGTTAAAAGGTTTACGACTCGCTTTTGCTTCGTTCTTTCATCTCGTATCGATACGATAAGACCCAGATAAGGTTCCTGTTGTGGCTTGAGGTTACCTTTGTGGCTGTTGTGTACTTCCTGTAGGCGCTACGCGATGAACCTTTACCCACATATTACATTGGTCTATTAGTAGGCAGCTAGTGTAAAGCCCTGCAGGTCTGAACGAGCCGTCTGATTGGATGATTTTTGCCATGGCTTGGAGCACAGCATGATGGGAAATGCCTTAATGAGCCAGCAAACGTATTTGGGTTGTATTGAGCTCTCTCTTTGCTGTGTATGGCCATGAGATGAGGACTTGTAAATCCTCTGGAGTGTCAAATTTTGGATTTGGCTCTAGCGAGAGTGAGCGAGTGTAAGTGTGAGAGAGACAGAGAGCGTCCTGGACTGATGCAATAATCACATTAACGCCCCATGCTGCCCCTCTCCTCCTCCTCCTCCTCTCGCTCTTATGAGATGTCAGACTGTACATACAGAGTTTCATTTTGTAAAGGTGAAATAGGATTGTTTTCTCGCTAAATCATTTGATTGGCTGTGTTTTCGTTTTTTGTGTTTTTTTTTTTTTTTGTTTGTTTTGTTTTGTTTTTTTTGTTTGTATTTCCTGAATAAAGCAATTGTACAGCATGGTGTACTTTTAGTGACCAGGTTGAAGTTTTTATTCAGATATGAGAAATAAATAGTTGTTCAAAATCCTTGTCCTTGATTATTTGTTTTTTTTTTCTTCTCTTAAATAACTTTTTTTTTTTTTCCCCTCTCTCTCCCCTATTTTTTCCTTTCACATTTTAGACATCAATTATAGTGTAAAAGTCGAAATGTTTCCCAGAGAAGCAAGAATAATAATATAGGTTCGTTGAGACAAATTTAAAAATGAAATGCGTTGTTCTTTCAACTCCAACGTAAAGAAAGGTCACAGCTGTACAGGTTACGGAGTTATGATGCAACTTGAGTACTTGGTTGAAATGTTCACCCTGTTGTGGTACTTTCTCTTTTAGGCTTACTTTGCAATATAGTGTAATGCAGAACGTGAACATGAATATTCTGGTTCACTTTTGTTGTTTATTGCTTATCCACTTGGAAGAATGTCATTTCAATATTTGATAACTTTTGAAGCTTTGTGTAAGTGTAACCAAAAATCATGAAACCATCAAGCTGTGAATGTTGATTTGTATTTTTCCCAAATTATTAATTCTTTCTTTAGCTTTTTCGCAAGTCATGAGGTACTCTGTCATATATTAGCCCCACCCGCAGGGGGCAGATGTTTGTTGTCCAGCTGTGTGTGGATGCTGAAGGTGGAAACACTCTTGAGCTGTAATAATAGCATAGATACTGTTCCATACAAGACTCATTGATGCAGATTGGTGATGGAATAATGGCTCTTAATTTACATTTAATGAACGCCACTTTTCAATGAGTCGGATCATTTGACTCAGCTCACCAGTAAGAGTCGATTCTTACGGTGATTGTTCTTTACCCAAACAGCGCCTGAATTGTTAAAGGAAATCTTACCCTACTTTCTAAGCAACAAAATACCGTCTTTGCATAGTAATTAAAGTGTAATTTTAATAAATGTTAGCTTAACTAGCAAGGTGCTACAAAAACAAGAGCATTTTGAGCACTCTTTACTGAAAATAAACGAATGAACACACGAGTAATGGCATTGCCTACAGAAAGAAAGAAAAACCGAGTCATGTACGAGTCGACTCTGAACGTTCACATAAAAGATCCGACTCAACGAGCCGATCAGATGTAAGCAATGACGTTACACATTCGTTCACCAGTTGGAGTCGATTCTTTCGGCTCCCAAATGATTCCTTACTATTTTTTTTTTTTACAAAACCATGTGCGCTATATTTAACCAGTAATCATTCTTTTTTGACTAAATGTTGTCGTTTCTCAAAAGGACTTGGAGTTCTTCTTCTTCGGTGGTCATAATGCTGCTGCTAGCAGCGCCAACTCGTCGGCTATATTGAGGGGGCTAGGTTCAATTGTGAGCTAATAACAAGCTAACATCACAAAGTGTGTTTTAGAGACGTTATAAATGTATTAAAAATCAACTAATCAGCCGCTATAAAGAGAAAAAGGCATACAACTGCTCTCATTTGGGAGTCGACTCTTAACGTTCACTGTAAAGATCCGATTCGTTCGAGAACGACGCATAACTACTGCGCATGCGCATTAGAAAACAGCCGGGATAAAAATGCTGCGCATGCGCAACACACTGGACGGTGAATAGTGTTGAACGGGCCTAAGCATGTCTGTTGTTTTTGTGCCAAAGCGACAACGAGGGAAAGCGCAAATCAACCAAGAAACCATCCAAAGGGTAAGTAGTCGTTATTGAGAAAAAGTATGTGAATGTTTAATTAATTAGTTACACTACCCACGAGTTTACGCCTTTAGGTTAAGTAGCTAGCATAAAGAGCTAGGGCTAGTTTCGTTTCAGGTAGTACGGTCACATTTTTCTAGCGTTTAACATTTAAAAAAATGAAGGTTTGGGTGCAGTTCAGCACTCTGTAATGTCATAAAAACGCTGAAATTACGTTTCTCAAAAACCCGGAGTTCTTCTTCGGTGGTCCAAACGCTGCTAGCTCTGGTGACGCGTCACCTCGTCCGCCATATTGGGAAGGGCTACATTCAATCAGATGTCACGTATAACTCTATGGAGATTGGCACATTGGACAAATTCCCACAGGTTTACTCTTCGTGAGATCATGAAAGCATATTAGATGATGTATATTTAAATACATTTGTGAAGCCTGATTTTGTTTTTGCTCTTCAAAACTGTTGAACTTAACACCACTTAAATAAAAATAAGTTATGCCTCGTGTCACCTGTGCTTTATTACAGCTGCTGAACGAGAATGAGCAGCTTGTGAGGTGTATAGCGGAGTACATGCAGAAGGGCAGAGCCACAGAATGTGTACAGTAAGCACTGAGCTCATACACACACTCGTAATTTATTGCATCGAATAAATAAATGTATCTCCCCCTTTCGCTCTTCTTCAACCTCTAAGGCCATGGAGGCTTCATGTGACCCAGAGTCTTGGAGCTGATCTATTATCTAACAAATTAGCATTTGCAGAAATGCATTTCTGAATCCTGTGTAAACATCCTCACAGTGAAACAAAAGTTTGCTTTAGGATCTACATTTAAGGAGTGTGTTTTATGAAAGCCTTACAGGAGGATCAGGATGTGCATAGATGTGCTGTAATCTTCCTTTACTTGAGTCGGACATTAGCCTCATGGCTCGAACATAAACCTAAACATGGCAGGCAGGACTGCCTTTGATTAGGAGAGTCATTTGTCGACCAACTTTTGGACTTAAATTAACACATTTACTTATTTGCAGATACCAACAGATCCTCCACAGAAACATAGTTTATCTGGGAACGATAGCGGACGCCAGTCCGGCTGTGCCTGTAAGTCCACGACAACCTGCACATCTCGCACCTCGTGTTGCATAAACTTTCATCTTAAAGTCACTGCTTGTGTTTCAGGCTCCTTGTGAAGACACGTCGGCCGTCACCGGAACCAAGGACGTTTCGAAAACCTGATTTCAGACGAATCGTAGCTGCATCTGCAGTCTGACTGAAACGTGCACTTATGTTTAGTGGGTTTTAGGGTTAGTTATACCAGAGCGCTTCATTCTGATTGGTCAGGAAGTGTTGACTAACGCTCCATAACAGCAGCCCTGACAGATGATAGGTTTAGATCAAGACGCTTGTCCTGTCACATTATCGTCTGTGTCGGAAGGTGGACGATCAAGGGATTCAGAAACATGTTGTTATTTAAGAAAGACAAGTTTTTAACATCGATGGAAGGAGTTTCCATGGTAACAGACAGTTTATCACATTCAACGCAGAATACGAAGGGGAAGAAGAAAAAAACGAGGCTTGGGAGGGAACAATAGTTTCTAGCTGCTGTAAGATCAGAGAACTCGTTTCATGGATGTTCCAGAACAACTATAAATGGATAAAAAGCAGAAGTGTTTTTTTTTTTTTTTTTTAAATAAATAATACTTGTATTTGTTAGAAAATTCCCGTTGGTGTGTGTGTGTGTGACGAATAAACTCTTATTATTCGGTTCATTACTTACTCTGCCTCGTGTCAGTCACTTTGGCTAAAAAATTGCACTGGAGAGCTGCAAGGCTTTAAATGAGAGCGTGTGACTCATTCTGTATTATGTTTATTTATTTTTTTGCATTGCTGGTACACTTGGAAAGGTTCAGACGCCAGCTCTAGGGAATAAGCAACGTAAGCCAAGCGATCCCTCTTCACGTCATCCGACAGCGTCACATCGTTTAATTATTTGTGAAGCCACTAGTAAACCATTTCTGACACAGCTGAGTAATGCTAATGTTTACAGTCCAAGGTCTTTAAAGATGTCTTTAAAAAAAAAAAAAAAAGAAAAAGGCTGCAACAGTTTTGGGAGAGAACACGGACCAAGCAACAACCCCTATGTTTTGATTGTGCAAAGCACTGAACTATAAAAAGATATATATTTTATATACAGCAAACGATTCTCTGTAAACATGTTAAGTATGTTAGTTTCAGAAAACATGGTCATATCATAAATAAAGGCAACATTGGCATCCACAAACTTAACCAAAAAAAAAAAAAGATCCTGGGCAGTTAAACGCGATGCAGCCCACGGCCGGAGAAACTGAAGGGGAAAAACAAACAAACAAACCACCCCAATCGAATAACGGGCTTTAGTGTTTGTGATGTTAAATGTATTTGGTAACCTTTTTGTAGATAGTTAAACTCTGTAGAAAAAAAGGAAATGTGCTTTTCACATCATGGGAGAAAAAAATAAGTTTTTACTTAATAAGCCTATATTACGTTAACATGTACAATAATGGTATAACATAAGAAAATACAAAAATAAGATTAATACTGTCAATATCTTTAACAAGAAATATATTGTATTTGAAAGGAACAGATGCGGTGGTGTTACGTTTTGTTGTTTCGTAGTGTTAAGTTTCGCCAAGAGCCAATCAGAACAGGAAGTGAGCGTATGATGAACAGAACAGGGCATCTAGCTTCTCTCCTTTACAGCTTCCTAGTCTGCTTCCATCAAGCACCTTTCACTGACTGAACAACGCTTTGGTTGGAGAAAAGAAAGAGGAGAAAAAAAAAAAGAAAAAAGGTCACGCAAGTGCTATTAATATCAACATGGCACATCGTTTACTTACTGCGAACGGTTTCTTTTTTTTTTGTTTGTTTGTTTTAAACTTTGTCAGATGTTGAAAAAGTAGTGTATTTCTTTTCAAATTACACATCTGCTTGTGATGATTATATTTCTGCCGAGCCTGCTCAAAGCTTCTTCATAAAAAGAGTTATTAATATTTTTCGGAGTCATTTACACGCTATGGAACAGTAGCCGGGAGCTGTAGTCTAAGTGATCCGACACGAGATTTGGCAGTTACAGCTTTTCTTTTAATCCCCCTCCCGTCACTTGCCGACACTATATGTTAACAGCTTGCGTCCTGTCAGGCACGCACACGCGCGCGCACGCACACACACGGCGGTCATGCACGTCACGCGGTCCGCTCTCTCCGAGTCCACGGCAGCCTGGAAATGGACTCGAGAATTCCCGGTGAGAGCTGTTTTTATAATCTTGGCAGATGTATTTGGGAATTTCTAGACTCGAGTATTTTGTGGAGCGGAAGCTCAAGCGACAACTTCACTAGCTTCTGGAAGCGGGAATCATGCACTAAATTGGCGCGAATGGCAGTTAGGAAAACCGGGGACTCGCATGGATCTGACAAATACAAAAAAAAAAAAATATATATGCCACAATGTTTGATATAAATTCGCCTATAAAAACACACTCGTCTAAAGGACTATCAAAACTGGGAATCGGAGTACGGTCCGGAGTAAAGTGTCGGCTACGGGCGTGTCCTAAACACACGAGCAGGGGTGTGATGGTGTCGCCATCCACCTGACCTCATTCGTTAGTCCTGTCCGACCTCCTGATCGCTGACCCCGCTTTAGATGGAGTGATCTGCAGCATCTCATCTTTACACCAGCACCGACTCCAACCGTGGCATAACGCAAGGCCCTTAACCGCTGATCTGGGACCAGTCTATAGCTTACTCAGAGACCTAAACAGCATTAATGTCACTCCCCCTGGTCTCAGAACAGCGATTAAGAGGAAGGCCTTAGTGCGGGGGCGGGGCGGGGCGGGGTCAGTACTGGTGCAGGTACGAGGGCCGGTGTTCAGGTTTCAGAGGGAAGTTCTTGAAGCCTTTACTCAGAGCTTTATGCTGCGAGACCTGCTGCTGCTGCTGCTGCTGCTGCTGCTGAGTGAACGGGAAGCCGGACGAGAGGCCGCTGGAAGGAGAGCACTCGTTGGCTGTTGACCAAACCGGAGACTGTAGCATTTGCATGGAGTCGCCCCATTGGCTGGAAGGTATCGTCATTTGATAGAGGGAAGAGCTGGGATTGGGCATGGTGTTAGAGTGGGTGGAGTGCTGCCACGGTGCCTTCGGAGGCCATGTTTTAGTTTTGCTCTCCTGCAAAGGAAGGAAAAAAAACAAGTATGGTTAATTAGTACGGTCTTCTATATGCTGAAGTGCTTTATTTTTGTACCCCCCGGTTTTCTCCCAATTTAGTCATCAGACCGCTCTCCAACCAGGGAGGGAGAAGGCGATCACATGCTTCCTCACATGAAGCCAATCCATGAATCTTTTCAAGCTGCTGCAATGGCAGGGGGCGGAATAACACACCTGTAACACACCCTCTCCGTACGCATGATCGACTAGCGTGTCGACAGTAAGCCACCCCTCCATCCCTGTGAGCACTGGCCAATCGGCTGTGGCAGTGTCGGGATTCGAACTAGTGATCGCCCGATGAACGCTTATGTTGCGCCACAACAATATTTTTTATCAGATTAGAGCTGTATTTACACGCTAGTTCCGGTTCTCACTTAGTTAACAGTCAATCCCTCACCACGCCCTCTCTATACGTTCCCCTTAAATTTTATAGAGATCACCATCTTACCTTTAAAACAAGTCCTACCTGGTTATTGTCATCACTGGCATGGTGGAGAGGAGGAGAGGGCAGAGTACACACCTCCTGCTCACCACAGCTGTGTTTCCTACACACACACACACACGATAATACAATGATACATACATGACTGATAATATGCAGTCACTTAATGATCACGGTTTTATTGAGGAATCTAAAGTATACATTAGGTGCAACAGTTCATTTTTTACTTCTTGCACAAATAACCTGCAAAACTGACTTCAGGTTTGGAATGCTCGTTAGCTTATAGGGATTCTATCCTAAGGGCCACAGGAGTTCCTTGGGGCGGAGCTTTGTCAACATGGGTGGGACTTTTGGGGAGGGAAGAGGGTTTAAAAAAATCATTCAAACATCTTACCCACCTACTTCACCGTTAGAGAGCTAATGTGGGGAAAAAAAGACTAATCTTAACTAATGCACCTTTAAAGCTCAGGGCATGTTAATGCTCAAAAGCATGTTTTCCCCAAGTTCCCGAACCTTTTTCTGAACAGTTCCATAATGATCCCAGACAATTCCTGGTTAAAACAAGCTTTAGTACTTCCTTGATAGCAAAGCATTTTTTTCTGGTTAGAACTAGTTATTCATTTTACGAATCAGTGATATTCAGTTCAGCAGGTTCCACCCTAACAGTTCCTTTTCGACAGACCCTCGAGCAGGAGCTAAAAAAGTTCCTGGAACTGTGGCCCATGAACCTAAAAGTGAAGCAGGTTTCTCTGGTGAGAAGTCAGAGGTTTAAATTCCTGTGGTGGAAATCCGCCTATAAGGAGACACCGTGTCGGGTCCTGTGGGTGTGGCTTATTGTTTTTTTTTTTACCTTCTTGGCTTGACTGCAGCGACCAGATCAGGACCAGAGAACATGGAGAACAGGCTGTCCCCGTTGGCCGAGGAGGTTTCGTCACTCGAGCTGGCCGAGTCGGCCTGATTGGCAGACCAGGTACTGTTCACTGCCTCCCTGCTCGCAGACACAAGTCAATCAGCAAACTGCATTCTTCAGAGTACGACACTCACCCTAAATAAAAATCAGTGCTACGGTGTACTACAACTCAGTCATGAACTAGCCCTTTGTTAATGTATTTGTAAATACGGTTGTGACAGTTTGCTTGTTCGTTATGCCAGTGGTAGCAGTATACTGTATACCATTAGATCACTTTTAATTTATTTAAAATGTCTAAATCTGCACCATGGAGAGCCACAGGGTTTTTGTCTCTTAATTCAGTGCTGTGCTATTTCTGGAAACCATCTGTCCATCCTAATGAACACATTATTACACAGCGATGCATCATGCAGAGACCTCGTAATACACTCTGGGTGGCTTTTATTTGTCCAGTCATTGCCTTTATGATGATTCACGAGTTTCAGTGCCGTGCTGGTGGTATAGTATAACAAATGGGAAATACTGCGAGACGAGCGGATATAATGATGAGCGCACGTGCGTATAAAAAAATAAAAGCTACGGAGCGGATATAATGATGCGCGTGTGTGCATGTTTTTTTAAAAAAAAAGGGTACGGTAGACGAAAGAAAGCTACTCACCCCTCGCTATAGTATTCTGGGTGGGACCAGGTCCTGTGCTGGTCGTCTGGGAGGGGCCAGTTGCTACGGGGGTTGCTAGGACGATGGACATGCTGTGCTTGCCTCTTTTGCTGCATGGCCTGGTTGACCCCGGCGACATAACGCGCAAACTCCGGATCTGAGCCAACTGAGAGAGAGCGAGAGAGAGAGAGAGAGAGCAAAACAAACAATGAACTGTTGTATCATTGGCAGACAACAGGAGGCATCAGTGAGTAAAAATTAAGGAGAGCAAAATTTGTGCAGGCAGAGGGGACGCGATTCGCCACGCTCAGCTCTTTTCCTTCAGTGTGTTCAGTCTCTTTATCCAGAGTTGTCCAGCACAGCACAAACACACAAAGGAGCCATCAAAATCCAGCTCCGTGATAATGTGACCACTCCTAATGCGCTACAGAAAACACTCAGACTATACGCAACTCTTTCATTGTAAAAACAAGCTCTCAGTAAGAAAAAAAAAAAATACAGATGGATCTGCGGAGGAGGAAACGGGAGCACTAGGCAATATGATGAAGTAATACTGATATGGTGATAAAACCGGTGTTGTGACATGCTTTTCTATTGTAATATCTTTTAATATTTAAATTTTTCTAAAAAATAAATTTAATTACAAATGCAGCAGATGTGGTGAAACCTATATATCATGATACATGTATACGAAACGTACAGAAATGCCTTGAGAATTGTGATCTGTTTTGTCATATTCATAAGAAATATAGGTCAATAGTTATGCTTGGACTTCGAATACTGTAAGTAAAGGAGACACGTTATTCATATTCGGCAGTCAATCAATGAAAGAGCTTAAGAGTCAAACTGTAACCTGAGGACATTACACAGTAGCTTTATAAACGCCAGCTGGATAAATCATATCTGTGCACGCCTTTTTCCTTTCTTCCTTTATCATTCTGTCTTTGTTGGAAAGATGGGGAATCCCAGTAGAGTATGAATCAATCAGTATTGGGTATCTTTTTTAAGATTTTGCTGGTTGAAATATGAAATATGTTTAGAACAGAAACTTAAGTAAAAAAGAAAAAAAAAAATGCTCATTTTTTAAACACCTGAAAACCTCGGTCTGTCTGACACGCTGTTGTTACTCTGCTTGGGTCAGCTGATTGTGTGTTGGATTTGCAGTACGCCCTCTAGCGGACAAACTATGTGATGACGACACTCGTAACGCCGTTCGCCTCTCCGTTTCTTTTAAGTGTCATTTAATCTGCCATTATAAACGCTGGTAACCAATGTATTCACAATAAGCTCCTATTGACTGATAATACTGGCGTGCCGATTTATACGTTGGGCCCTGGTTGTTTTAAAAACTTTCACGCTTTTATTAGGCCAGGGGTGTCCAATCTTACCCTGAAAGGGCCAGTGTGGGGGCAGGTTTTCAGTTCAAGCAACATCCGTTCCTTACTGTAAACATGCTGCACACACAACTCGTCCCTGAACATGCCGCCCGGGAAATTCCTTTAGTTATGCAACCCAATGGATCCAATGGTTCCGATTTCTTTTTACTTACAAAGTACAGTGAAAACATTCATACAGCAGGCATTTCTACCACTGTTCTATCAGATCCTGACACCAACCAAGAGCACACAATGAACCATTTTACACCCCACATTCACTGATAATCTGCCATGTTAAGAGATTGCAGGGCATAAACGACGTTGGAGAGAAGCACATTCATACGTTCACATCCATCCTTCAGCATTCTGATCTTTATCTACAACGTTTGAGTGATTAGACATTCAACTTCCATCGACGGTGCACATTTTAATCACTGAAGTCAACACTCAAAGATTTGGCAGGAAGTCAAGAACTAAAGAGGCACTGAAGGAGTCGACACACACAAAGATTTATCAGCTTAGTCAACGTGGCAGAAAATCTCAGAAATCCTGAAAGAGAATGTGCAAACATGGAAAAAAAATAAAAATGCATTCTCCACATGAGTGTTTCACACCGTGACTCACCTGCAGGGTCAAAGGGCATAGTGTCACCCAGCACCCCAAACATGCTCTGCTCGCTCTGCTCGCGATTCGGCCAGGTGTTGTTGCGTGGCCCTGGCGGCGCCTTGTGACCCAACACCTCGGACATCACGCTGTCCATGTAGGTGCTGACCAACCCCAGGCTGTACAGGTCCGAGCTCAGGTCAGGCAAAGTCCACTGAGTCATGTGACCAATGGGCGAGAGCCCACCTGGGGGAGCCTGGGGCCACTTTCCAGGAGCCCTCTGCTGTGGGGGAAGAGACTGGGGCTGTTGAGAGGGAAGTTGAGGTGAGACAGGCGAGGGCTGCTGGGATTGCTGCAGGAGGTGCTGGAAGTACTGCAGGGTCTGTGGGGAAGGTGATGGCTGTGTTGGGGCTTGTGGTTGTGGAGGAACTGTGGCTTGTTGCTGCTGTTTGGGCGTAGTTGGGAGCTGCTGCTGCTGTTGTGCCTGCTGTTGTGGCTGTTGAGGCAGATTTTGGGCCAATGGGAGTACAGCATGCAGAACTGGAGCCTGTGAAGTGGACGGGGCCACCGAAACAGGAGGTTTCAGGTCAGCGGCGTTGCTAGACGCGACCGAGTTCCTCCTCTTGACCAATGGCGAGGCCTGCTGCGACTTGCCCATGTTGAAGCCAGACAGAAAATCGATCACGTCCTGCATTTCCTGGTCCGTAGGCAGATTCATACCCTGCTCCTCTGGAGTCGAACCGTTGGCCGTGTGCTGGCCGAGGTCACCGGTACCCGACACGGTCATTTGGAGGATTTGGGATGGCACTTTGGGCTTATTGTCGCTTGTGCTTCGAGAGGGTGTGCTGGGGATGGAGAAGCTTCCACCACTTCCGGAGCTGGACGAAGCCTTTTTGGTGAACTTGGAAGTGAGTTTGGAAATGGTCTTGGGCAGGCCGCTGGAGGACTTGCTGCTGTTGCCAGGGTGGAGGTCGGCAGGAACAGTATAATCGGAGGTGTCCCTCTGAAGCTGGATCTGAATGGTGGGAAGGGCTTGTTCCCTGAGGACACACCAGACCCATATTACACTACATCCGGGCTTTAAAAAAAGCACAGCCTGCTTATATCATCCAAGATAATATAAAGAATAAAATATTAATCTATATAAAAAAATAACACATGCATCCGAGTGCAAATATGAAGGGAAATTTTATGTAGTTTAGATTAGTTTTCTTTCACCCAGTAAATTATCAGCACCTTTATAATTAATATTTTGATAACAGCACTAAATGTTGCGTTGAAATTCCTTTTGTTTTTTTCCCATAGTAATGTTCAACCAAAGGATTTTACATGCGTGCAACTCCTAATTATACCCCAGGGAAACAAGAAAGCAATAGCGTTTCTGAGTACTAGTGTACAAATTTGCATCGCGGTTCTAATGAGAATAATTTTTGTAAGAACAGAGATAAATAGTTTCTCCTTTTATGCGAGTGCAAATTTTGAATTTGTTTGTAAAATGTACATTTACATTATAAATCATGGGTGCCAATAATTCTGGCGAACACTGTAGGAACAGTGATACGCTCTACTTATACTAGATAATACTGATAAACTGTGCTGACAGCATGTATTATTACGTTAATTATTACGTAATTGATTTTATTTCAAAATCCCTTGTAATGTAGTTAAGACTAAATGAACAATTCAATCCTTTTTTTTTTTAAACATGATTTTCCTCTTACAAATATTCAACAGTCTAGACATTTTTTTTTTTTTTTTTTAGTTTCGCACTGAAGATATGAGGCTAATGTTGCTATTTTTCAACATAACCAAAGCACCCCTGGCATCACTAATTACATCTCTACTCCAAAGGAGGAGGTGTGATGTATACATTTAACTCCAACATGGTTGGGAAACTGAAGGTTTCTGGGATCTAGGGCAGGAACAGTGACCTCAGACAGACACATAAATCAGCTTCTTTCTGGCCTGGTTTCTAAACTAGGCTAAAAGTGCTGAGGCAGCAGATTGCTGTGCATTTTGGAGGAAGGGGGATGATTATGCAGCAGCAGCAGCAGCTTTAAGGCTCTTCAGGACTGGGGAAAAGAAATCTTTTTACAATGAGAAGAGCACACGGCAGACGCATCGACCCGATCCAAGTACGGCTGCCTTTTTAAGGAGTTAAACTTACTGACTAGAAAAGGCGGACATCTATTTTTACACTTCATACAGTCCGATCTCACCTGTCCATACAATAATCAATCTCTTTAATTAAGGGCATGATATTTAGAAAAGGCTTAATTCTACAGAAGCCGTTTATTAATATGATCACTCGGTCCGTGTTAGTTTCCGAGCAGGAAGAGTGTGTCGCAGGACAGAGAGAGAACACCACTACAGTAACGGAGACGCAAACTGACTTGTGCTCTTTCCAGCGGTTGAGGTCGAACACGGAGGTGTAGAGGACGTCCACCAGGCCGAGGGTTTTCTCCGGGTCCAGACTGCGCTGCAGCAGGGACATGGTGGCCGGGTCCTCCTTCAGACACCTACCAAATTTAATCCACATCCGCTCGTTATTACACCATACAGCTGACTGAAAAGGTTTCATTGACATGAGATGTGTGTATGCAAGTCTAAAATGTTAACTATTCAGTGTTGAGCTGGAGACCTCTACAGCACAGTTATGAGCTGGTTTCATATCGAAGTTCCCACGTGGCTTTAATCAAAGACAGTATTTACAGACAGGCTTGGACTTGCTGCTGATTCACAGCTGAAGATAAAATCTACTAGGCTCAATCATGGCAATATTAAGACTGTAAAGTGCAAGGAACAATCGTCGCATATCGTTAAAGAATTCTTTAGCCTTTGAGATGAGATCAGCGGTCGTGTGTGAACGCACAACGTGACGTGCTCACGAGCGCAGAGAACAAAGGGAACAGACGATGAGGAAAAACGCAGAACTCAAAACATGAAATAAGCAATCATTTAAAATACTGACTCACTAGCATTAAGGAACTTACAGGACAGCCTACATGCCTGACCTCGTGTACAGTGAGCTGTAATGGACAGGAAAACACCCTCAAACTCAGTTTAAACCGTTCTTCTGTCTTCTACGCCGTTGTGCTTTGCGTAGTCACAAACAGCCTGTTGAAAAGTGTTTTCTCTAGGAATAACACTGCCACTATGAGACAGACGGTTCAAGTCGGTTTTCTTCTCAAGTCCTAATTGCAGTGTTGTGCAAGGACGTGTTAAATGATCACGCTCATATTTTGAACTGAACTAATCGATTCACAGCTAACGTATTCGGACGTGAGCGCTGTTCACTCTGGCTGACGTTCACCTTTAGTTTAATTCCTCGTCATTTACCTTCCCCCGTTCCTTGCCGTTTTTCTTTTCCTTTTTCTGTCTAACAGCCAACAGCAGCAGGTCTTTTTATCAGTTCATGTGAATATGTTTTCACTCTGCGGTCCTACTCTAATGATGTCATCTGCGTGTGCGTTCATGCCCGGCTGGATATTCCTGCTCGGTCAAACAGGCATCACAGATCACTGAGTGGGCGTGGCTAAAAGGTCAGAGGACGCGTCACGCCATGTTCCAGCTTGACCTGAAGTATGTTTAAGGTGTATGGTTTCTTCTAACCCATCTTCCGTACACAATGTGCCCAAAAAACAAACAAACAAACAAACAAAAAAACCCACACAAACAAATAAAAACTTTTTAAAAAATCTTCCCAGTGTTGAAGAGAGCACATACTTTCTTCAAAGCTATATTTAGATTTTATTTCTTACTATTTGCATGTGCAACATCCATTCTTTATTATTTATGGATCCAGTGATTTGGTTTAATTTTCTGGAATGTCTGGAACAAAACTTCAAATCCCGAGAGCGGAAAGTGAAAACTGACTCTGATTAAAGAAATATGTGCACAACTATTTCAGAGATTCTCTAATCAGTGCAAAAACAGGTTCAGATAGAGGAAAAACATTTGTGCTGAGCTTTGAAGGATGTCCAAACGTTGACATTTTCCATAATTATGAACAGTTGTACTCACCATGTGGAAGGAACTTGCACCACAACCCTGGATCCTTCTAAGGTGATCTGCGGCGCGTATGCCTCTTTATTCTCAATCTGAGCCGTGTCTACCACCACCTGCGCACACACATACGGAGGAAAAACATTACACAAATACAGTGTTAAAACAGTATTCATCAGTGTATTGCTGCTAATGGGAAACAGGTGGTAGTGTACATCATACACTATACTGATAGTACGAGTTCTAAGAACTGCAGTATATTTGGTATGATTTTAATTCTTGTATTCATTGTATGTTTGTAGCTATTTTCTTACTCGTGATAAGTATGTTAGGGATGCTCTCTGGCTTTCCCTCGAGTTCTCTTAAAGGAGAAATAACCTATCGATCAGAAATAATGGGGCATAAATAGGGCAAACAACAGAGGGCGATTCCGCACAAATGTCGACCGCACCATGGAAAAATGAAACGTGTGCGACGTACAAAAACAATTTAATTGGCCTTTCCGATCACAGCAGCATGCTTTTAAACTCCGTAATCCTGAGGCTGGGCTATTTGTCATTCTTCATTTCAGTTTAATTCCTGTTTTACTTAGTTCGTATAACCAAGCACAGGGACACAGTTAACGGTGAAGATGCTTTCAGGCGTCACGTTCATAACGCAGAAATGTCTCCAGTAATATATTACTGACAGAAAATCTAATCTACAGTAAATAATGTTTTGATTGTCATTTAAAATTTGTATCTTTGCTGTGAAACACAAATGTGAATCAACACTGGTCTGCATTTTCCCTGGAAGGTCACATGACCAGTCAGGCAAAAAATGCCTCACTGATGCCAAGCTTGTGCAAGTAAATATTTCTTTTAAATGTGACATCCATAACGCTGTTAAACTGTTAAATCCTGCAACGCTGCACTCCGCAGAAGGCCACAATATGCAACTAAGCACTGTAATAAGAGCATTTAGACAAATCTATACTTGAAAGTATCAAATGCTGACAAGTCTTTAATCATACTGCACGTCATATCCAGTCATACGACAGCAATACAGTGGTTACTTTGATGTTCTGTCTACATTGTGACCGAACAAAAGGCGCTCGTTTTCCCTTTGAGGACATCAAGCATAGAAACATGAGTGACAATGAAAAAAACAAAAAACAGAAAGGTTAAAACTCTGTTTCGGTCAAGACTAATGTTTAACTCGACAACGTATCTAACAAAGCCGATAATCGAGCTCAGAACACGGCCCTTTCCCCGGAGAACGTCCTCCAACACAGGCGCCTAAACTGAGTTCTTTGAAAGAAACAGCGGTTTCCCTCACAGAGTTCTGCGTAAGGGAGGGGACTGTATTTCCTGCTGGACAGGAAGTGCTGTATTGTTATTTATAGAGCAGGTGTATCCTCACAAGCTAAATGACCCTGACTTACTGAAGCAAAGGAGTGCCCACTAACACACACACGCGCGCACACACACGCACGCGTATATAAGCATACATATATGTGTACACTCGGTTTTTAATCTGTGTACTTAATTTGCACAGAAGTTCATTGGCCTCCCCTCTTTAAAACATATTCATCTCATCAATAATTATCCGGTTATATCAGGGCAAACGCTACAGCACCAGAGCTGAGAACTAAACGTACAGTAAATTCACCCATGCACAGAGCTATGGGGTTCTGTGGGCCTATACATCTCTATATAACTGGCAGTGACGGCTCAGTGGACCACCAAAGAAACACAAGAAGTCCAGACCCACAGCCGAGCAGATGAAGTTTAACGACTTTATCGGTATAAATGAATAAATGTGATATAAGTGGTGGAGGTCTCACCAGTCCGGCTTGTCCGAACAGCAGCTGCACGGCCGTTTTGCACGCCCCTCTCCAGGTGGAGGGACACACCAGGTTCAGCACCTCGGTCACGGGTGAGTCGTCGCGTGCCGACACTCCGTTCTGCCCCGATGCCTCCTTAATGAGCTGTAACATGGTGTGCTAAAGAGCAGAAGAAGAGCCAGGTTAAGGATACAACTTCAAAGCTGACAAGCCCCCTTCATACACCCTTTTATCATGACTAAATTCAGCTAGTTAGGAAGAATATCCTAACACACACTACGTCTTTGATCCGTCTTTCACTCTAAACCTGCGTGTGAATCGTCTCGAATTTCAAACCAAAGCAAAAATTCCTGCCAAACTTCAGTTATAGAACATTTTCTTTCATACACACATATGCATGTTAATGAATGCCAATCTGCCTATACAGTATCAAACACAAATTACAGCTCAGCTCATTTACATTTATCGATTGCCACTAAACTCCTTAAAAGGTGGAGCTGAAAATGACAACTAAACGGTGACTGAAACAGTGTGTGATTAACCTTCCAGTAATGCAGCTCAGCCTCCGCAGTGCATCAGCTACAATAAACACACTAACTTCTCTTGCTCTTATAAGGTGCCATTACTTTTTTCTTAACTGAATGGCTAGTCTTATTTGTGGTTAAATTATGAGCTTAACTCTTGGACCGCTTTCTTTTAAGTCATTAATATGAAACAACTGGTTTTTCATTCAATTCTTCTGTGTAACTAAACCGTGTAAATAATCGCAGGAACTTCTCACCAATTATACGATTTAAAAGCGATCAATCAAGGTTCGAGAATCAGCGAGTGCATGGACTCCGCGTTCATCGGATACAATTCTTTTCTGAACTTACTAAAAAGAAAAGTAACTGCTCTAAAATCAACAAGTCAGCTTGTTCTGTTTTTAACGGTGACGTCGCTGAACACAATCAGATAGCTGTGCGTGATATTTTAAACATGCGGTCTGCACTACTGAGGAATTATCACGTAGCTTACTTTATTTGTTAGCCTCAGTGCAAGACAAAAGCAAAATTTAGACACCAAACATATTTTGGCAGAAGAAAAAAAAAAGTAAAAACCAATTAGCTAAATCCTCACTTTGAAAGAATCTGCTTGGGAAAACTACTGCAGTGGAACATAAACACATTCTTCCCAAGACGAGAAGAAAGTAAAATCTGTGCTCCGGGGGACATCAGCATGCAGGAAAACACTTGTAGGAATTCGTAACAGCGGAGCCGAGACAGGACAGGAATGCGGATCGGCCACTCGGGTTCCTGTCGTCTCGTTCCGATTTGCATGTTAAAGCGCTTGGATCTGATGAACGCTCCAGGTAAGGGTGGGTGTGAATGATTGCTATCATTAGAAACACCATAATGCCGGGATCAGACTACAGGAATTCAGCCAGATTGTGATTAGAATTTGCAGTGGCCGACAAATTTCCAGCGCCAGGCCTGAATACGAACGTCTGAGATGTTGTAGCGTGAAACGGCGTGACAATCAAAGAACAGTCCGACTTTTTTAGTATTTTCTCGCCTAGTTTGACACTCCTACTACGTGTTCCTTGACGCTCCTTCGGCTGCTATGATTGACAGTTTCATGACGTGAATGATGATTGGTCAAGGTCAAACTTGTAGCGTTGCCAGTCTCCCGACCAAGACACGGCAAGAATTTCTGGCACAAATATGACATCGTGAAGGACAAAAAAAAAAAAAGTCTGATGCTGGCATAAAGTGATCATTTGTCATCATTAGAGGCTGAGTGGCAGTGCTATTCTCAGGTGAGGTGCAGGTAAGAAAGATAACATCTGTGCAGAAAGGATCAGGACTTGAGAAATGAGTGGAGTGTGCTGTTAAGTGTGTGTACCGTTTTGACTTTGAGGTTGTCGGCGGCGGACTCGTTGAAGGAGACTCCTTTGAGGAAGCGTGAGCCGATCTGCAGGGGGATTGTGGGTAACTCGCACTGGAGTGGCTGAGATGTGGTCTGCATACGGCCTGCCTGCTGAGCCTCAGCCTCACTACAGCAACCCTATACACACACACACACACACACACACACACACATCATTCTCATACATAATTCTAAACACTTAAGGAAAGCATCAACACTCATACATATCCAGTGATACATTCATCAGCACTATACACTATAGTGATATATATATCTATACACTCATATCACCACACACACGCTGACGTCTGCACATCATCGACTCAGATCACACTACAGGCGACCGAGCTCAGTGGTCCGTACCTGTAAGGCGGCTTCTACAGCTTTGGGTTTCAGGTGAAAGCCTCCTTTGAGAGCGTACTCACAGTGGCCCAGAGAGTCCAGCGCGGATCTGTATGCCTGCATGATTGAACAAAATTTAAAGCATCTGTGCATATTTTTCCATGTTAAAAACTAAAAAGAAAAAACCCAAGCTAAAACACTCTGCTAAATCAAACGGGAATCAGAACAAGAGTCGTTATTATGCTATAAGGAAGAAACAGACTTTCTGATCAGGTAAGGCAATCTCCTCTAATCTGATCGGAAGCCAATGCATGACCAACATCGGATTAATCCTCATTGTATATTTGCTATCGTTACCCAGTTTTAAACTTACTAATCGCTTACAGAGATTACATTTGCTCTTCATGTCATATCATGTGACTTAAATGTGAAAAATGTGTTTCCGTTTCAATTTTAAAACTTCTTTATCGAATGTTCTAAAGCCAACTCGTATAAGCGCAAAAAAAGGTTTCTGTGATATTTGAGGGTTTTTTTTCTTCTAAATTCACATGTTTTCATTACTCATCTGTTAAGTGCACAATTTCAAATTCAATTTCGAAATACGGGTTATGTCAAGCTCATTTACATCACATCAGAAAGTGTCCTGGTTATAAGCTCACCCTGGTGCGAGTACTTTCCGTTTTTAGCTAGCGCGGTAATATCATCCTGTGCTTAGGTTTTTAAAAGGTTCCAGAATAAAAAAAATACACATTATCCATTCATCCATCCATTATCTATAGCGCTTTATCCGTCTGGGTCGAGGGGAAGCTGGAGCCAATCCCAGCATCTTGGGGCGA
>JAQMYM010000037.1:3343882-3361980 GCA_030014255.1 Parauchenoglanis ngamensis | reverse complement strand
CTCGCCCAAAGATGCTGGGATTGGCTCCAGCTTCCCCGTGACCCAGACGGATAAAGCGCTATAGATAATGGATGGATAGATGGATGGATAAATGTAGAATGCGTTATTCTTTAATTAAAAAAAAAAGCCTTTTTGGCATATTGCTTTGGTATACAAGGAATGCATCAGTTCAGGATGTGCTTGCTGTTGATTATTTTCCTATTACAGTACACCCAAAGTGTTTTATTCCTTCTTCTTTATTCCTTTTAATCATCTTGAATATATGGTGAATCTACTTGAAGCCTCATCTGTACATTTCAGACCTTTACCACTCAAGAGACCATCACCAACGCAGAGTCGGCCAAGGAGTGGTTCCTGCAGGCTGCCAAAGATGTGAGTCCTGACTCATGGGGAATCTTGATATGAATTTTGAACCTCATTACTTGTGACCTCTGAGTGCACTTTGTGGAAGCGAGTCTGGGAACTGAACAATTTATTGTCCAATTTATACAGAAACCATATCCTAATTTAAAATGCTACATATTTTAACTCTTCCTCTCTTTCAGAAATCTGCTGTTGCTAAGCACTTCGTAGCCCTGTCTACTAACGAGGTACACTGATTCACATTTAGTATTTAAGTTTAAATGCAGCCTGTCCCTATGTCCTCACTGTAGTCTGTCTTTGTGTCCTCCAGCCCAAAGTGAAGGACTTCGGCATCGACACGGAGAACATGTTTGAGTTCTGGGATGTAAGTGTGTGTTTGTGTGAGATGATGCCCTATCTCTTTGCTGAGTGTTTGAGCCTGCCTTACTGAAAATGGATCATGCAAAGGCTATTATTAGCGTAGTCGTTTGACCTGTGAAGTAGGCGTCTAGAGCCGCACACTGGCAGCTGCATGGTAATCGGAATCTCTCCTTATGGCTCTGGCCGACGTTATAAATACAGCACGACCTTATCTTGCGCAGCGGTCACTCAACGGCTGGGTCACGCCAAAGGTCGGCAGGCTGGTTTTAGTCACATTGTTGATATTTGAAGTCCAAGGTCTCAGCTGTGTGGATGTGTCCCAACTGAAAACTGGGATCAAATAAAAGCAAGCAAGCAAATGAAAAAAATAAATGTAGGCATTTCATAGTTCCTACAGTTCCTGGTAGGCTTTCAAAGCAAGCTTGGTGAATAAATATATATTTATATATATATATATATATATATATTTTATTTATTTTTTTTTAATTGTTAAATACATAAGCCTCATAGCTTCATCCTGAACATGTCATTGCCAGTCAAGTTAAACAGATGGTACGGTGGAGGTCTTTGCTAACTAAAAACAAAAAAAAGTTTTGAGAAAGTTTAGTTTATGCAATAAGTGTATGTTTATTTATGTAGGATCAAGACGAAAGAACATTATGTAGCGTAGGTGGAAACTGGAAAAAGTAAGATCTCTGAAATGCAGAAGAGTGTAGCTTATTGTTACTTTTGACAAGGTCATCTGCTTTCCAGTGGGTTGGAGGGCGCTACTCCTTATGGTCTGCAATCGGTCTATCCATCGCTTTGCACATTGGTAAGCCACAACAGTTACTGTTTAAAATATTACTGTTTTATTAAACTCAAACTTATTCATCTTTTTTCCTTCTTAGGCTATGAGAACTTTGAAAAGCTCCTAGCCGGAGCTCACTGGATGGTAGGTTCTTATTCCTTTACAAATAAAAGTAATAGAATGACAGTCAGTAGATCGGAAATGGTGGAGGATTACAAGTAATCATAACAAGTTGATGGTTCTTACAGGAATATCAACAAGTAGAGAAAGAATCTTAAATCTTGAAGTAGGGAAAGAAGAAATTAATTTTTTTTATACTATATACAGCACTGTATTGCCAGTATGTGAATGTTAATGTATTACTCACATTCTGTGTAGGACACTCATTTCCGAACAGCTCCACTCGATCAGAATGCACCAGTTCTGCTGGCCATGCTGGGTATCTGGTATATCAACTTCTTACAGGTGGAGACTCACTGTCTGCTGCCCTACGACCAGTATATGCACCGCTTCGCTGCCTACTTCCAGCAGGTGGATGCCTGACTATACTTTTTTTTGGAAAGACACTTGAAATGCACAGTTTCTTGGTAGATGGATGATTGGATAGATGGATGGATGAATAACAGGGATGGATCATAAGGTTGGATGGAATAAATGGATGGTAGATATTGATGGATGGAATGATACATGGTAGGGATGAATGGATAGTAGATCTGGATGGAAAGATTGATAGCAGATATGGATGGATGGATAAAAGGGATGGATTACAGGTTTGGATTGATGGTATGGATGGATAGATGGTAGGGATGGATATTAGACATAAATATGGTAGACATGCATGGATAGATAGTAGATTATTAATGGATGGATAATAGGAATGGGATGATACACATTAGAGATGGATGGATAGTAGATACGGGTGGAAGGATTGATAGATATGGATGGATGGTATTGGTAGGGATAGATTTTAGGGTTGGAATGAGGGCAAAGGATGGATAGATGGCTGGGATGTCAATGATGCATAGTAGAGAAGGTTGGATTGATGGATGGATTGATGGATGGTAGGGTTTACTGGAAGGGAGAAATGGAATGTTGGATGGTAAATAAAGATGGAGATTAGAGATGGATGAATGGTAGAGATAGTGGATGGTATAGACTGATGGGAGGGACTGAGGGATGGGTGGATTTGATGGATGGCTGGATAGATGGCAGATATTAATGTATGGATGATATGGATGGAAGGATGCATTAAAGGGATGGATGGTTGATATGGTAGATATGTGATGATTTATGGAGATGGAGAGATGAATGATAGGGTCGGATGGTAGGGCTGGATGGTAGAGAATCAATTCAATTTAATTTTATTTACATAGATGGTTGATTGGTGGTAGGGAAAAATGGATAGGTGATTGGATGGCTGGGTTGTATGGATGGATCAATGGATGGTGCAGATGGATGGCAGGGACAGAGTTAATACACTAGTACATAGCATAGTGTGTAACATTTCATTTATTAATTGGATATTTACTTCTCTTCTCATGTCCAGGGTGACATGGAGTCAAATGGGAAGTACATAACCAACCATGGCACACGTGTGAACTACCATACAGGACCAATTGTATGGGGGGAGCCTGGCACTAACGGACAACACGCCTTCTACCAACTTATTCACCAAGGTGACATGAGCAAGATACACTTTCCAAACTGAGAACACGGACATGGTGCTATTTTCCCTGAAGACGTGCATAAAAGAGACTTATTTCAGGGACCCAATCTTGAATACATTTTCCTGCTAATCCTTGAGGCCATGAGAGATGAAAGAGAGAAGTTAACTGAATTTGTCTTAAACAAATTTCAGTGTTACTACTGACTCAAAATTCATATACATGATCATAGCAGCAGCAGACTCACATTTTGTCTTTGAAATCACAAAATTAGGGGAAATAAATCTTTAAGATGCTTAACTAATCCATGACATGATACATTCAAGGTTAGAATATTGTAAGGCTTAAATAAATGGATGCACAAACAGATCATCAGATGTGCTTTATCTATTGCAGCTATTTCTACAATCACAATCGGAAATAATGATGAACACGTTTCAGTCAGTGGACTATGCAGTATCATAATCAGACGTAATAAATATTTTTCTGATTCTGAACTAGCATTAGCTAATTTGGAATGAAGCGGTCAGAGTTCCTCTCTACAGTAAGCATCAGAATAAAAATTAAATGTGATTCTGATTCAGATTCTGAACAAGCTATAGTTAATTTGGAATGTTGTATCAGAATCGGAATCAAAAGAAATGTGACTAATTCAGATTCTGAACCAGCTTTAGCTAATTTGGAAAGCAGAAGCCAGAGTTTCTCTGCCCCGTCATTATCAGAATCAAAATCTCTAAATCCCTTCCAGCATAAAACCTGTTTCATAAGCTCTGCTTAGTCCTATTCTATATTTATCAAGACATGTGTGTGTGTTTCCACGGTGTGTGTGTCTGTAAAAATGTTTCGTCCTTCTGTCTCCTCTGCAGGAACTCGTACGGTCCCTGCTGATTTCCTTATCCCGGCCCAGTCTCATCATCCAGTCAGAAACAATGTGCACCATAAGGTCAGATTAAAGAGAAAATATAATTGTTATACACATACACTATATTAGTTCACTTCTAATTTTGTTTGTTTGTGTGTGTAGATCCTGATTGCTAACTTCCTGGCCCAGACCGAAGCTCTGATGAAAGGAAAAACAACAGAGGAGGCGAAGAAGGAGCTGGAGGCCGGAGGAATGAGTGGAGAGAAACTAGAGAAGATCTTGCCCCATAAAGTAAGAGACCATCTCTACAGAACAGTATACTATACTGCCCCCTAGTGTAGTGGCGGTATTTATCGCACCCCCTAGTGGTGGAGCTTAAACTGGTACCTACAAGTGAATGTCAGACCTGCAAGATTGTACAGACTTTTCATTTGAATAAAATTGTCAAATTTGGAACAATTTGGGAAATGTGTGTGGGGGAGGAATGTAAACTTTCAGCTGCATTTGATAGATATCAATGATTAATACCTGATATCAAGAATTTATTGTGAATACTGATGATCTGATGATGACTGTCATTGTCACCAAGATAACAAGAGATATTATTAAGATGTGTGTGGTTTTATTCAGTCTCTGTTTCATCACATTTTCCTGTCGAGAAGAGTGTTGGATAATGGACTGCCTAACCTGTCCCTTTATGCATTATGGAAAAAATGAAAAGGAAGGGCTTGTATCAGATAACACACAGAACCAACATGGCTATCAGGGACTGCACTGGAGAGGTTGCCTATGGCTGTAGCTCTGTTTCAAAACGTTTAATGTTACAGGACATTAAGATAAACGAATACACTTGTGACTCACCTTGTGTGTAGATGGTCCGATGTGGGTACCATAAAGATTTGCACTTCGCAATCACAGTTTATTTCCCAGACTGACCCATATTTTAGTGAATAATCTCAGCTAGATACTGTAGATTTGTACCTAAAGTGCTATACAAATTAAATTGAATTTCAAATAGAATAACAAAAAAAAAAACCTCTTGGTTTAGTTAGTACAAAAAAAACGTACCAAATATCTCATATTCAAGACAACTTAAAAGTATGTTGTATGTACTAATTTGCTCTACAATTGGGCATTATACATAAGTTGATACTCAGCTAGAGGTCAGAAAACACTTATACTACAATTAGGCTGTGTGGTTTAGCTTTTGCTGCCTGTCTGCAAGTCACAGATTTTAACGTCTCTCTGTTTAAAGGTGTTCCAAGGAAACAAACCGACAAACTCCATTGTCTTCAAAAAGCTGACGCCATTCACTCTGGGAGTCCTTATTGGTGAGATCTTTAGTAGTTCTTTATTAGACTGTGTTGAAGTTTTAGAACAGAAGGATGATCCATGTTTTAGACATACTCTCTGCCATGTTAACTGTAGATTAGCCCTACGGTCTGTCCGAAGCAGAAGGCTGGTGTCTTGTTGCCACGCTGCCGTAATAGACAGGTGTCGCTTAAGGCAAGGCTTTCAAGAAGGCATCTTCTAAGAATGTATAGAATAGCATTAACGTTAACATGTGACATCAGCATGCCATGTAATTAAACCATAATAGCTAGCTAATGTTAGCTAGTTGGCGATCAGATGCCTCACAAATCATATCAAACAAATTTAGCTGCTTACAGTTACAGAAAACAAATCTAAGAGAAAAAACCTCAGGGAAGAAAGTGCAAGAAACCATTTGTATGTGAATGTGAAAGTTTTGTTCCACCATCTTTTTATTATTTTTTTCAATTGCTTGAGGGAGCTGCCACACAGATTTATGGGTAATAGGCAGCATCGAGGATATCGAAACAGCATCAATGTCTTCAAAAAAGTATATTCTGGAGCAGTGTAAGGCATCTTACAGGAAAGCGGGAGTTCCATCAGTTTCGAACAGTCCTTGATGCCTTGCTGTAACGTTAGACACCATCCTGAGATAGCATGTTCCCCGAATTGAACAGACCCCCAATCTCACATACATACTCATGCTAATTAATAATTAAGAAGCATCAAATTGTTATCGCTGAGTATATTAGATCGGGTTTTTTGGTTGAGCTTTTTTACCCTTAGAAAACGATGTTCATTAATACTCCGTCAATAAGGCTCTAATCTCATTAGATTAAAGAATAGCATAGCTTCTCATTGTTTTATCCATTTCTGTAGCAAGCTAATAGATTGTTAGCTATAAATAAGTGAATTAGCAGGTAGCATATCTTAAATCTTAGAGTTAGCACTCTACTGAAATCTACACTTGATGGCTCACAGAGAAACTGAACGCACATTCCTGCTACCTATATGCTAATCATAACCTAGCTATATGACGGCTTTACAATCATAAATGTTACATTTGTAAGCTAACTCACCGCTTGTCGATATTTCTTAATGTTAACCCAGACTTGCTCTTCAGCTATCAAAGCTGCAGTTTATGAAAAAACTGCACCATTAAGATATTTCATTAGTCCGGATTCTAAGTGCTGACTTTTCTGGAAATATCAGATGTAAGAACATTAAACATGAGGTCTAGCATTAGTGCTAGTTTTAGCCAGAACGTCACACACCTGAAACACTGAGGTCTTCATCGGCAGCAGAATTATTACAGTATAACTATACATTACAGTCTGTTCAGGAACTGATTGACTGAATGAATAAAGAAAATACTCTGGCAGCTTTGACTATTGACCAACAAAAAATATGAACATGTTTGTCTGGTTGTTTTGTTTTTTTTTGTCTACAGCAATGTATGAACATAAGATCTTCATCCAGGGGGTGATGTGGGAGATCAACAGCTTTGACCAGTGGGGGTGAGCACAACACACACTGACTCTTTATAGCAAACACCGGCATAATTTTAAAAAGGCATTAGTTTATGCTAGAGATGGTATGATACCATTTTATCTTTTGCCATAGCGATACTGATAACAAAAGCTGGAGTATCAGCTTAGATGGAAACTCAGATGGATGCAATTTTTTTCTTTACTAAACTAGTGAGCTTTACAAAGTGATTTTGATTTTAATTCAAACACTTTGCTTAAGAAAATATGGGCGAAAGATACGTAGCTAAAAATGGCTGGCACAAAACCACAGCTTTGTTTAATTTTCACACAGAAATCACAAACAAGGTGAATTTAATTAATATAATAAATATGAAGTACAAATATAATAAAATCAATCCTAAGAAGAAATACAATGATGTATCTTTATATGTAAACATGACCAGTTAAAAAATATTTAATTCCATTACACACACACACACACACACACACACACACACACATATATACTGTATATATATATTGGATTTAAGACAATTTTTGTTTGTTTTCAAAGAAACATAGGGGAAGATATAGCCTCTGATTTAGCATAACGCTAAACATACTTGCGTCACACCAAGCTGTGTTGAGTTGTTTATGTCTGTTACAATATTTAACCCACTGTGATCTATAAAGGACACTAAAAAGGATGTTGCAGAGCTGAAAACTGACATAAAATCCAAAATCACAGAGATCACTGCAAAATATTACATGTGAACCCTTACAAAAGAAATCGCTTTGTATTTCTAACCCATGTGATAATACAAGTAATCTGAGCACATAACGTGAACACGTAAAAAAAAAAAAAAGGTTAAAAAAGTATTTAACATTACACCCTGAAACTACATGTGAACTAAAGAAAATGGGATGTGTGAACAATATGATGTGAAAAAGAATTATTCATGTAAGAAAATCACCAAAAAATGAAACCACAGGCCCTACATTTAAAAAGAAAAATGTGTGAAAAGAAGTGAATCATGTAAAAAAATTACAATTGTTTAAAAACCACATGTAAATTTCCACAAGTCATGGCATTATTCACGTTTGAAGGTCATGTGACGTTTTTATATCTTGGTTGACAAATTGAATATTTTTATATTATGATTAGGACTAAATGCTTGGCAATAGAACAAGAAAGCAAAGAAAACAGGATTAAAAATGGGATAAATCCAATCTATGATATTTTTCACTTTGCAATGAATAACACAGACTATGAGCAGCTCGTTAGTGTAACTCGAAGACTGAAATATTTCCATAATGAAATTATGTTAATTATCTTGTCCGGAGCATTTGTTTAGTGTCTCTGTGTGCTGAACGGATTCACGTACACCCTGCAAATGATCGTCTCTCTTCTTTGCAGACATTACTTGTTAGAATAAATGCTAGCAAGAAATTTCCACGCACACCAGCCTCTGGTCTTTATGCTCTGCTCCATCTCTGTGTGTAGGGTGGAACTTGGGAAACAGCTGGCCAAGAAAATCGAGCCGGAGCTGCAGGACACGGCTGAGGTCAGCTCCCATGACTCCTCTACGAACGGCCTCAT
Organism: Parauchenoglanis ngamensis; assembly: GCA_030014255.1. NCBI lineage: Eukaryota > Metazoa > Chordata > Actinopteri > Siluriformes > Auchenoglanididae > Parauchenoglanis > Parauchenoglanis ngamensis. The sequence continues at coordinate 3,353,561 of JAQMYM010000037.1, read as the reverse complement.
CAATTTCATCAAGAAGAACTTTGCTTGAACACACACACACATATACACACATCCCAAAACATGCTTCACAGGCCCCCTGCCTGCCCTACGGCCGCCTGGGATTTCTGGAACTGTCCATCAGTAGCTGTATAAAACCACCAAGCTTGAATGCTTTAAACGTGGCCTGAGTTTGAAATTTTGATTCCTTACACACTATAATAAGAACACTTCCTGTTAGAAGTATATTGACTAATTATTATAAAACTTTCCCAATCAAGAAATTAATTAAAATGACACATTTACAAAACAGCATTGTGTCTCTAAACCTGTCCTGTTTGTATGTTTGCCTCCTCGTCTCTGGCTCACACTACTGAGACTCCAGCAAATTTACACAGCAGCACTGGCAGGTTCTCCAACATGCAGGAAAAAGCAAATCACTACCCACTGATCCAGTATTTAATTAGCTCATGAAGTGGATTTTTGGAGGCAAGAGACATTGAGAGCTGAACTTACCCAGAAGTAGTGCAATTTCCTTTTTTAACCAGAAATATATGCAGATAAGAAAACACTGTTTTGATAATATAAGATCTGATTTGCTGCTAATTTATTTATGACCATAGGGGTTAAATTGAAATTTGGAAGATGGAGAAGTAGCGGTTGCGGGAATTTCAATTAGATCTATATACATATTGGAGTCTGAATGTCAGTACGAACACTGGTGAAATTTCTTCTATTTTTGAAATATTTACTTTCATTTCAGAGCTTCTTAGTATTTGCTCTGTCCCCCCTTTTTGCTTTAATAACAGTGTGCACTCGAGCCGGCATGGACTCATATACAAATTTGTCCAAAACCATATGACCCATTTTAGATCAAACCCATCTTATTCGCCTTATCACATGCTTCAGTGTTAGAGATTAGACGAGTACAAATCTGACTTTTTGTGCAAAGCAGTTAACATGGTCAATACCACAATACCATACATTTACTTAATGAACAGGTTCTCCAGAATGCAGGGGAAAACTTTGGAAAAGAGTGATCAGTGGTTAAATACTATGTACTGCTCATGGTCGTTTTCAATATGTAGAAATGATTTATTTCATTATCTTTGAAACTATATTGACTTTACAGAATTTCTTTTGCACATTACTGGTGTGAGTGTGTAGCCTGCACTCTGTGTATAGGCTAGGGGACAAATATGAACACACTATTGAGATATAAATATTTTTTATATCTTATATATAAATAATGTGCTTGGCAACAAATACACAATTAGGATGCACACTTCTTTCTTTCTTTTATTAAGTAGCTTTACAGAAACCAGGTTGCAATTAGCATGACTTGGGACTGTGATAAAGCTGCTTCTTCTAATCTGAGCTGCTTCTTCTGATATAAAGTTTGGAGGACAAAGAAAGTCCTCATTCATTAACATGAACTGTGATGTATCTGAGGTTGAGAAACTTTCAGAGCCTGAATTCATACACCATGTTGAAAGGGCTTCCATTTCTACCTTAGGGTTTCTCCTGAGGGTGTAGTGGTAGGGTTCAAGTTCAACACAGAAACAGATATGAATATTTGGTGCGCTTAACAGATACAGATGTTGTGACATAAGCTTCTATTTCGATCCTGATATCTGAGTCTGAAACAACTAACTCCAGATCAGGATCAAGTTGAACCAGATATTTCTGTCCAGCATACTGTTGTATTAACTGCCATAAACCTTTTGGAAGAGCCCTGAAAAAAGGCAAAACATAACATTTTTCCACCTTATACCACACTGACGTTGGTCCTGTTTCTATGTTTATGTTTAATTTATTAGCAGTCGTCTTCAGTCTTATCCGCAAAGGGCTGGTGTGAATGCAGACTTTCCTTCCAGCCAAAAAGGAGGTACACTCAATTGTTGATCGCAGATCAAGATGAACTGATTAAACAAGTACCTGCAGACACAACTCTTTGCGGAGAAGAATGAAGACCCCTGCTCTTACAGGTTTTCTGCATTACAGTTACAGGGATGGGGGGGTGTGGAGCTTCCACTTTTGACCACCAGGTGTCGCCATGTTTTTTTCCAGGAAAGCCGCTGGTCCTCTTGCTGATTTCCCAGTACTTCCACCGTGGAACATAAGGTCGAAGGTCACCTCTTTTCTGTTTTTCTCAAATCCCAAGCTATTCTGTGTGACAGGGCTTCCTCAGAGAGAGGGAAATCAATACCAAGCGCATCTGGAAAACATCACGTTCCCGGCTAAATTCCTTTCACTCAATCAAAATAGAAAGGGGTGGATACTGTATGACTTACCATACAAATAACTAACACTAACTGCTGTTATAATAGAGTCTACCAACTGTCATGAATGTAGACGGATAGATAAAGCCAGATAAAGTGAGACTAATAGCAGCTATAATACATTTTTTTTTCCTGAAGCAGACAGAGATTGAGAGATCGGTTTAGGGAGCCAGTTGCCTGGCAACAAGTCTTTTTTACTTCCAGCCTAACTGAGCTGTACTCTTTTTTTATGCCCAGTTCAAGAGCATATTAGTTTGATTTTATTCTGAAGTGATTTTGATTGAACCACGAAAAAGAGGAAGTAATGAAATTGGAATATGTTTATGTACTTTTACTTCCTGGTTCAAACATTTTCCTTGACATGCCGTCATAAATCGTGAAGTGTGACGTGCGTCTTCTTAGGTCATGAGTAGTACAATAATTTAGCACAGCTGTGATTTCCTGTAGGTTTATTAATGAATTTGGTCAGTAGCAAATGTCCCAGTACTTAATTTTTCAATTCTTAACCACATTTCAAACCTTGTTTAATCTTCTGATCATATAGTATCATTTCCTGTGAACAAACTGAATCCAAGGCTGTATTTTAATACTGTTCATTATGAGCCATGGAGGTGCTCTTACAGGCAGTTCTGCCAGTTTATTAGATCAGATTTTCAAGACTTGAGATATTAAGTAAACATGACTTGATTTTGGGAGTTGAACTTACCCAGAAGGCACTGCAAGATGATGCAATGGGCACTTTTCACGCTTCTGGGTAGCCTTCGTACTTCAACTACAGCTACTACAACTACAACAGCTGAACACTAAAAGCTTTTGCAGCATCCCTTTGTGTTATAGTTCTGAAAAAAAAAAACCCACTCACCTCAGCTTTCATAGTTTTCCTGCATATGAAGAAGAGTAGATGAAACAATGAGGCAATCAGTAGGACTTGTGGGAAGGAATTTTGTAATACACAGCACAAGTACATTTGTGAATAGTTAGTATTTCACCTACAAATGCAGGTCATGGTTAAAGACTGGTGCTTTTCCCTGTCACTTTCAGTGAAATCAAAGAAACAGCTTGTAGAGTTTAGGAGCAAATGAACTTCAACCACAGCGAGTAGAAATGGTTCTCTATCTGAAGCTAATCTGACAGCCAGTGGAGTTTAACCTCAAGATCATGTGGCTCTTCGTTCCACCTTATTGACCACTCCGGGAAAGAAAAACACTTCGTTCTATGATTGTTATCTCTCACAGCTAGCTAATGTTAGCAAAAGGATGCTAACTCTTTCCATCACTTTGTAAAGCAATTAATGGAAATGTACTGTTGCAAATATGATACTCGCCTGATATCAATTAGCAACCTATCTAGCTACTTATCATCAATGCTAACATCGGCTAGCATTACCGTACCCAGCTAGCTGTGAATAAATTCTTTCTTTCTTTTAATACTTTCATTGTTTCATTTAGTTTTCTCCAACAATTATTAGACGTTTAGTCTCGGCAGCGCTCACAAAGATGATGTGAAAAAATATTGCCATTGAGAACAAAGGTGATAAAAATGTGTTTCTGTGGTAAACAACCGGCTATTAGGTTTACCAGAAATCGTTTTGCCCTGCATCTAAGCTGTAAAGAGAAATTAACTTCTTCAAATTTTTTACTTTTTAGCTGCTTTACTGTTAGCTAGGTCATTAGCATGCTGAGAGGCCTCTCTACATACTGTAATTCAGAGGAAACGGAAAGCCTGTACAAAAATCTTCAGTTGCGATTTTGTTCTTGCCGCCAAGGTCGAGCGAGTTCTTATTAAAACCACTTCTCACTATGACTACTAAGAGACAAAAATGTTACAGACTTTTAGACTGTGAAGGGAAACCGAAGGAGGTCATGTTAAAAACAATAATAAATCGCACAGCTTATGTCTAATATCCCAGTGCTGGTCACCATGGCAACTTAAACTCGTACAATAGCTGCTCCATATAACCTCTCTGAATAAAACCGATAACTCGGATTTATAAAGATGCAAAATTAAAAAGCAACAGTACCTACTGAAGCTAAAGTGTTACAGCCAGGACTGAAAAAGACCACTGGCTTACACAGGTGAGTTTTTACAGATCAGTACACATGCCTTTGACACTCTCAGTAGGAAAACAGACGTCTTCATTATAAAAAAAGAACAGCACATAATGTACCTTCAGGAGTGTCCTTAAGAACCTGAATGTGGGAGCCGTCACTGAACATGTCTGTCAAATCTTTTGTAAAAGAAAGTGATGAAAGGAGTCATAGACGTCATCTACGATTCTGCAAAATTGGATCATTTTGATGACTCATGTGCTGAGACTAAAAATAACACGATTAAAAGAATAGTTGCCTTTTTACCCCTAATGCACCAGCCAAGGCATTTTTAACGGTTGAAGTTTACTTCTTTAGTGTTGTATTCGAGTTACTAATACGGTTAACAGTGCTATATCACAGGGTTATAGTATATAAAATATGACAAAACGGCATCACGGCCATCTTGAAGCCGCCTCTGAACATAGTTCTGTAGCAACACTGCAAACATCTCAGGTTGGACGTGAATACTTGGAGATAATATCTGGAGGTGGAATTGTGCTTTAAAAGAGATTCAGATTTGGTAAGAGTACAAGTTGTATGTGTATTTCTTTTTAAGTTTAAGTATCCAGCATGCTTTGACTAGCTACAAGCACAGGCTGGTCAAACTGCTAGACCATCTTTGCCAGCTGGAAACATTTTCCAAATTAATGCTACTAATACTACATCGTAGACAGGTTATTATTAAGAAAATATCACACGTTTATTGATCAACTCAGACAAGTAATAACAAAGCAATGTAATAAATAATCTACCACCTGGCAAGGATGTACTACCAGTTTGGCCAGCTGAGTGTTTTGGCAGTCCAAAGTGGATTTTTCACAGGATTATGAAACAGTTTATGTAGAAATTGCCTTGCTAAGACAAATGTGTGTTGATTTAGGCTTACAGTTTGCATGTTAGCAGTAAGCTTTCTTTTCTTGTTAACAACATTAAGACCAGTCCAGAAGCAAACTTTGGACCTCGAACTCATCTTGGCTCATCAGCTATATTTTGGATAAAGTGGGAAATAATGAGGTATTTTCATTTTGTGCCATTTTCCTCATTACATTCACTCGGCAATCATTAATCATTCATCACAGTCTGATAAACAACAAAAATTTTTTATAATGATGCAATTCATCCAAACAACTTGCTTCCCAAAATCATTTCTCATAAATGGCTTGAGGCCTTGTTCTCAAGCTCAGCACCACATTACAGGATTCTCCACTGCCCAGTTCTGGCACTGAGATTTATCCTAGATCATTACACTGAGTGGAGCTTTGCGTCCAGTTCCCACGGCCTGCACGGTTACGCAAGTTACGTCAAGGTCAGCGTCACTACATGGCTAATATCAGCCAGGCTTGTGGTAAATCCAGCTGGGTGGATTTTGGCAGAAAAAAAATGTCCTGCTGAGAAGGAACTCCATTTCTGTTGTGAATACAGAGGAGCTGGCTTTGAAGGTAAGTCCAAGTCTTCTGATGGACAAGTGTTGAAGGCTTTCCAAGTGACCAAAGATGTCCAAGGAAATTATTATTGGGCTGTCCAGGACTGAGTTGGAAGATGTAAGATGTTGTTACTGGCATGTATTACATGGAAATAAATGAGGGGTGAACAGGATATCCAGACTTCTGTGTAATGCAGGGATCGCAATAAAAAAATGTATAGGTCCGGTTTTAAATGTTTTTGAAAATGGAGTGCAACTTTGCACTGGGGAAACAGAAACAGTTCACAGACTTTTGGACTTTTTCTACACCATCTCTAGTGATATTGGTAGCATCTCAATTTCAAGACTCTTTTTATAAAACAGTTTCACTTTCGCCTCTTTCTGCCATCTTGGTTCCCCCATACTATTAAATCTTAATGTCCTGCATTGTTTACAATCCCCTTCATAGCCACAGCGATCGAATCTTTTCCATGGCAGGACAACGAGTTTTATTTCTATGGTCCACAGATCCTCTTTCATTTCTCGTCCATCTGCTGGGACTCAGATTTTGTAGGCCTAAAAAAGGACACGTCCAGTTTTAATTCCACTCGAACCTTTGGAACCACAGGGTTCGAGCTGAGGCCATTCCAGCGGGTCGTTTTGGTGGAGCTAACTCCATAGGGACGGTGTTTATCTGGCGTCAGGGCAGGGCTAGCAGTTATCTCTGCCTCCCTTTGGGACAGTGCCGGAGGGGGAAGGGGTTTGTTTGCGTGCAGGGCCGTGATTAAAGCCCGTAATAGCGCATACTGTGATATGGAGCAATAACACCACTGAGTAAACATTCTGATCTCACTGATGGCATTGGGCTTTTAGGGACTTCTCATAGAAAAATAGTTCTATAATAATTAGAAATCTTTCAAAGAAAATATGAGAACGATAAAACACAGGATTGTTAAATATTCTGTAAAAATGGCTGCTATAATAACCTGAATCATGACCTTCACAGCCATCTAATGATCTAATGATGCTCTCAGTTTTGTACTGTTACAGGAAAATAATCATTACAGTTACACCCGATAACAGCACACCACCAAGAGTTTTTTTTCCTCTTATACCACAGCAATTTACAGATGACTACAATTCCTCATTAATTAAAGTATGAACTACTTTTTTTTATCAGCTTATAGGTACATTTAATGTTGTGGATTGTCCAGGAAAGAAAGTATTAACTTATGCTATAAAACCTATAAAAAGTATAAACAGTTGTATTTTCAACAGTCTCTCTTTTTTATACATGTCTTGTAATAATAAGACAAAAAAAAACAAAACACCCAGAAAAACGCTGCATGTCATGTTTCCGAGAAACCGGAAGCACAAAGTCCTTTCTCCTGAATATTTCACGTGAACTGCTTAAGACTTTTAGAAAGTGCTGGCACTGGAGACTCCTTTCTTCCACTGTTGAATAAACTTCTCCTTAGAGAAAACATCATGTTAATGACAGCCCATTTTAAAACCTATTAATATCAGACTTCATATTATCTGGAGCATCTGCCATACAAGTCCCTGTGAATGCTGTTAGCACAGAAATGATCATTTAAGAGTAAGTTGTCCTTTCTAAATTAGCAGACGATTAGGAAATGGGGCAATGTGGTTTTGGCACATCCAGGCCTCTAGAGGGGGCTAATGCATAGACTGCCTCTGGTAGCAGCATGGTAGAGCATGTGGTAGCATTGTTGGGGTTCTTAAAATACCCCAGTGTCAGAGCTGGACTGGGAGTTGGTAGGATTGGACAGATTTTATTTGGGAGTTGGCAGGATTGGTTACAATTCCTTTGTTATAAAGCAGGATTGGTCAGCAGCAAGGAGTGGGATTTAAAAACATACTCCAGAGCACACTTCTAATCGAGGATGAAGAACACATACCATGTAAGACCAAGAAAGTGTGTTTGTGAACATGGCTAGTAAGAATACACAGGAATCTCAGTGACGCACTATGACAACAGACACGCTGCCACGACAGTGCCACTGACAAACTGTACACGCACACGTACAAACACACCTATATTCTGCTACAATAACTCAAAACACACAGTATTAAGTTAACTACAAAACCACTTTATTGAAAAAGCAGATTATCTCATCTACGGTTAAATGATATGTCCCAACTTCTTATAACATTAAATAACTTTAAACCTTTTTTCATGTTTAGATAAATAAATCTACTTTCCTTTTTTATTTATGAAATATCTAAGGAATCAAAACATTGAATGATACAAAAAGCAGAAGGTGAGAGACGCGTTCTGAGAACTACACTCGAGAAACAAAGCTACGGCTCACCGCTGTGTCGGATAGAAGCAGAGAAGAAAAGCTAGCGGTGTTTATTTACAGGGACTCTATCTGTGTCCTATCAAATAGTAGTACGTTTTTGTATTAAGTGTATTAAGACATCGTGGAAATAATATGCAGGTTTGTAAAGGCAAAAACGACCTTTCTGGGAATGAGCTGAGAAGAAAACAGCTTTGTATGGAATTCTGAACGTGACTCATCTTTTCTGGGAAAAAAAAGAAGTAATTTCTGTGCATTTTTGAGTGGAATTGTTCGCTTCACAGGAAGTGTGTGTTAGAAATGATGATGTCAGAGACAGGATTGGTTTCACCCTGCCTGTGTCCACTCAGTAGTGTTACAGCAGGGCTCCTGTATGCCTGTGATGGGCCACACACACACACACACACACACACACGACAAGGAGACTTTGTTGGTTTGTCATCAGGTTACCAACAGCGCCTGCACTTTAAAACACACACGCACAGTCAAGGCCAAGCAAACAGCCAAATACATTGCGGCCCTGCCACTGATGCATGTTGGGAATGTTCACACACACACACACGCAGACGCAGACGCACACAAACACACTCATCCTGTGGAGCTCAGGTGAAACCAGCACCTTTGAGCTTCAGCAGAACATCAGATCCACTATAAAATGTGCTCTCAAAAGCCAAACAGTGATCCTCTCCTCCGTCTCAACAGCTGTAACACGTCTTCAGCGTGTGTCCTACCCGACAAACCAGTGTCGGAAAAAGTACACTGTGTCGGAGTCTAGTACCAGCTCAGAAATGCTACGCCAAAGCGCTTGAAACTCCAACGATGGAGCTCAAAAATAAAAAATTCTACATTTGTGAAAGAAAATGTCTCTGGATATCAATATGATTAAATATGATATGTTAAGGCGGTATTTGTGTGTCAGTTTGTAAGAGTGGCTGCTCATGTTGACACACAAAATGCAACGTCTGTGTGTGTTTAGTGTGATTGTAAGGATTTGTATTCCTTAGCAGCATCACATCACATCACACATACTGTATATACGAATACAAAACGACGTACAGATATTAATGGTGCAACTTGATGGCAAAGAGTGGAAAAAAACAACAAGTTAAGTGCGAGATATTCAGTGAAAGGCCACTTGTAAGGCTTTTCCTTTCTCGGAATGTAGCTGTATGTGCTGGTTGTGTCCTGTAAGTGTTTGGGACCGGGGGTCAAAGGTCGAGTCTGTGACATCATTCCAGGGTGAAGCTGCAGAGAGACAGTGTGTGTGTATTTCCTGTCTGTCTGTGCCTCATTTCAGTGAAGGTGTGGATGGCTGGAGCAGCAACGAACGTCACACACATTGGTCTTCGTGGCACTGTGTGTGTGTGTGTGTGTTCACAGCTCAGTGACATGAAGCGGATAGCTGGTCGGTGGCTGGGAAGGACCGGAAGCTTTTAACCGGTGCAGGTGGCAGGTGTGGCACAGCAAGTGGCCCTCTAATGGGTAACAGCGGTGGCCCTCTTCATCAGTCAGCTGAAGGCCACAGTCCTGAGAACACACACACACACACACACACACACACACACACACACACACACACACACACACACACACACACACACACAC
>JAQMYM010000037.1:3324506-3343782 GCA_030014255.1 Parauchenoglanis ngamensis | reverse complement strand
GCTCGCTCTCGCGGTCTCACCTGCAGGGACATCTCGATGAGCATCTGAAGCTTCTTAATGCCGAGCCACACTCCTTTACCTTTCACTTCCTTAGCGATCTGTGCACGTTCATCTTCCTGGAAGCCTCCCAGCAGCTATAACACACACACACACACACACACACACACACACACACACCCCTCATGTCTACAACACAACCAAAGTGAATATTTCTAGATGAAAGAACTCCAGCAGAACTTTCCTGTTACGATCAGAACAACTTCGACGTTAAAGTGAATCAGATTCCATCTCATCCATTCATCCATTTCTTTATTCATCAACTCATTTATCAATCGCTTTATTTATCCATCTCCCCATCTCTCTATTTATCCAACTCTCCATTCACCCATTTATCCATCTCCCTATTCATTCAGCGCTCCATTATTTCATCTTCCCATCTCTCCATCATTCTATGCATCTATCTCACATTCTCTTACTTTATCCATCTCTCAATCTCACATTCTCTTACTTTATCCATCCATTACTGTACTTTACCTTCTTCACAAGCTCTAAATTTATCCATCTCTCACACAACACATTTCTTGGTTAGTCCCTCACTCTCCCTTTCTCTCCAAACCCCCCCCAGAACCTCCATCAGGTGTTCTCCTCTGGAGATGTTGAGGATGTGGATGGTTGTGCTGAAGGCATGCAGCATGCCCATCTCCTGCAGCACGTCCTTACGGCTGGTGGTGCCCAAGATCAGCAGCTTATGACCCTGCACACACACACACTCACACACACACACACACACACACACACACGCACCTCAGTTTTCAACACAACCCAAGATGAAGAGGTTACTGAACAACGCACACAGGTCAGGATCATCTTTATAGTGCTTTAGATGGTCAGAAAAACATTATATCTAATAATATAAAAGCATTTATAGTATCAGCACATAAAACATAACCTACTAAAAAACTAAACTAAGTTCTATGAGGAAAAATACAGACAGCAAACAAAGTCCAGTTAACAGTCCCGAGACTAAGAAGAGCCCAAGTTACACATGCACGTCTTTAATCTGGTTACTGAGCTTGCGTCCCTAAAGATCACAGGAAGACAGGACAGAGATCTGAGGAGGAATAATAATAAAAACGTTTTCCACCAGCTGAGCGGTAACTGATCGTCAGAAGTAACGCAAAGTTCAGAATTTCGTCATCGGCTACAAAGTGGGGGAACAAAACCTTTACCTTTTTCTTTTGTTAGCAACAAGCTAGCCAGCTAAGTGTGATGAGTGACGTGTATTTACCTCCCCAAAACTGTCCGGTCAATGCTTTCGATTTAACAAGCGAATACGTCAGGATGTTGATTGAATGAATGTAAATAATACTGTAGCATATACAGTTGTTGATGCTGTGAGCAGCCGTGTTCATTTAAGGCCACGTGCTGAACTCGGAGTTGAAGAGACCCCGCCCATTTTCCGAGTTAAAGGGGAGTTTTCTTGGGTTTTCCGAGGCTGAGCAAAGTGCTTGGACGCGCTCTTCCCAGTAAGGACGTGAGCTGCTGTGTTCTGTACCAGCAGAAGCTTCCTAGAGAGAGTCAGCAGGGCAGGCAGCCAGCAACACATTACAATGTAGAAGTTAGAAAAGCAAGACAGCAGTTATGAACGCATTACGCAGGTAAATTAATGGAGCATGCAATGTTTAACGACCGCGTCCACGAGAAGCTCTTCGCAAGTCACGGCCTTCTCCTTCCAAAACTTTCCAGAATGTTCCGAGAAAGCCGGGGTAATTACAGACTGTCGAAGAGGTAGGTCATTCCCAGAGGCCCCGGGCGAGCCGAGGGGATTATGGGTCGCCCTCCTGTGGCGCGGGGGGTTCGAACATGCCAGTGCATGTAGATGAGGTGGCACACAGGCGGCGGGCCTGCCAGGTCCCCACGCTCTCACAGGACCTTTCAGTCCCGCGTCTCCCGTTCACGGACTCCCCGCTGAGCTCGCACACACAGACTCGGCCCGGAGGAACAGAGCCGCTGCTGTTCACCCCGGCCGCACAAAAACACCACGCCATAAACAAAACACTGACAATACACACCCTGGCCTGCGCAAAGAGCACCGCAACTCTGACTGACCGCGCTGCCACAACAGGAAAACACAACAACGACAGCCTTCAACCGGCTCAGAATTAAACCTTCCCAGATGTGTTTGGAAATACATTTTTAGGCAGTAAACCAGGAGTTTGATTCCTCCTAGCAGCAGAAAATAATGACACCCCTAATAGTTGATTTTGTTTGAAACACACCACTCTGGTTAGGATTCATGCATCATCCATTTGCGTAATGATTTAGATTAAGTGAAAAGCTAATTTTTCTTTCTCTGTGTTGAATTTATTTGCTCTACTGTTTGCTGTAATGTCTTTTCAAATTTAAAATCTAATAGACTGTGTATTAGAATCCAAGTCAGCTGAAAAGGATTTTATAACCGTTTACTAAACGCCATTAACCAATGTGAATATTAAGAACATATAATTTGCAGTTCTACAGCATTGTTCTATCGCTCAGTTTGATTTATCAGCTCATGGCGCTCATTAAAAAAACAAAACAAAACAAAAAAGTTAGCTCAAACCCAAAATGCACAGCATGTTTGATTTATTTCCTCCAGTTTAGTCCAGTCAGACTCAAATCGCTTTCTCATTGAAGTCAGAGCTGCGGTGGTCACAAGCTGATGATGAAGACTAGACGACACCGAGCATAAGGAGACCAGAAAGGTGGGTTTGTATTAAAGTCTGGTACGTGTTTGATTCGGTGATTAAAACCACTGCTGTGCCTGATGCACTCAAACCAGCCCAACACACACACACACACACACACACACACACACACACACAAATCCAGTTGCAAGGTCACAATTGTACTAAGAATGAACCACTGAACAAATAACATCTGGTCAGTGTTTCACCCCATTGATAGACAGGGTAGAGGGGGCCAATACTTATGGGCTAGTCAATAATTGGCCAATAAATCAGCACTGTGTGGGTATACGTCTCCAAAAAAAAGTGCTATCCTAAATGAACACAAATATAAAGTAATAGAAAAAAACTTCTACTTAGTAATAGAAAAAAACATGCTGGGAAGCTCTGCTGCCCCCTGTCTGTAACAGGTGGTACTACAGCCTCAATGTGCGGACGAAAGACGGAGAGTGTGTGTGCGTGTGTGCACTCACGCGAGGAGGTGCCTTCTTCAGCAGCACCAGCAGAGCCTGCAGAACAGAGTTTGAGAACCAAGGTCCAATCGGTACAAAGTCTGAGAACACAGAACACACACACACACACACACACACACACACACACACACACACACACACACACACACACACACACACACAAACACGGAGCTGAGTTCAGCTGTTGTCATAGCAATGTTTTACCTCCTTCAGGTTTCTGATCAGAATACATTTTACGGTGCAACATAGAAAAATATGAGTAAAAGAGGAATAAATATAGAATAAAAGACATGGGAGTGAGCTGTTATACGATGCTGGGGTGGTGTGATGCGGCCCTATACGATTACGTTCCCTTAACAGCATAAGCACAGGTGTTGTATTCCTCTAAAAGCACAGCGATTTTAATTTGAATGATTCCGATTTTTATTTGTTAAAAGAAAAAGACACTTTTTTGTCCATTTAATGTGACATTTAATGTTTAATGGGACGTCCATGAAATGGGTTAGTTCCCTTTGTCACTCCTATTTTTATTTTTATTTTTAACTCTCGCTTGTCACGTCACAGAGAAACCAAAAAACACAATCTCCCTCGGCTGTTAAAGCACCGACACTGGGGACTCCTTCCAAAAATGCTACAAAAACATCTCCTCAAAGAAAACCTCACCATATCGACAATTACACACGGTTACACTTTCTTCCACACAAGACCCTGTGAAGGTTTTACTATAGAAACAATAACGTATTCGATCGAGCGCAGGAATACACACCTGCGATTTGATTCACAGCCGACTGTCAGAGCTTCTGTTATTGGACATGAATCAACACTGTGCTGTGATATAACAGAAAATAAATTCTGCCACATGCTCCAGACTATACCCCAAGGTCGACGAGGGCAAAACAGTCTTAAATCTGCCATATTTTATTACATTTTGGTTATTTACAGTGACTGAAGGCTTTACGTACACTGACAAAGCGAAGTGGGTCACCCAGAGGGTATAATAAAAGAGGTTTTAAATTTATGCAAATGAAAAGTTGAGCGATGTAACGACTTGTTATGACAAGCAGAAATCAAACTGTAGCTAACGCTAAAGCTTCACCGTGAGGACGACTGAGAAACCAGATTCGGTGAAAGATCACAATCTGGTATTGTAAGTCATAAACACAGTGTGAAAGTATCAGGAGCAATATAAAATACCGCTTTTAGATTATTTATTATTTAATACCGCACTTACTATGCGCAGCTACACTTCTTTTAAAATGTTGTGTTTTTATTAATTACAGCATTTTATCCCTGTTTTCAAAATGTCATATTTTACTTGATTTTATCCCCTCTATGTATGGTATTCTTTTACTTTATTGTATTATCATTATTCAGCCATCTTTAATTTTATTATTAATATAAAGTGGGTTTTATTTTCAATCGTACGTGCCTGTTTTTTTGTTCATTCGATCTACATTCATGTGAAGCACTTAGTGCAATTTCCTTTTGTACAAACAAAGCTTCATCTTCTTGTTCTTCTTAGCACTCCAGCATTTAATTGGACATTGCAGTGGTGTAAACACACACGTCCTCTTCTTCTTACCTCACAGTGATAACACTCTACATGGTAGTCTTTATCCATGGACACGACCCGTATGGTCTCCTCTGAGCCCTGGGGGGAAAAATATCCAGACAACACACACACACTCAGTGACTAAATAATGAGTGATGCAGAACTGAGCATGAAGAAGAAGTGTGTGATGAGAGCCCTTACCTCAGCTGGGAGGATGGGTTGACCACACGATGCACATTTTGGAGCAAAGACTCTGTAAAAAGCAGAAAGATAAGTCATGTGTAGTCATCATGTGAAAATCAAAACTGAACTCAATAAATGAGTAAAACACCACATGTTTAAAGGGAACACAGTGTAGCTTAAACCTCCCTACCCTATTATACTATACCTATATTATACTATAAGCTACGCTTGCTAAGTTCCTCATTTTCAAAAAGGTTTATAAAGCTATTTTATCCCACAGTGCTGCTGAATTCTCAAATCTGATTGGTCAGAAGGTGTCGATTAATTTTCTATCGAAGCAAATCAAAGGGATATAACTGATGTGCACTTTCCGATAAATGTTTCCATAATAACAGCTCATTCAGTCACCAAATTCAAAACGAACCACAGAAAAACATTTAATCATTTCTAAAGTGAACTTTTCAGTAAAATGTTTATTTAACATTTATGGAAGGAGTCTCCACTTTCACCTCCTTGTAACAGTTAGAAAGAAAGCTGTAACTACGAAAAACTCCGTCGCTGATCATTTTCCTAGCTGAGCATGCCCCCAAGTGTTTTACTCCTTACACAGACAGGCGAAAGTCACGATGGCACAGTTTACATAAAAACCGGAGAAATTCTACAAATACATGCAGGATGTGCAAGAGGCTGAACTTAATTACAAGGCTTTCTCGGAGTTAGTTCCCGGTGAATATTTCCTCTGATACATTTAATTACCAGTGGGAGTCTTTAACACAACTGACTCACTCTACAGTGTAATTTAAAGTGGCTCTAATCCAAAACTATTGCAAAAACATTGCACCATTTGTGTTTATTAAAGTGTAACTGATGTGTGTTCAGTAGCGGTGTAAAGATACAAACAATCACAAAGAGTGAACTGATTTAAAACAATGTGTGTCAAACTGAATGGATCCGGATGTCCGATATCATGACCTCGACCTTGATGAAAGGCTTACTGATGAAGATGAAGCGCTTACGTGTGATAGTCTTTAACACAGTAGATGTTGTTCTCAACGTCAACAGTGAAGGGAACTCCATCTAGTCCCTCCTTACACACCACACAGCGGAAACAACCCGGGTGGTACGACTTCCCCAGAGCCTGGAGGATCTACACACACACACACACACACACATATATGTACAACAATCAAAAGAGTACAAACCATAAGGTTTCGGTGAAAGAATATTTCAAAAGACTTCAGTTTAATTCGCTCTGAACTAATTTCAAAAACTTAAACCTCCTCACTGACATCATATTGAGAAAACACTGACAGTATGCTATGGTGTGTGTGTGTGTGTGTGTCTGCGTATCTACTAAGACATGGCCATTAATTACATTGCCGACTGAGACAACTCATCTGAATACTGATCATTAAATCAGGAAAATAAAAAATCAAAACAAAAACGTACCATCTCCATGATGAGGTGTCCACACACGAAGCATTTCTCTGCCGTCTGCTGGAAGCCGGAATACTGAAAAAACACACACATTCACGCCTTAATTAATAAACAGGCATGAAACAATAATGTACTCAAAGGTATTTTATCAGTCCTTGATTGTCACAATTGTGACAGAAAGCCTATGCCTCATCACACATTTCTGTTCTATGTAATAAAACTCATGCATTTTTAATAATGTCTGCATTCAAGCTTTAACAGAAAGCTCCTCGTAAGTCAGCATTTCGCCGTTTCCTAATGTTGATGAACATCAGAAGATACTGAACGCTCTCAGACTTGAGCATGGCAGCTGCCTTTTATGTCCGGTTACAAATAATACCCAAGTTTATTTGCGACAAAATGAAAAAAAAAAAATGTAACTTCAATTACAGATTCTGAATAAACGACTAATATTTACGTAAAAAAAAAAATTGATGCAATGAAGGACACATGTCACTGTTTGCCATCGTTACCGCCGACTTCTAAATCTAAATGTATATGGCTCTAAATCAAGCGCAAATTTAGTGCGTTAGTGCAAAAAGTAGCTAGCATTAATCCTGCATTTGCAAGTTCCTGCCAATGTTCATACTGTGCAACAGATTCAGACCATTACACTGTGCTTATCTATCCATTAACAGATTATTAAATGAGCTACCCACCCATTTCATTTTCATATAAAATCAGTTTATTTATGTTTATATGAAAGATCTTCATTATGATTAAGTGGTCACATTTTTTACAAGTGGCTTGTAGATGTACCGTAACCTGTCCTGAGGCCGGCCGTATATGGAAGAGTGTTAGTCCAAATCCTGCAAATTGTACTAATCTCACATGCCTGTTCTACTAATACCCATTCTGTCTCAGGCTACAGGTGGTGCTGCTGGTCTCTGATGGACTACAGGAAGGAGTTAAATAGTTTGGGGACAGTAAATATGCACAGCATGAGTGGTCTCGGGCACTCTGCATGCTCCCTACATGTACAAAGCCATAGACTAGGTGACTAGCCATAGACCTAATACAGTTTCCAGGCTCTAGACCTTAGACCATGATGGGACTCGCACTGATGCTTCTTTTGTAACTTCTATTTTAACAGCCTCGACAGGTGTATTCAGCTAAGATTTGTAAACGTGCAGCTATAATTGTACGATTATCTGGACAAAAGTCCATCCCTACAAGCAACTAACATGAGTGCATGGAGACGGCAGTTAACTTTCAACACTTAACCATTAATTTTGTATCGCAGTGGTGCATCACCTCAACACAGAACAGCTGAGAATAAACTCATACTTGTTTTTGTCCAGTCATGTTTAACAATTCAGCCTTCGTCCTTGACGAGCCATGCCTACACTTTACAAATTAGAAAAAAGAGGGTACGTGAAAAAAAATCTGTGAAATGCCTGTGAAAACACTTTCCTTTCTCCAGCTATATAACTCACATAAATGCAGAAATGCATCAAAGCAGTGGATGTAATACAGAAGCCGCAATGGTTCATGATTAAAAAAAACGGAACTACGGTTTTTTTATACACCGATCAGCTTTGATGTAGTGTAGTTCGAGAGTTTGGTTTGATGACCATGGGGGTTGATGTGTATCTTTAAAACTCATAAATGAATATTAAAAAGAATATTAGAAAATCACAGGCACAAGCTGTGTTCCCATTAGCCTGCTTAACGTGCAATTTGAAATTGAGAACTAATAAATGAGAAACGGAAACATGAATTTCGAAAAATATCAAATATCTCCAAAAAGTTTTTTTGAGGTCGTTTTTCAGATGATTCAACAAAGCAATGTTGCGAGAGGAGAAAACCCAGATTTAATCGCATTACATCACTCAATGGGAACAAAGACAAGTCACAATTGCACTTGGTCTAAATGTTTTTAAATATCTATTTTGGGCAAAACTGCAATGGAAGCCTGGCTACATATGCATATCCAGATTCCTTTGTTTGGGTGGACATTTTCAGCCAACAGGTTGCAAGCGCCTTAAGGAAGGAAACGACCTCGAGGGTGACCATCTGCTTGCTCTCAGGCCATCAAAGGTGAAGCTGCACCGGGGTGTAACCGCGGACCGGACTGTTCGAGCATTCCACTATTGTGAAAATAGCACATTCCATCATTTTTCTATTGTTTGAACGTATGCCACAGTTGCCATAAAGTCTATCTTATTGATCATTACCTACATTCCATCGTAGGTGCTATTGGAATGGGTAGATGTCTGGGTGGGCAGATGGGTAAGGGTGCAATGGCGACAGGTGGGCTTTATAACAAGCCAGTCAATACCAGGAAACCCCCTCCACCACCTTGTACACTTTGGATGGACCATCTGTCAGACCCTCGGCAATTATCTTAGTAATTACTTCAAAAAGGAGAAGGAAGGGGTGGGACACCTACCATATGACCAAGACGTATAAAGACTACACAAAGGACTCAACACTCTTAAACCCAGAAGATTTATGAATGTAGTGATCAATTTCACTCTTGGTGCAGTAGGTTAGGCACATTGTCACCTCACAGCTCCAGGGTCTCTGGTCAATCATGAGCTTAGGCTACAATCTGTGTGGAGTTCTACATGTTCTCTCCATGTCCGCTTGGATTTCCCCTGGGCTCCTTGGTTTCCTCCAAACTCCCAAAAGCATGCCAGTAGGTAGTCAGGCAATGATAAAGTCAGTCTAAGTGTGAATGAGTGTGTGCATGGTATCCCGCGATGGGTTTGGCGTCCCATTCAGGGTGCATTCCTGCCTCACACCCAATGCTCCTGGGACAGACACTGGGTTTCACCGTGAACGAGATAAATCACTTACTGAGGATGAATGAAGGAATTCTAGGGTTGCCAAAT
This sequence comes from Parauchenoglanis ngamensis, assembly GCA_030014255.1. Lineage (NCBI taxonomy): Eukaryota > Metazoa > Chordata > Actinopteri > Siluriformes > Auchenoglanididae > Parauchenoglanis > Parauchenoglanis ngamensis. Next base: position 3,334,535 of record JAQMYM010000037.1, on the reverse strand, counting down.
ATTTTATACAAATTTCATACTCCTTTTAAAGATTTTTTAAAAGATTTAGCTGTCTTGGATAAACTTTTTGCGAGACACTTATGTCTCCCATAAGGCAACAAGGCAATATCTTGCTATCATTACGAGAAGAACATCAATCCCCGAACAGGTATTACGTATACAATTTGTAGATCAGCCAAACATGCTCAGCTACCTTCAAGTTTGAGCCCTATAACTAACCTCTACAAGTCAAATCTCCTCTCCTGTACGGATCACTGAACACTAACCCTCCTGCAGTCAGAATATTATCCAGCTAGTAAGTAAACAACTAATCTACTGTAAATATTCCCCATAATTTCCCTGCCAATCCAGTTTTCTGAAAGGTTTTCCAAAATTTACCAGCTATCTAAATACAGTAGTTAAGGACCGGTTGCTCTTAAATCCGAATAGGAATCTAAATGAAAGCTTTATTTTTTATAGCTGTAGTACAAATTTAAATTGCATAAGGTATACTGTGCAATATTTCTCAAAAGTTTATGCTTAATCCATACCTTTTCCTATCTCAGAGTATTAAATATAGACCAACTACACAAAATGCCACCAAAAAACAACTCTTCCGTGCTAAGGCTGCTCAGAGTGGCAGAGTTCGTAAATACACTAAACTCTGACCTATGTTCATAAATTCCCAACTCAGATAAAAACCAGAGGACATAGTGATGTTTTATGCTGATGGCTGTACGTCCAATGTGAACCCAAAACGCGCAATCCTATAGTCTACAGTAGTTGTAATATTTGTACTCTGCGACATTTCACCGTAAAAGCACCAAAATAATTTTAAAAGACTGCGTCATGTGCTAAAATATAATGTTTTTGAAGAAAAACAGAATTTAAAGAAAGAACAGATCTATTAAAATTTTACGGCTTGCACAGGAGTCCACAGCAGTAGCTCATCTCTGTGTTTGCCACTGTGATTATGGTTTAGGGATTTCGACCTCATAACACTCTCCTCCCTCCCTCTCTGTCAGACTAATAATCTCAGAGCGGACAGAATGTGCTCAGGGTTCCTATTATTGCCCTTAGGAAAAAAATAACTACTGACAATTTTCTCATGCAATGCTGAGAATTTATCTTCTAAGAACGGCTCGTCTCTCTCATCCCTCCGTCTCTTTCAGTAATTGTGTGTGTCTTGGGGGAGGGTAATTAGTCCCTATTGGGGAGTGGGGGGGGAATGGGGCTAAATTGGGCAGGGGGTGGATCTCTATTCTAGCCAGCCACAACATCTGTTGTCCCCTGAGGGTAAAAGAATGTGCAAAATGTACTTTATTCTTCTTATCTGCTTATCCATCCATCCTTCAGTCCTTGCTATCTGTGCCTCTATCTGTCCAGCCCTAGATCCATCCCTTCAAACCTTGAGGTGTAGAAGAGTAAAGACAAACAGCACAAGACAATCTTTATGATTACAGAAGCAGTTCTGAGGTACAAATCTACAGTAACCAGAAGACATTATCCACTGGCGAGACTTGGGCATTAGTTGTTTTGAAAGTGCAAATCCTTGGGGTACCCATTTGGGAAATGAAAAGCATCAGAAGTGAGGTAATTTGAAATGAATACTGACAGATGAACTGTAATGGTAAGTGTATAAAAGCTCAGGCATTGCCATTAGGCAGTCTCACTACTTACAACACAACTGCACTGATTAAGATGAGTGTATATCACATATCTGAATGGATCTGGTCATCTCTGTAGAAGTAAAAATGTGTTGCCATATGTAGCTCTGTTTATTACTAGGGCACATTTACAGACATTATCATTATCTCATGTTTATCTGAAACCATCAGTGAAAGATGTGCCACCTCATCAATTTCTGTGAAACAGGTGTGGCTGTTTGACGTACAGATGGAGTAGTCTCTGTACTTGACGGTTCCAGAAAAGGAGGTGTGGCCTATGTGCCTGTCAGTCCCAATAAAGGAGGTGTGGCCTCTGTACTTGTCGGTCCCAATAAAGGAGGTGTGGCCTATGTGCCTGTCAGTCCCAATAAAGGAGGTGTGGCCTCTGTACTTGTCGGTCCCAGTAAAGGAGTTGTGGCCTCTGTACATGTCAGTACCAGAAAAAGATGTGGCCTATGTGCCTGTCAGTCCCAGTAAAGGAGGTGTGGCCTATGTGCCTGTCAGTCCCAATAAAGGAGGTGTGGCCTATGTGCCTGTCAGTCCCAATAAAGGAGGTGTGACCTCTGTACATGTCAATCCCCATAAAGGAGGTGTGGCCAATGTGCCTTTTAGTCCCAATAAAGGAGGTGTGACCTCTGTACATGTCAGTCCCACTAAAGGAGGTGTGGCTAATTTGCCTGTCAGCCCCAGTAAAGGAGGTGTGGCCAATGTGCCTGTCAGTCTCAGTAAAGGAGGTGTGGCCTACGTGCCTGTAAAACCCAAAAAAGGAGGTGTGGCCTACATGACTGAGACCTGGTGAAATAGGCGTGGCCTCTCACTGCTCAAAGGTACTTTGAGCATCCAACTTAAATCAAACTGCACATGACTGAATCATTTACACATACTGTGAATGTGACGATCTTAGACAGAAAGGCACCCTGCAACTGCCATATAACCGAGTTGCTAAGTCCTCAGCTGTTGTGCAGATGAGCAGTGGTTTTACAAACTTACCAGGAAGTCCTCCTCACAGTAGACTTTTCCGTTCACATTGTAAAATGCTTTTCCTCTTAGTCTCCTCCCTGAAGAAACAAAACACAGAATGAGATTAGCCTCAGTCACAAACAAACTTCACCTCTCCAAGCAGAGCCATAATAACCCACCCACAAGATATTCTGCTCCAACGCAGGAGTAACAGACCTTACTGGTCTAATTAAAGTTTTGCTGAAGGACATGTTATGTCTTGATCTGATGTATGAGGCATGTTAGTCTTCAAAGGAGACCACAAGTTGGACCCTTATGGAAAAAAAGTGGCGAATTACAGAAAGAAGATGAGTTCCTACAACAGCTCAGATTCTGCAGAGACATTGTTTTCCCAGCCAGGCACAGTAGGCAGTACCGAGTACGCAAAAGAAAACAAAATAGATAGGTGATGCACTACTGGGTATTTTCTAATTATGTAACAAGGTTACATCGTGCCGTAGTGCATCCCACAATGCTATGGAGAAACGTTATTATCAAAATAACATGAAAACTGTGGTGGAAATGGTAACATGTAAAGACCCGAACTGTTATGTGGTATATTTTCCATCTTAAGGCAGCACGTACCATAAAAATAAACACGCTAACACAAACCAACAATTGCTAGCAATGTTAGTCAACAACCAATAACCAACAATTTGATAGCCAAATGTGTTACATTTTGTCCTTAAAATCTATGAGATGGCTTGATATTTTGAACAGAAGAATATTTATTACAGTTAATTTGCTATGCACAGAAGTGGACAAATCATAAAGCCCAGCATCTGGAACAAACAATTTTCATATTGGGGCTATCAGTTTTTCATTCACAGCTGCACAAGTCAGGCAGGTTCTGTAGCCTGTTGTTATAATGGTCATAATGTATACTTGTGAGTTAAATTACTCTAGCTTTCACTTACTTATTGACTAGCTAGTGAATTTATGATCTGTCCATCCCTGTATGCTCATACTAACGTGCTTCTTAAATGTCTTGAAGATTTTCTCTGCCATCATATTGCATAATCACGCATTTGTGTCATGCTGTAAAAAAAATAAAAACATTCCTCAAAAGTGTAACACTATTCTGGTGAGGAAACGGTGTTCCTAAATCGCTGTGATTGACACAGCCATGTGACTGTGTAGTATAAGCTACAATATGTAGTATACAGTGCATCCTGCTGCAGTATACAGTATGTAAGTATGCCATCTCAAACAAAACCCATGTCCTGGATCCACTTTCAAAATTTCTTGGCATGCATGCACCTGATTCAGCTTGTGAAGGGATTGGTAATTATGTGGCAAGTTCAATCAGGTGTGTAAGACAAGAAAAAAAAAGCTCCACTGAAGTGTGTATCTGCCTCTAGGTCTTGGAGTTGAATGCAGTTCAAGAGTGACAGAAATTTTGTTTCCATGCCAATAACACGTGCCGGTGCTATTTTAACTCTGTCGAGAGGAACTTTGCGATCAGCCGTGAAGAGAGAGTGCAGTCTGTCTGAACGCAAGTAATCCTTACACACTGAGAGAAACTGTTGTGATTATGTCAACTGTGCAATTAAAAGCATTAAATTCAGTGTGTCATGTTAAGGGACCTCCGACAGTTAACTCATAGCGCATGAATCAGGCAATTTATTCACAGTGCGCGAGTCAGATAATTAAAGCGCAGTGGCACTAATGCATGAATCAGCTGTTTGTTTAAATGTAGAGGAACACTAATGAGAAAACAGACCAAAACACGTACAACAAAACTACCACCATCATTGGTAACAAATATAAGACCCATGAACATACTCATGATCTCCATCTCATTCAAATCTTTCTATGGTGGAGATACCAACAATTGGTTATGAAGATAAATTATTAATGAAAAATGAAGATAATAATTTTTAATAAGTTACAGCTGTATTGGATTGCAGATATGGTCTTTCAGCTCAAAAGCAGCCAATCAGTGTGAGGCTGGGAGCAGAAATATTATTGTATATAGTTTAATTCAGCAACTAATTTAACTGGAGTGGAGACGGGGTTTACACCGTTCATACTTAAATAAATGGCACAAGTCTGGTCAACATTTATTTGTAGAAATGAACTAGTCAGATTTATAACTTACCTGCTGTTGTTTTTTCATCATGTAAAAACAAGCTCAGATAATTCAACAAGTTTGTTAAAAATAAATAAAAACTTCCGTGTATCATCATATATTCATTACTGATGCATTTAGTAATATATTTGTCACAACATATTGCATATTTTTACACGTTGCTCAGCTCTAGTCGTTGCTGTTGCGTTCCCTGTTACAGATTTTGACTCTCTTGCATCAAAAAGGGTGCAACCCTAACCCTAACCCTAGGGTGGTCCTGGGTTCAATCCCCGGGTCACCCAGGGTGCCTTTCTGTGTGGAGTTTGCATGTTCTCCCCGTGCATGCATGGGTTTCATCCAGGTGCTCTGGTTTCCTCCCACAGTCCAAAGATTAGGTCAACTGGCTACTCTAGATTGCCCATAGGTGTGGTTGTTTGTCTGTGTTAGCCTTGTGTTGGCCCTGTGACTGGGAACCTGTCCAATTGCCAATTGCTTTGACACTCAGTGGGTATAAATACTGACCAAATGCAGAATACATTAGAAAGTAGACCTGAACTAGATTTTACTGATCCCAGTATTGTCGTGGAAATCTTAAAACAGACACAGACCGAGCCTTTCAATCGTCCGCGAAGAACCTCTTTATTTTAGAAGACAGAAGAGACAGATGATAGAAAGCTGAAAGTGAGAGCTCTGATTTCTCTTTCTCACATATGAGTATATATAGATTGTCCACCCCACCCTCACAGTGAAAAAGGCGCACACTGCTACTGGAACAGTTCATACAGGGGTCATGGCCCCTGTATGTGCAAGCAAGAAATTATCAGCGCCCTAATTATCAGCGCCAACGAAAGGTCAATGAAAACATTTATGGCGCATATAGAGACAGTATAGTCAACGGTCCTTTGCACAACAAGAGCTACATTATTACTAAATTTCCATTACAGTATACATTACATTACATTACACAATATTACATTTTGAAGGTCCAGAGTCCACAAAGGCTACAGCCAGTGTAATAAAGGAGAATTTACAGAGGATATAAAAAGTCTACCCCCCCCTTTAAAATGGCAGGTTTTTTGTAAAAAATTGAAACTAGATAAATTATATAAGAACTTTTTCCAGCCTCAGTGTGAAATTACAACATATAAAAATTAAGTGAAAACACAGAAATATTTTAGGAAAAAACAGTAAAAATAAAAAAGTTACAATAACCTGGTTTCATAACTGTGCACACCCTTTTTATAATTTGGAATGTGGCTGTGTTCAGAATGAACCAATCACATTCAATCATGTTCAAAAGTAATTATTATACAGCTGTCATCAATGAAATTACTCTGATTAACCACAAATAAATATCATCTCTTTTTGTAGGCTTTTCTTTACATCTTTTTGGTTTCATCCGACTGCTGAAGTCATGGTCCTCTAAGAGCTTACAAAGCCTGTGTGGTAGCTCACTTGTTTTAAGGTAACAATCAGGAGAGGGATATAAAAGAATTTCCAAGACATTAGATGTACCAAGGGACACTGTGAAGGCCATCATCAACAAGTGGAGAAAATGGAGCACCGCAGTGAATCACCAATCGTCAAGAATCACCAAGAACAGGACGTCCCTCCAAAATTTTACTAAAGAACAATACAAAAACTTTCCAGGGAGGCTGCCAGGAGACCTACAGCAATATTAATGGAGCTGCAGTAACATCTGACAAGTAGTGATTACTCTCTGCATGTGACAACAGTCTGAACAATTAATCATATGTGTGGGCTATGGAGTAGAGTATCAATACAGAAGCTCTTTCTCACAAAAAACATGCAAGTCTGACTAAATGACTCTAAACGTCTTGTAGCAACATGTGTCATGGTCAGATGAGAACAATTCCAAAAGCAATAAAAATTCCATAATTCCAAAAGATATATTTGGTTCAAAAAGCACATAATCAAAAGAACACTATACCCAAGGTGAAGCATGGTGGTGGCAGCATCATGCTTTATGCCTGCTTTTCTTCAGCCTGAGCTGGGGCTTTTATCAAGGTGAAGGGAAGCATGAAAAGTTACAAATACCAGCTGTTTGTAATGCAAAACATGCAGGTGTCTGCTGGTAAACAGGAGAAAAATGGAATTTCACCCTTCCACACAACAATAACCCAAACCATACATCCAAATCAATAAAGGAATGGCTTAATGAAAAAAGAAGGTCAATGTTCTTAAAGGGCCTAGCCAGAACCCAGACCTGAATCTAATGAAATATCTGTGAGGTGACGTAAGGCAGGCTGTGCACAGGAAATGTCCGCACAATTTGACAGCCATTAAATGTTTTTGAAAGAAAGAGTGGGAGAATATTGTTAGGTCAAGATGTGCAATACTCAATTTCAATTTTTATTTGTACAGTGCTTTTAACAACAGACATTGTCACAAAGCAGCTTCGCAGAAGTATATAGATTCTGAATATAAACTTTTTAATCTATCTATCCATCCACAGTCTTGCTCATTATGGATCTATCTATCTATATATCTATATATAACTCTATCCATCCATCCATCCATTATCTATATCGCTTTATCCATCTGAGTCGCAGGGAAGCTGGAGCCAATCCCAGCATCTTCAGGCGAGAGGCGGGGTACACCCTGGGCAGGTCGCCAGTCCACCACAGGGCCAACACAGACAAACAACCACACATGGGCAATTTAGAGTAGCCAGTTGACCTAATCTGCATATTTTTGGACTGTGGAAGGAAATCGGAGCACCCGGAGGAAACCCACACATGCACGGGGAGAACAAGCAAACTCCACCCAGAAAGGCCCTGGGGGACCCGGGGATCGAACCCAAGACACTCTTGCTGTGAGGCGACAGTGCTAACCACTGCACCACCATGCCGCCCAAGAAAAAAGGTGAAAACATAAAGCTAAACAAATCACAAAACCAAGCAAACTAAGTCAAATACAAATAAAGCAAATCAAAATAAAACAAATCCAAAATCAAATCAAATACCAACAAATATAATCAATGCAAATAAGACAAAGCAAAGTGCAATAAATCAAATTAACGCGAAAAGCAAAGCCAAATTAAAACGTCACAAACCAAAATAAAAAACGGCAAAAAATAACAGCATATAAAACGCAAAATAAATCAAATCAAATAAGCAAAACAAAACAAACAATGCGAAACAAAATCAATAAAATCAAATAAGCAAAACAAAACAATGCAAAACAAAACTAATCAAATAAAAAGAAGAAAAAAAAATCAAAACAAAGCAAAGCAAAATAAAACAAAACAAATCAATCAAAACAAAGGAAAGGAAAGTGATATAAAACAAAAAAGCAAAAAAAACTAATAAATCAACAGAAAACGTATAATGCCGCAGAGATCAGTGGTAGTTTGAGGTGAGGCTGCTGGGATACGACCGAATTTGCACAAAGTTTGTTATATTTATAGATGCTAAGTTTGAGATGTCATCAATAATAACCAACTGTGGCACTTAATTAGCTGAACTCTTCCCTTGTTTCAAAGCCTCGCTGCTCAGGAAAAAGGCTGCACCGTCCCCGAGTGCTGAATGATGAAACTGGGAGCAGGCAGATGGATTCCTCCACCCGTCTCTCTGCATGATCTCTCTCTTTTACCGTGAGGCTGATGAGATGGGACACTTCTCACTCGACCTACCTCGCACAACGCTGTTCCCTCAATTTGACTCGAATCTAAAATTCACTTTCCTCTCCATGTGTCTCGTCGCACGTCTCCTCGTGCATCTCTTCACTGTTTCTCAATTAAAGAGAAATGAGCCGCTTGTTGGGCGGAGGAAAGAAAAACAAGGAAAAACGGGAAAGAAACACGTAATGTGGTTGGAACGTCAGGTTCGATTCAGCTTGCTGACTAAAAACTAAACATGATTCGATGAATTATTTGGACGGCGCGAGGTGGAAAAAGAAACAGAACAAGGAAAGGGGAGAAAATGACATTGTTATTCGCCTGTCTGGTTGTCACTGAGCTGAGAAGGCAAAAGATGTGCAAAGAAAACTTCAAGCGCACTCACTCATCTCCCCAGAGCGTGAGCTACCAGGCTTCAAACAAAGTAAACAAGTCATTTTCTCAGATGCTCACTTTAGTGTTGCTGCAGGCGAAAGCTGACTTCCTTTGGCAGGTGGCATCGTGGAACGTTTATCCGATGAAGGGGGAGATTTGAGCAACGGTGGCAGGAAATTCCCATCCTGAAGACCCCTGGGAAAACTCGGAATGATTCACAGATTACCTGGATTTTATAATCTTAGCATTAACAATGAAAGAATCTGGTGCTGTAGAGCACGGTGTTGATGCTTGTGTTACAAAATGCACAAGCAAATATCTGCCCTGACGGAAGTGTTATGTTTGGCAAGAGAGATGCATTATGGGTCATTTTGACTTCTTGTGTATGTATGTGTATGTGCGTGTGTGTAGGAAGTCAGTATGGAGATATACTGTAGATACCTGATTTCTGCTCTTTACAGTAGTTTTCCCAGAAGTCATGAATGTGAATGTTTAAAATGTAAAGGAAAGAAAAGCCCAGTACAATGATCCTAGCAAAAGTTGTAGTCTGTAGGATGTTTAAAGGAACACTTCAACATTGTTTATTATCATCTCTATCAGAATCTCAACATGCGCCCCATTATAGAAAAATACAGGTAGTGATCATTCTCTTCTTCTCGCCTTTACACACTGGGGACGTGAAGAACAAACGGCATGAAAATGCAAAATAGTTACCTGCAAGTATTTTGGATCAAAACTATTCATACTGGCGGCAGTAATAATTTCCAACAGTTGTGTTCAATAAAAGGTCCACATAGATTCGAGACAGCTCATTCTTCGGAAAAAAATGATGGATTCAACATCCTGAAACGACGTCACTAGAGCACTCTTATGAAGCCTATATGTGCTCTGATATGTATGCTATTTGGGAGGTCTGTGTGCAGTGCCCAGGAGAGCTACACAGAGTGTCTCCAATATTTAATTAGCTAGCTTACGTTAGTGAAACCTGCTATGACACTGTTGCCTTGCTGCTAACTTCATCCAAAATTAAACTACATAAGCTGGTCACTATCCTGATGACTGTCCTAGCCTAGCCTAGTTGTTCTGTGATGCTTCTTCACACATTGTCCTTCAGTCAACAGGTCCACCTTTGTTGCTGTGACATGATGTTCACACTTGATGATATATATATTGTTCTGACCATATATATACAGGTCCTTCTCAATAAATTAGCATATTGTAATAAAGTTCATTATTTTCTGTAATGTACTGATAAACATTAGACTTTCATATATTTTAGATTCATTACACACAACTGA
>JAQMYM010000037.1:3285776-3324406 GCA_030014255.1 Parauchenoglanis ngamensis | reverse complement strand
TGGTGGACTGGCGACCTGCCCAGGGTGTACCCCGCCTCTCACCCGAAGATGCTGGGATTGGCTCCAGCTTCCCCGCGGCCCAGATGGATATGAAAAGATGGAAAGTCATGATTTTACCCCTAACCTGCCGAAACTCATAGCCCATAAAGTACCACATTTTACAGACCATAGCATTTATTTCTCCTCCAGCAACTGTTATGAGTTTCAACACGACAACACGTACTAATGTGTATATGGTAGCATTTTGGCATTGATGTAACCGGCCTATTTTGTCTGTGTTTTTATGATAGCTATGTTACTCCAGTAATTATGGGAATGTTACATAGAGATACATTACATTAACATAGCACTAGTATTCTAATGGGAATTCATAGTATTTCGGCAGAAGTGATCAGACAAACAAAACACGATATAAATATTCTGCATTAAACATCAACATGGTCCAGCTTTTCTTTGGAAAGATATGTTTAAGTTTGCTTGATACCTAGTAAAACAAATGGAAATGGACTGGAAACTGTTTAACGGTTAATATTAAGGTTATTTTTAAAGCCTTGAACAAAAGGACATGGAAACAACGCATAAATAATTTTGAAAAAAATCGACAGCCTTTGGCTTTGGCCTCAGGGGAGGGATTAAGTTTTCGACTGTACAAGCCTCACTTTAAGAAACAACATAGTATGGCAATGCTAATAGGACAAACACTAAACCGGATTATGCAATCAGTGGTCTGTAAATTGTGTTTTAAAAAACAGAGAAATAAACCTATAGAAATAAAAAAAAAGAAAGCCTGGTACATTAATGTGACTTACACAAAGAAGGGATGAGCATGCAGATAGTATTTTCTTCAGTTCACACACACACACACACACACGTCTGTAAATCAGTCAGACTGTTCTGCATTTAACTGTTCATGCCAAGCTTGTCTTTTAGTTCCTGGGTTTGTGGGGGAGACCCATCACTTTTCTTTTAAACCCCAAAATTTATGCCCTTGCCCCTTTCAAACAGAACCCTAACACACACTCACATATGCACACGCACACACACACACCAGCCAGACACCAGCTCTGAGTTTACTAACAGAGGCCGTGATTAATTCCCATAAATGAGGGCTCTAATGGGTGCAGGCTTACAGAGTGGGTGTTGTTTGAAAGCCTCTGTTTGCTGCCAGCTGCAGAGAATCCGGATTGGGGCTTTGGACACAACAAAACACTGCTCTCTCTCTCTCTCTTACACACACACTCACACACACACTCCTGCAGCGGAGACAGGATTCGATAGATAGCGTGCGAAAACAGTTCTACATGTGCTGAACAATAAGAGGTGCTGAAAGACAGGAAGGTGAAACGCATGAAATACGTGACGGTGTGCAGGATGACAGTCTGGGGGTCAGTGTAACACTCTGACTGGTGGGGCTAATAAGTGAAGAGAAGAAAGAGCAAGCGAGGGAGACACAGATGGAGCAAAAATGGAGAGACACAAGAAAGATGCAAAGTGAGTGAGTGAGTGAGTAAATGGGGACATTCTTTCGGTCTGAGGTCACTGGCTGGTCCCATTCACCCCCTTCTCTCCTCCACCCCATAGAGAGACAGCGAGAGAGAGAGAGAGAGAGAGCGAGAGGGAGAGAGAGGGAGAGAGAGAGAGAGGGGGATGGTTAAGCCTGATTCTTCTACAACTCCCTGCAGTCTTTGTCAAAACCTTACGTCCACCGTGTCCCCTCAACTCCTCTTCTTTCCTCCTTTTATTCTCTACTCCAACTATCTGTGAAGCTGCTGATCTATATAATTACAAAAATAAATATTGATCTTAGGCATGTGCCATATGCAACATATCACAATATTCAATATTCTATTTTAACAATAATGCTATGAAACACTTCAGATCATTGCTAATGATGTGGTATATTTCGGTGAAGACTTCCTCGGTAGGCATTATTCATTCATCCTTCTTCAGTAAGGGCTTTTTCCTGGTCTGTGTCATGGTCGATTTGGAGCCAGCCACAGGAACACTGGGTGAATACAACCTGGTTGGGACGCTAGTCCATCTCAGGGCACCATATACGCATGTTTTGGGAGGTTGGAGGAAACTGGAGAATGCACTTTGACAAGGAGAATATGCAAAACACATGAATAACCCAAGCACAAGATTGTACTGGGAACTCTGGAGCTGATCTACAGATAGCTGTCTTTAAATGGTGCTTATTTTTGACAAATTTGAAGGTGAATTATGTTTTCTTCTCAGAGCAGGAAATCATATAATGATATCTTAAAATAAACTATTACATGAAAATGTTGTCCACTCTGACTTATATTAGGGCTTTCCTGCTTGGAAGTACCTCTGTATTTGGCACGTTCAAAAGTAACATCAATTGTCACTCACTACATCTCTACATGTAGTGTTCAAGAAAAGGTCTTTCAGCGGTAGCACTTGTCAGCATAGCATTAGGTAAATTCTTTAACATGCTAGCTAATGAAACATGTCCTGAGGAGAAAAACAGAGTAAGCCTGATGTATAACAGTGTGCCTAATATTAACATCGGTTCACACATTACATTGTTATAAAGCAGGGATTCTTAATTTCTTTTTTCACACACAGGGACTGCTTTACTAAAAAATAAATTCAGCTGACCCCTCAGAACGGATTTATTTAAACTTGCACAATACTATTTAGGGTACTTATTGGAGCCATAGAGCATTTTATCATTTGTTTTGAATCATTGAGGTTTGAATTAAACTCACTAAACTAAACTAAAATCACAAACTTCCTTGCCCATGCTTTATTGACCCCTGTTCAAGCAATGGACAGACGTTTTGGCAAAACTATGAGACAATATTAAAACGGAAGGAAAGAGTCAATACTCAGAAACTGGTTCAAGAACTTTAATTTGGTGACTTGGGAATCACACTATATCCATTTTACCCAAAGTGTGAAGACTGACCCTAAAAACGAAATGGTATTTAGTAGGAGGCAGGCTTATGGTGGAGGTAATATGGACATAGACTTTGTGTTTACGTGTGGGGTTCCTGGTGAGCCATGAGCTTCTGGGAATCACACACACACCCAGAGTGTGACCAGAAAAACGAATCATGTGCTGGCTACACACCACCACCACCACCAGCACCATTAAACCCTACGGCACACACTTCAGACCTCAAACCCAGTACAGCTGCCACGGGCACACCAGTCGTCTGGTCCTGCCTTAACAGAGGGTTATTGTGTGTGTGAGTGTGTGTAGCCTGCAGAGTCAAAACACGTTAGCTTACTGAGCTGTGAGACGTGGGGTTTATCTAATGATTCTCGGGTCTGAGAGGGGCAACAGAGCCACAGCGTGAGCACACTATAACACAAATCTCCCTACAAAATCACTTCTGTCTGTTCTGGAGCTGTAACGCTTCAGGCGAAATGTATACTCGGACTTGTGCACAGATGTCGAAGAGGCACTCGCAGTTTTCTCTCTCTCTCCCTTCACTTGCTCCCTCTTTTTCAGTGCTGTATCAAAAGTATGAAACACACCAAGCCAAGCATCACATAGCCAGGGATTTGTGGGAAGAATTCTTTAGGGTTTTTTCCCCCTGAGTTATTTTGAAGACAACACGAGAACATTCACACGGACAGAGACAGGAACATGTCAGTAATGCAGTCTGAAGCTGGCGGAACCCCAAGGTAAGATTTGTATCCACGAAACCTACTTCTTTACTTATATTAAGCATTTTATATGACTGGAGAGGAATTTAAATTTAAATAATCTTTTTGAGGCAAGATGTCTCCTTAGTAATGATGCCAAGAGCATCTTGCCCCAAAAATATTATTTTATTTAGTAGCTACAGCACTAAAACTTTAAGCTCTTTAATAGAAGTTTAACAGGTTAGCTAGCACTAGCTTTAGCCAATAACAACTGTCAGCACTCAAATCATCTACAGTATCTTAGCTGCAAAATTTTTTTTTTTTTTTTTTTTTTTTTTTTTACCAAATAGCTGATGAAAACATTTTAATATACTAGCTTAAGAAAATGTTTTTAGCGTAGGTGAAGAAGACATTTTATCATGTTAAATGAAGAATTGTTTTTTTTACATGCTAGCTGAAAAAAAAAACATTTTTAGCATAGAAAGTGAAGAAAACCTTTTAGCATTCTATATGATTAGATGAAGAAAACTATGCAATTTTTTTTTTACATACTAGTTTAAGAAGCCAGTTTTTTTTAGCATGGCTACTGAAGAAAACTTTTTAGCATGCTATCTGAAGAAAACATTGTTTTCACATCCTAGATTAAGAACACGTTTTTAATACGGTAACTGAAGAAAACATTCTGGCAAACTAACCAAAGAAAGCATTGTTAGCATGTTAGCTGAAGAAAAACAGCCTGAGGTAAAAGTAAATAAATAAATATATAAACTGTTTGGGGGGGGGTGATCATCTAGTGAACAGGAGCAATTTTATTTTTAACAAGACCTTAACAACCAGTTGATTCGAGAGTATTTCTTGTGAAATTAAATTAAAGACAGAAAGTCTTTTACCTTAAATGATAAAATATAAGGCCTGCACCTATTCATCACTGGTCTTGTTTCGTCTTGTGTTAGCCATATTAGTAAGGTCAGAATTTGTGTATTTATAGTGCATATAGTGTGTTGATACACTGCACATACATTTTAGTCTGGAATGTCTTCGTCTTTAGGCTAAAATTATGTTTCAAAATCAGTAGTTGTTTCACCGGATCAGAAGTTCTCAACTCGCAGACCACAGTCCAGATGTAACCCAGAAAAATACTTCAGCTGATCGATCTAAACATTCAAAAAATACTGTATCAAACCTGATCAATGTATGAAAAAAACATGGCTGTAGTTCAGCAACTGCACGCTGAACTAGTCTTACTTCTGTAGCAGATCCTCGGTCACGGTTTATCCAATTTATGCCCTTCTGTACATTACCTAAAGGCAGTTCATAAAAAAAAAGGAGTATTTTCACAGGCTTTCAGATACAAATTTTTTTTCCCGCTCTGGTCTGATTAGTGAACTGAAGACATTGCTTGTCAAAAAAGATGACAGAAAAAACAGAATATTTAAAGGCAAATTTGTGAACAGAGAAGTATGCATATTCTCTGAATTACATTCGACATCATCAGGTGTCATCTGGGAGGCTGGCAACATTACAAGTTTGACCCCGAACAATCATCCTTCATGTCCTTGTGTGTCGTCGGGGAGGAGGGACAAGAAACTGTCAATCATGGCTACAGAAGGAATGACAAGCTAGGTGAGAAAAATACAAAAAATTCTGACATGCTAGACTTTTCGTCAGAGTGTTGTCGGGCGTCCCAGACACCCCATCGCTGTTTTTAAATTGTGTCACACTAGAAGGCCTGTTTGTCGTTCCCAAAATTCATATTCAGGCCTGACACTGGAAATTTGTCAACCATTGCAGGATTTGAGGTATGTCTCCTGCGTTTCAGGTCTTGCTATTGTAATTTGAGCAATAAGCAATGTTTCTTTTTTCCAGCATACTTTCTTAGTTGTAGCTCCATGTTTCCATTTTACACTCCACCTACTTATTACCTTTGCATGTTTAGCATCCTGTGTTTGACCTTTGCCTGTTTGGTATTGGCGGTAATGGAATTTCCTCTGACTAGCATGCCTGCCTGTGTTGTGACCCCTGCTACGAATGATACTGCATGAAAAAGCCTGTATAGAAAGAAAGTTGTGTTTGGAAACCCAGAGCCTACACGGTCTCCGCCTCCCTGAAATCATTCACTCCCTTTCGTCCTTAACGTCTCATTTATCTCCAGCTCATTTATTTCTATATCAACAGATGCGAACATCAAACTGGCACGATTAGAAAGGAATCTCGGCCCATGTGAGCGATTGCGTAAGCTCACCTGGTTCAGCTCGATCTATGCGTAATGCAGCGCTTATCTGCTGTTAAATAAAGAGCCCGCTTTCTGCTTCTGCTCATTCAGAAAAAAACATCCACAGAGCTGCCTTTTATTTTCCCAATGCTATGAAAGAAAACATGCTCGCTGTAATTCTGCCCTTCCTGTGCGCACCCCCATTCTCCTCACACACACGCGAACACACGCACACACACAGAGAGCACAGAGAACAAGCGGGTCCTTATTACCTGCAGATGGGCACAGTGCATGATGGGATGCGGAGGTGATGACTCACTGGCTGTGTTTTATTCGTGAGGGGGAATTCTAGCCTTCGGTTGTGAGCGTGTGCAGGCCTGCTTGTCCACACTCAACCAGCCTCACTCTCTCACACACACACACACACACACACACACACGTTTCAGGTCAACGTACCACCAAGCACAAGCAGCCGGATGTGCATGAAATGCCAAGTGCATTTAACCTCTTGTCACCCACAGGAAGCTCTAATCTGAACGCTGTGTCATCTCTGGTGGAGCAATATACTCACTAACAACCCAAGAGAAGAGAGAATGAGGGAATGGGCAGAAGGAAAAAAGAAGAGGTGAAAAAATAAATTAAAGATGACACAAAAGGAGAAGAAGAATAAAGGAAAAGTAGAGAGAAAATGAAGCTAAAAGAAAAGAGGAGAAACAAAAAGGGATAAAGGAAAGGAAATATAAAAAGAAGACACAGGAGAGAGAAAATAAGAGAAAAAGAAGATACATGACAAAAAATGGGATGAGAAAAGAGACAAGAAAAAAGAAGAAATAACTTATTAGCCCGTGTCTGACTGTTCAACTGCATTTATTGTTTGTGTCTGGCTCTTGGTGTGTGTGCATGGTAATATGTAAATGTGTACATGCCAGACATGTGTGTGTGTGTGTGTGTGTGTGTGTGTGTGCGTGTAAGGCCAGTTCCGGACTGTGGGAGGGAATTCCTGGCTGTTTGATGAGAAAAGGTTGCAGCTGTGGGACAGAGCCAAGAGCACAGAGCAATTACATAGAGCTGAGCTCCTGTACAAAATGACCGTGAGGGCACACACACACACACACACGCGCGCACACACATGCGCACACACACACACACTCTCTCACTTTCCCAATTACACAAACATGAGTCGCCCTCTGTAACGCAAAGGTTATACACATAAGCATAAATTCAATGTCTCTCTCTCTTTCACTCACACACAGCATGTTTCTGGTGCAAATTTAACAAGCAAAACAAGAACTAGCAGAACTTGGGGTTCAGTAACACAATAAAAGACACAACTATAGCAAGTCCCAAAATGGAGGAAGTGCTTAGGTTATTTTTATGCCGTTTATCTGAATGGCTGTTTGGTTAACAAACTAAATTTACTCAATCCCATGTAGATACATTTAGATGTAGATACATGTAGATACTCATCCAAGTGTTCCAAGGAGTTCCAAGGAGTCAACACACATGATTTAGAGGAAATTCATGCGATGTGCTTCCAGAGGTGCCGATATTGCTAATAGGAAAATCAGAATTTCACCACAAAAACCATGTCAGTGGAAGGGATTCGTAATTATCCTGCAACAGATGTGTGCCATCAACATTAAAAAAGCAACGAAACAAAAAGTTCCGTCTGAGTGCTACTTAATAATAAGTGGCTCCTGCATTTTTACTGACCAAAGAGACGACAGTTCTTCCATCAAGGTTTCTGCTGGCTCAAAAGACAGAGCCTTGCGAATTCATAGCGGAAATATTATCTACAGAAAGTCGGCGTGAAGTGAGCGTAATCGCTACCAGAAGCAACTGCGTCTCCTGCATTCTTTCCCCTTTAGTGAACTTTTCCTTTGAGGTGAATATTATTCAGGTTTGGGCTGAAATATGTAGGTTTCAAAAGTCCTCCATATCAGTGTAGCAAGGGGTCAGAAATCATTGCTAAATCAATGCTAAACCAAATCGCCTTTGTGATTCAATAGGAAAAAGATTATTTAAAACCTATGAACACTCATTCAACACTGGGACCACACCTTCTTTATGGAGACTCAGAGAAACACTTCAATAGCCGACAGTCATCTAACAAATGAAAACATTACATAAAATTAAAAAGTTACTACGATTATACATTCAACACACTTCCTTTATGAAGTATACAATGCAAGATTTTGAAATAGTCAAAGCTACCCAGCTTTATACTGTTTAACCATAAAAAGGTCATGTGCTACACAAACAGCCCAGGACAGCCCCTTCAAGTACAGCAGATTACTGCTGCATAAATCTTCGCCGTCTCAGTAACTTTTGCCTTACCACTGTCGCCTCCTGATCAGATGATAAAACTCCATCTGGATTCCTGTAAAACTGCTTTTTAGGCTGTGTCTTATTATTAAAACCGCTATAAAAATCAGATTTCTTTGCTTCTGGAGATTTTAACCGTTCTGAACTGCCCCATGATGGCCTCATCAGTCCTCCATGTCCCTGAAGCTGGAGGGTTAGGCACTGATGATGTTGCGCATTCCTGCTCAGAACAATGCGTCCAGAGAAATGCATACGTGATCTACTCAGCCTTAATGCAGGAGAAAGCGTATCTCTGTTCAGGAAAGACCTAAAGTGGGGAAGAGCTTTCCACTTCTCCATGTGAAACAGGACACCGTCTCAGAGTCTGGCGGCACGGCAGCATCGGAGCGGATGTGTGTGTCCATACTCACACGCCGAATCATACAGACTTTCAGAAATATGCATGATAAAAGTGGTACATTCTGGGCAGTTAGTAGCCAAATGATGTGACAACACAACAGGACTGAATGAAATACAAATACACAAAAGATAAAGCAGGCAAGTGTGTACAGGTGTGTGTGTGTGTGCTCACCACATGAACAGCAGGTGAAACAGTTAGTGTGGTAGAGTTTCCCCATCGCCTGGCAGGCCTGACTCGCTCCGTACACCCCTTTTCCGCATTTTACACAAATTCCTGAAACAACACAAACACACACGTGTTAGATGTTAGAATTAACCTTCCAATCTATAAAGTACTTGCGGTGTGTGTTCATCATAAAAACATGAATTCGACACTTTGTTAGATATGTGAACGAAAGCAAACTAAGCTGCTTGACTTTGTATAAAAAGGTGAAAAGTGTCAGCATTCATGGCATGCATAAAACAATATGCCAGTGAATTGGATCAGAAAATGTGTCAAACTTCATCCAGTGCAGAGGTTCAGATATGAAGGCACTGAAACTTTTCAGCCAAAAAAGGGCAGAAATTATGCCTCTTTCAACACAAGCAAATTGAATTTCAGTTTCAGACAATAATCTCCATTTTGGTGCCTTGCTGGTTAAAGTGCTTGTAGTAAAGTCGGTGCATTCTTGCCAATGCTATTTCCAGTCATCTAATAAATGAGGAGGAACTTTTAAACTCGAAACAGATGGACACGGATTTGAAACTGCTGTTAAAATCTGACAGAAATCCTGTAAATAATTTGTGGAGACTGGTTTTAATAACATATATATGCAAAACATATTTTTCAGGTTGCTCCTGTAACTGCAACTGCAAATTTTTCCATAACGATGCAGACTAACAATGACTGATGATGAAAATATCCCAAGTGTCTTTCAGCTCCCTAACATATATACACCACACCAGGGCAAAATGTCTCTCATTTGGCTGATGTTTTTTTTTCCCCTATTGTAGTGCACTAAATAACCAACAGGAAGCCATTTAGGATTTGCCCTGTGTCTCAGCTCGGTAGCTAGAGTTAATCTAAACTGGCTTTTATGGTGTACTTCCATTATAGTTCATAAATATTGTACTTGGTCAAAGCTGAACTAATACGTCATTAGTAATGTACTGCCCAGACTGGGCATGTAACAATATATCGTACAATGATAAATTGGGGTACAAATTTATGACGATTCGCACTGAGGTAATAAAAAGAACCGTAATTATCATCAGGCTACATAACCTTAATTTTCTTAGCTGTAACTGCATTGTTTAGACAGCAGAGGTGCAATAACATAAAACAGAGGGAATGCGCATGATGACACCATAGGTAGAAGCAACACCGCTCGAATGCTGCGAAAAAACAGCTCTAAAATGGGAAAGAGCTTTTGTGCGATTGAGTGAATAGGTTCAACAATAAATCAGAGCTATGTTTTAACATACTGCTGAAAGCAAAAAAAAAAAAAAGAGAAGCAAATGGTGGTAGTTGTTTCATGTTTATGCTAACTACAGCCTTTACAATTGTTCATAAATATTTATTAATAAAAGGCCATTTTTTAAATTTTATTTTTAATAAAAGTTTTAGTTAATAGGTGATTATATTTTACTATAACCTATACAAATATTTGTAAATACTCATTGTTTGTTATTAAGAAAATAAAAGAAAATTTGTTGGTATTTTAATTTAACAAAATGAGTATTTAAGAAAATCAAATCACAAACCCAATATCACGAATCGACCCAAATCGTGTATTGGGTGAATGGTTGCATGTGTAGCCCAGAGTGCTGACTTTAAATAAACTATAGCTGTATTATGAAACAAGGAGCGCATGTGTATCTGCTCTGGTTTTACAGATAACATTACATCCATGTACCTAATCCACAAGAAATTCTTTGCATTACCTTTATCTCATCAAGTTTTTTAACTGTTTGGTTATGACATTTGACGGCTTTTGATATGGAGAGAAGACTTATGCATAACGTGTTATGAGACCTTTCGTTACGTTAGTCAAAAACCAAACAGGACTGTCTCAGAGAACGACATGCCCTACAACCGTGCATATATCAGTGTGAGAATCTGACAGACCTGCCCTTTTTCTCATTTTGCCTGCTAAAAAGTCATTTGACTCTGTTTATTGCACTTATTGTACATAATACAGGCACTATGGTGAGCTTTACGCACTGACACATTCAAATTTCAAGCAGTGGCCTGTCTCTACATGTATGCGGCTTCAGGTCTCATGCTGATATCAGCGCATCCTACCTGTCTGGCATTTTCAGAAGTAATATGAGTGTGTCAATATTTCAGCTCAAGCTGATAAATGATTCTGAACTGATTCATTCCTCAGGCATTTGAATCCTCATAAACCAAACCGCAGCGCTGATATTCATATAGTTCATTAGAGGAGCGTTTCCTGTTACTGTTCCTCAAACAATCATTATACGTTATTTATACCACCCTACAGTTTAAGGCACAAGCGTGTGTGGACTTTTTCCCTACTGCGGCAGAAAGTTTGACCGAACAGATTCATGCGTCAGGGTCCCTCCGTTATTACTTTTCTTTTCAACAGGTCACAATATTTCTTGTGAACTTATCAAGTTTGATTTTCCCAAAATATAAAGAAATTAGTAACAAACACCAGAGCAACCCTCACAACTAATGGATCGATGTAGTAAACAAGTTGCATAGTAACACAAAAGCATGACATGGTGTCAAATATAAATAATATTTTGACAGAAAATATGAAATATTTACTTGGACTTCATCTCATGGACAAATTTCAATCCACACCTATTGAATCACCCAACTCACACACATCAAAACACAACCCCACACATCAATACAACAATGTGTTTTACCCCTACATGTCCATACGTTTCGTTCCCACTCCTTTATAACTTCCATCCATCCATCCATTATCTATACTGCTTTATCCCCTTTAAAACTTCTATGTTGTAAATGTGATATAAAACTATAACTTTCTGACCGCGTGAGCTGTAGTAACAGAATAAAAGGATTTTTCATACGCATTACAGCAACATGGGAAGCAAAATAAACACAAATACGGTGTTCACTGTCCCATATCACATTTTGGCACGGCTGCAACTAATCATAATCTCCATCGACATCACTGTTGTTCTATTACCAGTTGTAGCACTGACGAATTCGAGCTGGTGTGACCCAGAAAGCTGCTTACACTTTCACCTGCGTGCTGCAACCGGTATTGTAGGTAACACCTGAATCAGCTTGTTAATGAGTCGAGGAACTTAATATGTGTTGCTGGAGCTGGAACATTTCTAAACTGTGTAATTTTACACATCAACAAACTAAAATGTAGTTATTATAGCTCTATATGTCTGTTAAACTGTACAAATGCAAAAAAGTTCAGTTGTGCTCGGAGCAACTGTAATAATACTCTGAGAGCTAGTACACATGCTAATCAGTAAGGCGTGAGGGAGCAGCGGTCATCGTCCACTTTTAGTTAAAGAGCAATCGCTTGGCATTATGGGAGAATGAATCAGCACAAGGCGCTCTGAGGACTGCAGAGCCTTCACGCACGACATGGCCGGTCTCTGCTGGGGGGGGGTCGCATTCCACAGAGAGGGCAGGGTCAAAGCCTGGGGTCGCTCTGAGGTCACCATGCCTCCGAGACACGGCGTCACACTCAGGGGGGTCGAATCACACGCCACACACAGAAACTCCCCCACATGTAACACGGGTGAATGAACAAATAAACAAGAGGCCTATGAGTCATATGATATGACTCTTTAGAGCTTCATGTCCCAGCTCGAGCTGGTAAATGACTCCAGACTGAACTGATTCATTCCTCAAGCGTCTGAAACTCCACAAACCAACCCGCTGGGCTGATATTCACACAGATCATTAGAGCAGCATTTCCTGTTACTGTTCCTCAAACAAGAACAGCAGCAGCTCAACACGTCCTACTTTAGCACACTGTAGTGATTTGTTTTTTTCCTTTTTCAACTCTCATGCATGAAATGTGGTTTTATAAAGTGGCTCAATGAAAATCATTCCAATTATTGTCAGTATGCGTCATCACAAATACTTGTACAACATAAAATGTAAGTACTCGAATCAAAGAACATACCTGTACTGTAAACCCCAAAAAGTTTATATCAATTAATGTAAAAAATGTAAAACAATGTTGCAACATCACGCACCTAATGTTATGACTAGCTGTAATCGTATGACTGGTTGTGTTTTCTGTTCTCTTTCACTGGTATCAAAGTCAAAGGAGACTCAAATGATCATGTGACAAATTACGATCCATGATCTGTATCGCAATTTTTCTTACCTCTTTAAAAATATAGCCTAGTTACAACCGAATTATAAACAGTTTTAAATTCTTCTATTTGTACCTGATTAAAGACAATGTAACATGAATGATGCCAAAATAATTTAAAAATACCAGTGCTACTTTATTATAAACTTGACGCAAATTGAGAAATGATACATAATATAAAGTAACCACCAAAATGGCATAAATATCAGTTTTAAGTAATCAGAACACAAGTATAGAACAAATAACATGAACTTGCGCAAACCTGTATACTGCCTGTAGTGCAGAGAATGTACTCTTAAAAGTGCACTTCTGTCTTCTGTTTACAAAATAAGTTACACCTCCAAGATGTGTAGTACAGCCAAGAAGCGTCATCCTAATAGAAGGTATGCAAGTGACATCACTGTATGCGTAATTCACTACAGTTACGCCCACTGACTTGTTACACATGCTGAGTTACACCCACTGAGAGGCAGAAAGACTGCTGGTAGTGTTAGCGTTCAACACCCTGGTCTTCTTAAACCCAGTGGTCTGGGTTTCACGTCAACCGAACCCAGGTGAGGTCTGCATCAGGTGTGAAAGTTATCTGCACTTGGCACCACATGTCGGTTCATACTATAATTATACTAGACAAAGGGTTGTTATCATTACTGATAGATAAAACCAGACTCTCACTGGACTGGAGCACTGTAATTGGCTCACCTTTGTGGTGTAAGTGCTTGCATTGAGAACAGCCTGCACAATTCAAAATCTTCTTATACAGGAATGGGTCCATGTGTGAAGGCATTCCTGCATAGTAACATGCCATGAATCCATGAAAGTGCTGTTGTTCACCACTTGAGTGCTGGTACCAAATAGGAATAACTAGAAAACCAGCAAACTGATGAACCTAGAGCCTAATAATTTGCAATCCTGCATGCACAAAAGTGACAATTGGAATTGCACGATCAATATATATACAGTTCAGACAGAATTCTTCAATTGACAGAAAAGTGATGATGAGCTGCTCCCATCAAACAAGCCCAGGATCGGTCTCGGGTATGGACTCGAGTCTTTGGACCAAGTGTGAAAAGATTCTTGCGGTAGTGCTAATGTAACATTTTTGTATTTTAGAAACAGAGTAAGTTAAGTGTAATATGAAGGGAAATTTGTAACCTTTGTCACCTGTTTTAGGGCTAGAGAGGTTGGGTAGATGGGTAGTGTTTTTCTGTTCCTTTAGTTTTAGGTTAGTTAGTCTGTAAACATCTTGATTATATTTGTTTGTTATTTATCCATATGCTAGTCTCTGAATTGAATATCCAACCCAAGCTGAAGTGAGAATACATCAATGAGAACTATTGATTGATTAAAAATCTTAAGTGTTCTGTGTTTTGGCCTTGAGAGTCCACTGTGAGAGAGTCCACTATCATTCTCATTCTGGTCCAATGTTCTTCCTAACACACAGAGAGAGATATTTTCTGCCATCACATCGCAACCCAGTGATCATCATTTCAAGTGGCTGACCAGTAACTCCAAAAATTTTAAGCTGGGCAACAGTATTTTGGAAAACTGCCAGCAAATTCCTTTCAATTTCAATAACAGTCACGGATCCAGACCGTCCCACTCCAGCAGTAAGCTGACCCAGGCCTGTCTGAGTGGCTAGACAACTTCCTGCCACACATCAACTCCTTCCAGCTTTGTTTTCGCCCTGATCAGCGCAGCCTCACCTGGTACACACTGGTACACACTTCCTCTTAAAGACTGGCGTTTCTGATGAGGAACAGCTGGAGAACTGCCATGGTCTGCATTGTTCTCTGCATGAGCAAAACCTGTGCTGCTTCCTGCTGCACTGCTATTCATTCCAATGTCTAACTGAGAAACAGGATCCTGCTGCACTAATAATATATTAGCCTAAGGGAACAGGTTATTGTAAATGAAACGTAAAAACAATCTGAATGATCAAAGCTACATTACCGAAAGTGTTCCGAGTCAGGGCTGGGTGATGCGAACAAAATCACATGATACTTTTCAACAATACACACGTATCCCGGTATATAGGTGTGCTAACAAACTACCAAATAAACAGTAATACTGCATTACATTTTTACACAACCTGTTTTCTACAGGCTCACAGGTCAAAGTTCACTTAGATAAAGTCAGCGCTACACAGAAGCAAATGTGTGGCTTTTGCATCCTTTCTCTTTTAAATTTACTTTCTTTTTTAATGTTTGGTCAGACAGCTGATTTAGCTGAGAAAGCAGAAAATCATGGTTTTCAGGGGTTTCTCGCAGCAAGGCCTCAGAAATCGTTAAAGCTACAGCTAAATGGAGATGTTAGCATCTCTTTTTCTGCAAGCTGCTCTGGATAAAAACAACTCCCGGTGATGTATTGATGCCACTGATGTATTTTTCATGGAATTTTTTATAGCCATAAAAAATACATCAATGAATTGCCCTGCAATACATCAAACCTGATGTCGATCCAGCATTTCTGGCCAAACTCATAATGATATCCCTCTCCCACAATGCTTTGCAGGAGCTGGAAAATGGTGCCCTTGTCCCAAATTCCCAATTCCAACAGGAAGATAAAGCCAGATTCCAGATCCCCGTTATATCTGTACTGAAACAGAGTGCTGTATTTATACAGAGCCCACATGAAGAAACATCAAGGCAGATGACTGTAGTTCCCATGGCGATAAAGCGCAAGCGTGCACATCCTGCAACTGTCTTTTCAAACGAGCTTGGAAACAAATAAGCAAGCTTTTTGTTACTCTATCCTTCAGGCAAGAAAGTACCACCTGGCATTATTTACCCACAAGAGAGAGCCTGGGGCTACGTGTGGGTGTAGCGGTGCTGACACAGCCCAACGCAGACACAGCAATGCCCCTGTGTGTGTGTGTGTGTGTGTGTGTGTGTGTGTGTGTGTGTGTGTGTGTGTGTTCATTATCATTCTGAGCAGACAATCAGACTTTACCCCCACTGGTTGCGTCTGGAGGCCGAGCCAGAGTCACGTGCCAAGAGTCTGGCGTCGCCCCCTGACCAGGTAACAAGAGAAAAATTGCAGGAAAAGATAGAAAGCATAGAATATAGTGTATTACAAACTGAGAGAAAGAGACATGTGTAGAAGGATCCAGAGGAACGAAGGATAGGGAAAGCAATGGGGGACAAAAAAAAAAGGAGTGAGATAGTAAGAACAGTTTGAAGTGAGAAACAGGAAAGGGAGAAATTAGAAAGCATCAGAAAGAGCGAGATAGAAAGAATGAGAGAGAGAGAGAGAGAGAGAGAGAGAGCGCAAGCGAGAGAGAGAGTGAGACACAGATACACAAAAAGCATTACAGAGCGATGGAGGGTGGAAGGGGATTATGCTACCGTGAGCCACGGAGCCAAAGCCATGCAGGGTGCATGACTATCAATTTTTCGGGACAAGGTTGTCACGGTAACCAAGAAGTTTTCCTTTTACAAAAGGAAGAGAATTTGTGTGCATGGTCACTTGGCTAACCCACGAGCATACGACCAGAGAGCGCACACACGCCGTCCCTATCCTCAACTCACCACTAAACTCAGGGAAGAGCGCTCAGGCAAACAAGGAGACGGTTTTGTAAAAAAGTCAAGGTTTTGTAACACTGCTGAACAAAAACACTAAAAGGGTTAAAAATAAATAAATAAATAATAATAATAAAAAATCGATGAACAAGTGCAAGAGAAAGTTGGTTCCAAAAGAATGACTCCACTGTTTTCACTCTTCTCTTCCACTGTGTTTGTAGTGTGTGCAATGACCACAGGCAAAAAGCACAGGAAACTTATCTACTCCACACTCACTTATAATAGAAAACTAAGGGCAGTTGTTGGGGCACTCGCACTTTAAGGCCTGGTTTAGGCTTGATGCGTGTGCATGCGGACTGAGCCCTAACCCTGACCCTAGCACCATTGTTCATGTACTCACCTGCGTACCTTTTGTACATCTGGAGAATTACCTGCGACAGCCACTAGGGGGCAGGTCAGAGACAAACTCCTGCCTCTGTTAGGTTTCCACGTGGACAGGAAATCAGTAATCTGGTGTGTAAAAAAGACTTTTCAGTAGGTTTGAAAGCTACATGAGTTTATTTATGTATTTAAAATTCAATGGCATACTCTCTCTCCCATGTCAATCACAGTGACACTAGCCAATCATGGGTGTCCGTGAGCTCGTGTATGCGGAAGGGGGTAGACAGCACTTTCCTCTGAGCCTGATACACTGCCTTGTGATGCAGTAGTTTCAAAAGTTGAAGTTCTCTGGCTTCTCTCTCCTTGGTTGCTAGCTGTATGATGAGTG
Organism: Parauchenoglanis ngamensis; assembly: GCA_030014255.1. Lineage (NCBI taxonomy): Eukaryota > Metazoa > Chordata > Actinopteri > Siluriformes > Auchenoglanididae > Parauchenoglanis > Parauchenoglanis ngamensis. Next base: position 3,307,237 of record JAQMYM010000037.1, on the reverse strand, counting down.
AGAGATGGCTGGATGGTGGGAATTGGTCAAGACAAAATTGGGAACAAAATGGGGGAAACAGTACAAGTTTCTATGAGGCTCAAGCTGCCAGATTTATTCAATACAGCAAAAATCCTCATCCTTATCCTTATCATTTTCACAACAGCAGCTAAGATCCTTCCTCCTGAAAACATACTCCCTGAACTATTCAAGTTTGGATTTTAATTTACAATTTTTTCATCACGACACTACAAAAAAAAGGGCTTGCATAAATGTTTAACAACTTAACTTTTATTAGAAGTTCAAAGTTTCGAGTAAAGAAACGGTTTGTTCTTTTGCCGGTACAGGGAAAAGTGCCGAGATTCCTGTGGTAACGGAGCATCCCTTTAAGAGAACAAAGCAAAAACTGTATAAAGGGCTCAGTCATATATAATGTACTGATAAAGAAAGGGTCTTACATAACAGCTCTGTGTGAACTCTGTATGAGCTGCGGCATCACTAGATCAGCCGGGAAGAGCAAGCCTTTATTTAGCCTTTTACTGCAGCGAGGATGAGTGTGTGTCTAAGCAAGTAAGTACATAATTACGTGGATGACAGAGAAAATGTGTCTGCGTGTGTCAGAAGAAATTAAGATTTCCCTCTGATTTGAGAACACACACGCTAGGCTGAGGCTGGAACACGCACAGGAACACACACGCCTGGCTGACGCCGAAATACTCACAGGAACACACACATGCCGGCTGATGCTGAAATACACATTTAAATTGTACATACAGAACATGCCAAATAAACGTAGCAACTATGATGGATCGCTGTGAGGCTGTGCTGAAACGTCTCGCCGGTACACAGTGTTATACCTTTCCATCCATACCCTATACCAGTCCAGCTCTGCTGTGATTGGTCAGAAGCCAGACTTCTGTGACCTGCCCAGAGTGAGCATAACCAATCGGCAGTCAGCTGGACACACGTGCAAAAGAGCCAGAGTGTTTAGTGAATGCTTGAGTTTGCCACTGCTAATGACCATGAACACACACACACACACACACACACACACACACACTCAAATACGCATGCTAGAGAGACCCAGCCAATGCATGCTGTTACCGGGCAAACAGTGATGCATGGAGCAAACCACTCACACACTCACACACTCAGGTTTTACTATCTTTGTGAGGATTCTGTCCATTGACATAATGATTAATGCAGCTAATTAATGCTGCACCTGCACCTAACCCTAACCTCAGTAATGAAAAGGAAACTTTTTGATCCGTTTACTTTCTTATTTTTGTTTACAAACCCCTTAAAGCCGCTGTGAGGAGAATCCACTTGTGAGGACAAAACAAAATTTTCCTCATAAGGATAGTAAAAGCTCACATTTAGTCCTCGCAAGGGTACAAAAACATGTACACACACAGAAAGGCTATTGTTTACCAGTTTACCCCCCCACAAAGCACATTTTACCCCAAACGTAATCAATTTACTGTCCTGATCATGTTTGGTGCCTGAAGTTTGCTTTGCTGTTGCAATAGAGTAATTATGCTAATGTAGCTAACCGGCAGATCATGTTTAGCACACGGTATGCTGATATAATCACACAAACTGTAACTGAGTAGTTCTGCATCTCAAACCGACTTGCTTATGTGGTTTCTGACACAGTATCTGTACTCTGCTCAGACCAGCAAGAAATAAAGTGAAAGGCAGCCATTTCATTTCTACATATACATACAAGCCTTATTTAACCAGATCCGAATGAAGTGTCACTCAATCCTATGGCTCGTGTGGCCCGATGTTTCCCACTCACAACTTCAGTTCCTACCTACAGTTAGTTGCCATTTACTGTTTGCCCCTCAAAAATGGAGTCAAATACAACCTCAGTTTAAATGTTTACTGAGACATAATGAAGAAAAATAAAGCCTGGAAAGAAGCAGCAGGGATCGCTGGTGCCTCTGGTGAGTGTAAAAAGCTAGTAGTTAGTTTGTTTTGCTAATATGCAAAGAAAGCTAGTACAAAGCCAAGCATGCGCTCATTAGTGCAATATTTACTTTGTGTCTAGTTAGCTTCATACGTTCATGACTCCCACAAGAACAAGCAACTTGACTTACTAGCATGAACCTAAGCTACCTGTTATCTATAAATATTGAGCTAAAAGAAAGCTAAAAGCATTTGGAGCCATCTTGAAATCAGACTATGTTTCTTCCTCAGGATATGGTGTCAATCAACAATGAAACATAAGACTCAAAGGAGCTATGAAACGTTGAGATGGAATCATAGGTCAAATCCGAATATAAATAGGGATTTGATGGAAATGTTCACACATAAATAGAATTACTGAGCCTAACATGTTTTGATGTGAGTATGACCCCATTTACAATGGGTATTAAAATGCGTCTTGGGCGATCTGATCACAACTGGACAGCGCTAAATACAAGTGTAAACGACCTCTGAGACACATTCAAGACGCATTCACTCAAACCACTTCCCGATGAGTCCCTGACGCTTAAATATAATGTTTTAATATAGCTTTGCGCGGGGACCTTTGACCTTCTAGCAGAAGCGATGCAGGCAGTAATGAAATTTGGACACCTTGGAGATGCGACAGACACAGGTGTAAACAGCGATGTATCTCGGCAGTCCATTTGTGACCATTTAAAAACCAAGTGTAAACAGGGCGAAGAGTGAAGCAATAGTCTGGTGTGATGCTACTTAATAATAAGTACTTAATAACTAAATGCTGCCCCCATTTCCAATTTTTCTAACCTATGACATCATGGCCCCACCCACATTTTCTATTGGCGCATAACACCAAAGCTCATAAATTGACATGACTAAGTTCACCTAGATAAAGTCGACATGATGCAAACGCACTCCTTTCATATCCTGCGTCCCTTCCCCTTCAGCGAATCAGCTTTTCTGCTGATGGAATTCTATTCACATTTGACCCGGGACTGCTGTTTTACACGTGAAAACAGAAAAGTGTAGGCTTCACGTGTTTCCCGTATCACTGAAGCAACAGGTCAAAAATCATAAAGCGCAAAAGTGAGTGAGCAAACTAAGCGCACCAAACATGTTTAAATTTGAGGTAAGTACAGAAAGTGGACATTTCTTTCTTTTTAAGTTTTATGATGAATTTTCTTTAAATTCCCTTCAGTCCCCCAAGAGTTAGCATTAAAAAAAAAAACCCAGTGAAACAATGAATCACACTCAGCATCAGAACTGAGTAAAGGAAGTCATGGGGGATTGTGTCTGGAGAAAATCCCATGATTCACACAGCAGCCTAGAAGCTCCTGTTCACCGGTGAGAAGATAAAATAATAGATGTTACCTGTGCACCTCGGTCGGCTCGGTTTCCCAGGCTGAGATTAAGCCCTGCCTTTTACAATGCAGAGTCACCGCACACAATGCACCTCAGTCTCAAACCCTGGACTGCATGTGGGAAACGACCCCACCTGCTCTTAAACTACTTCTACACACCACACATGACTCACACACACCCTTTAAGATGCACAACACAAGGCTTTGTTTCAGCACCCAGACTATAAACAGTAATGCTGTTCCCGAGCGACTCGCTTAGAAATAGAACACACGAACCTAATAATCAAGACAAATCCACCAAAACATCTCAGCATGTATACTGTACAAAAATCTCCCAACTCCTAAACGAACAGGTTTCAATGGGAAACTCATTCAATCTGATACAGTCAATACAGTCTCCGAAAAAAAAAAATGGTACTAAAGTGTACCATTCCTTGCTGGGGTGCTACTCTCGTACTCTCACTTTGTATCTTCTATCTGGGAAGGTGCCTTTTGTGTACCTTAAATCTTTTTAGAGATACACAGCATCAGCATTTCAAGGTGAAGGAAGCATTTTAAAAAGGTATTAAAGTTAAAGGTAACTCGAAAGCCACAGTTTAGTAACCTTTTTCCTGAGAATGTAGTTTACTCAGTGTACAACAATCCACTGCAAAAAAACATCCCCTATGTGTTAAACTGCAAGTGCAAACTAGGATCGGACCTCCAAAGAAGCAACAAGTTGAGGTGACACTATCTTTGTTACGAATATTTATTTCACAAATTCTAAAAATCCTCCACGTGCATGAGTTAATTGTGTCTTAGTAAATGTTGCAAAGTGCATGTTACTTATACTGTGCTGATAACAGCTCGGCATGCATGTTTTTTTGGTCCTACTTTACCGAAATATTCCTTCTTCATGTGCATTTCCAGCTCCCTCTCCAGCTCGAGCGTGAGGGCCTCGAGCCGCCTCTCTGCCTGGCTCGCGCCGCACTCACGCGCAGAGGTCACCTGGTAGGGCAGCTTCAGTCTCGGACCCGGGGCGCGAGCCCTCGCCGAGGCACCGTGGTGTATCTCTTCCGACATAGTGAACGGATGTAGGTGCGCGCGGTGAAGCACGCTGGCTTCACCGGTGTCCTGCAGCAGCGCGTCTTCCAGCAGGGACGCGCGAGGTGATGAAGCAACCAGCAGCTCCGGGCACGCGCCCATGGAGCCGCGCGAGCTCCGCGAGCTCCTGGAGCTGTGGCTCGAGATGCTGGACCTGGGACTGAGGGTAAGTCCTGCACTGTTCGGACCACAGATGCTGGAGCGAGGGCTCGCGTGCCGCTGGTCGTAGCCCATGCTGACGCCGCTCGTGCGGTTGCTGCTAGGTCTGCTCGCGCACTCGTAGACGTAGCCGGGGCTCGAGGGCTTGCTGGCGTCGCTGGACGTGCTCGCGAAGCTCGAGCGCGGGCTGAGAGCGCCGCTGCCGTCGCAGTGCGCGAGACTCGACCGCGGGCTTCCGCACTTCTCCTGCTGCCCGGGCGCCGCGAGGCTCGATCGGGGACTCGCGTGAACGCATGATCTCCGGTGCCGGTCGCCGCCAACGCCGCCGTAGCACGGCAAGGCAACTTCGGACCTCGCGCTACAGTACGAAGCGTCGTCCACGTAAAAGGCGTCTCTGTGCGCGCGCTTACTCTTGTGCTCAGGTAGCCCGAAGTCCACGTCTGGCTCGAGCTCCGCTCTCACGTCCCGGTAAGGCTCGCACAGCGACAGGTTCTCCATCAGCTCGCTCGCTCTGCGTGCCGGATCCTCTTCGTAGTAGCGATCCATCGGTGGTGGTGTTGCTGGTGCTCATACAAAAAAGCTCGTGCATTTCACTCTGTAACGGCACCGAAACGCTCGCTTTGTCGGTTCATCATCTTCCTCAGGTTTCTGTCGTGATTTCGTCCTGGTGCATAATTCCTAAAAAATCAACAACGAGGCTTCCTTTAAAAAAACAACAACTGTCGTTTAAACAAAGTTTCCGCACGAGGTGCTTGGTGAAGTTGAAGGGTCCTTTTGCAGTCAATGGCGGAGGAATTTCCTCTCTCTCTCTCGCTCTCTCTCTCACTCTCTCTCCCTCTCTCTCTCCCTCTCTCTCTCGCTCTCTCGGCTTTCCAACATAAAACGTCGTCTTTTTCGAAACAAATCCGAGCCGCGTTCAATTTCTCGCGCGAAAAGTTTGGAGGCAATTCAATCAAAGAACAAAAAAAGGAAAGCAGGAAGAAAAGGAGAAAGCCGACGTGACAAAAATGGGTAATTTAAAGAAACAGAAAGAAACCGGGGGTAATAAGAGAAAAGAAACAGAGCAGCGCGCGGGACTCGTTTGTGTGCGGCAGGAATGCGGGGAGGGAGGGCTGGAGGCGCGCGAGGCCGGGCAGGGGTGCGCTCCGCCGCTCTGGAATGCGCTTTAATGCGCGCGCGGAACAATGACGGAGAGCGAGCTCAGCAAAGGGCGCGAGGGGAGGAGGGGAAGGGGAGGGGGAGTTAACGGGGCGGGGGATCCTGTCCTGCCAAAGATTAAAGCAGTGGTTCGCAAAAGCGGGTTAGCTTACTTCTTCAATTTTTTTGGTCAGGTGCTTGTGCTCAAGGCTCACTGAGTTAAACAAATAATATAATAATAGAATTATTATAGGGTACCGATTTGCAGCATGCAAAATCCACCTCAGAATCATATGAGAAGTTTTCAGACTGTTTTCTCTAGTGTACAGGTTCCCATTCCTGTTGCTGTAGAACCCTCTGTTCCTGCACATGCTAGTGTTGCCCCTGCTTTAACACCCCAACTTCCACTCAGGACGGGCCCGCGTTTCCGAGCTGTAGCTACCCGACCCTTAGTGTCACGGACAACAATACCAGAGTGTGATAAAAAAAAAAAGAAAACACACAAAATCTTGTTATTGATTTAATTTTATAGTTCATGACTTACAGGAAAACATTTTTTGATATCTCATCCTGTACTACTTGTTGTTTTCGTCAAAATACATAAAGGCTGTGTAGATTTTATATGCCCCACCCCTGGGGGCGTGTCTTGCTCTACAGTAGCAGCTCATTAGCAGCGAACCAGTGCTGCCAATTTAGCAACTTTTTGGCCTTCCCTAGGAACTAAAATTCTCATCTGGCGACAATATTCGGTGACGTCTCACAACTTCGACGATCTCTGTTCTCGTTGTCGAACAACAACAAAAATCACCTTTCACTGATTTGTGAACGACAGCATGTCTGCCTTTCCTAGAGCTCTAGCGTTGCCCCTGTTTATAAAAGTAATGACTGACCTACAAGAACATAGAGAACAGGATGCCGTTCGGCTTCGTGTCATATTAGACGTGGTTGTGTATAGTCTGACGTCATCACGCAATCTAGTGACATTTCAGAGAGCCGACAGTAACTTCTGGTGAGATTTTTTTGGCAACACTGCAGCGAACATGGGCAGGTTTGTTGGTGTGTTTTTAGCTGCCTGGACGCTAATCTTCTTTTCCAACCTTCCCTCGTTTTGAGGAAAAAAATGGTTGGAGTTTATTTATTTGGATGAGCGTCGGCAGTTATATGAGAGGAACTTTTCAAAGGTGCGTTTTACAACTTGTGACCGTTTCAATGCCAGAATGTCGCTTCGTCAGAAAATTCCACAATCGTTTCTCTAAACACTGTTAGAGCTTTTCCATCAGTAAGAGTAATTAATGCCTCCTGGTGACGACCCTAATTATCTCCTGACTGAACAAACAACAGAAGATTCTGGCCTCCAATGTGCATCATGCAAAAGGCACTCCGGAATAATCACATGCTTATGAGAGCTTTTCAAGCCATTCTGCCTACAGTGATGCCAGAGTATATATAAAATTAGTATAAAATATATAAAATCAAAACTTATCTACAAATAAAGGGCTTTTGGAAAACACAAGTCTGAGTTAGGGACAGCGGTTCCTCCTGTCCTGAACATTTTAGTGCTTTCCTGCTCCAACACATCCACTCCCACTAATAAGTGCTTCCTAAAACCTATTTGTAAGGAACATTTCATACTTCTAAAAATGAGCTTTATAAAATTGTGTTAACATCGAGCTGCATTTCCCCCTCAAATTCTTAAGACAGATCACATTCGTGTCTTTCCTATTTCACGTCTTCCCATTGGAACTACACCCAGTATCAGTTTCATGCGCTGCCCCTGCTGGAATGAATGCTTTGTGGGTCACTGCTAAGAACTGAAGAAGAAAGTCAGACACTTGTTTTCAAAGCACTGCTATAATCAGTTTAGTAACAGTAATATTTTAATGAATATAACATTGCCAATTTACTGCGTAGAAAACTAGCCATCTCTCCACTTTATTAAACACACCTACCACTTTGTAGGTGTACAGCTAGGAACAATTCTCCCCCATGTACAGTAGGATTCGCTGATCAATCTTTGTTTGCGTAAACTAAAGTAAACTCTTCTGCCATATTCCTGATATTCTTCATACTCGTGTGTGATGTTGATCACCCAGCTCACAGACCCAGCTCATTTGCATGTAGTGACGCCCACAAAACTCCATAAAAGGTAAAGTACCCAGCAATCAGGGTAAAGTCTGAACAACAGAAGTGGAAGTTAGTTTGACTCACTAACTTATTCTATGCCAATAAAATATATAATAAATAGTATTAATAAAAAGTCAGCGTTAAATCTTCCATTACTTGATGTGTTGGTTTATTGCTTATGGCTCTGTGCAGACAGATGACCGGCCCGTCCTCAAATTTCTTGTGTTAGCGCTCGAATGAATGATTTACAAGTAAATCTTGCTTGATTGACGGCCATTGCGTGGAAATTTTGCTCAGTTTCTGACACCACTATTAGCTAGAGTATTTTTTTTTAGTTTCACTGCTGTAACTGAGAATCAGGGCCATATACGCAGTTGCTTAGGGACACTGAGCCACCACAGGGAACTGTAAAAATTCAGTATTTTTTTTTAAAGTTAGTGTTGCATAATTTGGAGCCTGCAAAGTCGCTGAGAATATTCCACCACCCAGTACAATCTGGTCAGCGGTGGTCCTATGGTGGTTCGGTACTGTTGATAGATGGGCTAAAGAGGGTTGAACACTGCAGAGCAACAGGTATTTAATAAAATGACCAGTCTGAATTCACATTATGGTTATATAAAAGGACTTTTCATATAAAGTCACTCAAATTAAACATAGACCGCACTTTTCGTTACAGATTCCCCTTTTAAAGCTAGTGTTTGAATCTGCATAGAAGTGATCTGGATCTTTTTGATTATTGTAGATATTTAAAAGTGAGGCCAATAACAATGGAAAGTTTTACAGAGAAACTCACAAAGCTTGTCTGTTTGCTTACCATCTCTGTGCTGCTGAGGCAAATGCACACCTAAAAAAAAAAAAAAATGCTAAACGAATACAGGGATCTTTCTGCTATGACGTGCCAATTAGTAGATTTCGCTTCAACTTCTCCAAATGTACAAAATGTACGCAGGTGAGTATATGAACAATGCTGTTTCCGTAGATGACGTGTCCACATTTTCACATGTACTCACATGCAAGTGTAAGAAAAAAGCTGAGTGACGCGGCGCGAACTAGGGGGCGGAGCCAAATGTCTGGATGAGAAAAATATAGCATCCGGATTAATACAGTATCCAGAATCAAAAAAAAAAAATAATTAAAATAAAATTCCAAAAAAAAAAAAACTACGACATACACAGCGTCCCGACTTTTTTGGAAATGGGGTTGTACGAGTCTTGAAACACTTCCAAAGCTAAAGAGCACACTTCATTTCCTCCTCTTTGGGTAATCTTCATTATGAATGCATTTATAGCTTCCGGAGTCGGTGCAAATGCGATACAAAGCACGCAACGAGGCTGCATTTTGGGAGGAAAATGGATTTCCGATTGAGTCTTCTGTGTACGTCTGTAGAATACACACACCTGTCACTGAACACACCCACACACTCACATGGCATGCCAGCCACCTGTTACACAAACATCCCTTCATCGACAATTTATCTGTCAGAGAAGAGCTGCTTGATGATGGACAAAATAATGACGACAATCATTTTTTCTTCAGTACTGCACTTACCGTTATTTATCTGATAATTTAGGAACAAATTTCACTGCACAAAGTTTAAATCTGAACATTTGTATTCACATTTTACATTAAAAGCCTTCAAATTCTGTGAATCCGTATCCAAAACATATGAATGGGGTATTAACTAATATAATACAAAAACATACATGACGCACATATGGAATTATTGAAACAATAAAAACAGCAGCATGAGTTAATCAGGTCACTTCCTAGTCACTAAGCTAACCAAATATTGCAGTATGATGCTAATTCACCAAGAACTTGCTAAAAATTGTGAATACAGATCAAACACAGCAATCACACACCCACAAAAAATGCTTATACTGGATGGTCCGACACGAATACTGTACACTGTCAAGTTCTTGTCATGTGACTTGTTTCACAAGCGTCAGGTTTAAGGCAGTGTACGTGTATTAATGCGGTGCTGTGTATTCAGTCATCGGAGGGTAGCTAAAGAAAACATTACGTCATACAGCGTTCTGGTTAGTCAACAAAAAAATCATAAGCGTACATCAGCTAAAACTACTGGTTCTCAGAAAGTTCTAGGAATGTCTGTTTTTGGGTCCCGAAACATTCTGAGAACTTATTTAGTTCTGATTAACTTTCTAGGAAATTGTTTTTTTTGTTTTTTTTAAAGAAACAATGTTTACATGTAATTTTTTTTTCTATACAAATCTATAGAAAAATGATACTGGATATACCGGAATCTCTGCTGTGGCACTTTATTGACCCACGACAGGCAGGAAAGAGAGAACCAACGCCACAATGATCAGAAACAACACCACGTCGAGGATCAGTTTTTTAATGGGTGCAGCGGCTTGCTTGTTCCCATGCCCTCTGCTCCTGAACCACTCCACCACTTCTCCCAGGTCGTACTCCTTGGGGTTGTAACCGAGCTCGGCTCTGGCTTTCTCCATACTGAAATAGTGTGTGACTCCAGTCTTGTAAACTTCGGCACGCGTCAGAAGAGGTTGGAAGTTGTGGGCGCGGCCGATGGCGCTGTGAACAATCTCCGTAAGGAACGCAAAGAAGTAAATGAGAGACAGCGGAAGCCGTAGCTTGGGGAAAGTGTAACCCAGACCTTCCACTAACGGTCTAAAGAACTCAAAGTTGTTCACCGGCCGGCCGTCTGAGATGAAGTAAGCTTGTCCGGCAGCACGGTGCTGACGTTTATCCGTTAGCGCTTCTGCAGCTAACTCGTGCGCAGAGACTAGGTTATCAACATGGACAAACTCCACTAGACTCTCAGGCTCCCCATAGACAAACCTAAAGAGGCCTCGCTCGATGTATCCTACAATCCTTGGAAGATGTCTCTCTTCTCCTGGGCCGTAAATCCCAGCTGGACGGAGAGCACAAGTGCGCAAGACCCCACCTTCACCCACTAGGGGTGTTCCATTAGCCTTTAGCACCCGTGTTTCAGCCACTGACTTGGTCCTGGAGTAGTGATCCGGATGGAGGTGTAAAGGCAGATAAGGAAGTGTTTCGTCACCATTCTTTATGACCTGGCCACCAAAGACCACGTTGAAGGTGCTGGTGTACACCATGCGAGGAACCCTGAGATCCACACACGCCTGAATAACGTTTTCCGTCCCCTGAACGTTTACCTCTTCAATCAGCTTACTGTTGAGTTGCTCTCTCCCGGACATCCCGTACGATGCGACGTGGAAAACGCAGTCAGCGCCACGCAATGCATTTAAAACCCGTGTGAAATCCCGGACGTCACCCTGGATGAAGTCCACGCCCTCGGGCAATGCTTCACTAGGCGGCCTCACGTCAAACAGGACGACTCTGACGGACTTCCTGCTGATTGCGCAAGCAAGACTGCGTAGAAATGAAATTAAATGCATAATTATTTAATAAGCATGCAATAAGCTTTTCACATTATTATTAGTAATAAATGGGAAAAAAAATTGAGGGAAGAAAACAGGTGAAAATATTATATTTTTGGCAATGACCAGAAAAAATCCACCTCCAAAGATTTTCATCTTAAAATGTATAATTAACAGATTTATTTGTTAAAAATGAAAGATGTACTTGTTAACAAAAGTCTGAGTTTACTTTTCTTAGTTTAAACTTCTTTCATACTGGTCTAATTTCACTTTGGTTAACACTGCCCACAACGCTGGTCGACTCCCTGATGACGATATGGAACTGCACTGTACTGCTGCATTGCATTCTGGGACTTCAATTCTTGTATGTTGTGTTTCTCATGAGTATGACTATATTAATTAAGCTCTTGCTCTTTTGTTTTTAGGATCTAACGGAGAAAGCTGACCATCATCACTTGTGTATTTGAATTTTATTCCTCCTATTCAAAACCATTCTATCTACACTCGCCTTAACAATGTCCCCCCGTGACGTCAGAGAGGCACACATGCGCTACCTTCTCACAGGAATAACAAAAATACAGCAGCAATCCACAAATTAGCATCTAAATGACTAATCAATGTGTTTCAGAGTGAAGTTTTTCCTTTAAAGTTGCAATAGTCGATGTTTTTCATTTCTAGTACAAATAATGTGGAAAATTATGCAGAAAAGATAAAATTAACAGTTTAAGCCTTTGGTCTCAGACGCAGTGCATTACGTAGGTAGGAAGAAAAAAAAAACCTGTTTGGAAATCTAGCTTCCCATCCAGAAGGTTAATTTGTATTTGTATTGGATTCTTGTCAGTCATTTTATGCACAGGCCCCCAGCACGCCTTCACATCCTTATATATGGGAAGAAGCTGCATGTTTATAGGGTTGTAACTCGGTGATGTCATGATTGGTAGTCTTTGCTAATAGTAACTCCAATTGAACCGTTATAAGTGTTGGGGGCGCGGCTTTGTGTACATGGTGGGATGGGGGCGGGGCTTTATGTACATGAGGGAAATGGGGGCGGGCTCAATTCAAATCTGATTCACCTAATTCCACCCATTTAACCGTTAGAAACCGATTTCAAATCTTACCTAAAGCACCTTTATGGAACACATGTAATGGTTTATTGTCTCCATCTAGCGTTACATGTGGGTACTGCACGGACTTAACTCAAATCATATAACATTTCACGTCTAGAATAAAAAGACCCCCGACAAAGACACATATTTGACTGATTAATTTATTTATTTATTAGAGTTTAATTATTACATACCGGAAGCCAAAATATCCTCCGCCCCCGGTAATGACGTATGTGTCGACGTGCATCTTAAACACAGTGATGAGAGCTGAAGAGAAAGAGGGAGAAAAACATGTTTACATTCTGCAATGATAAGGATATTAAATCTCATTTATCTGCTTTTTGCATTCGTGTTTTATTCACACGTAACTATGCAAACCTGCAAAGTGCTAAAGCTACAAAGTAAACAGTGCACTAGATACGACTTCAGTGTGAAATGTGTTATCCTGTCGCTTGGACGGACAAACGCGGAATTAAAGAATTATTAAAAACATCCAGCAGGTAAAATATGTTTACACAATATAACACTGTTACCTGTTCCTGCGGGTACTTTAGCGTCTGATAAGATTACAGAGCTGCACGCGCACGCGTCAGTCGGAAGTGAGTGTTTCTTTCTGATTGGCCAGGGTCTTGTCACGTGACTTGTTTCATAAATGCAGAGGTCTTACAGATTTGAGGATTTTAAAGGCAAAGTACTCATCTAATCACATAACATTTCACGTCTATAAAAAAGACCCTCGACAAAGACACATATTTGACTGATTAATTTATTTATTTATTAGAGTTTAATCATTACATACAGGAAGCCAATATATCCTCCGCCCCCGGTAATGACGTATGTGTCGACGTGAATCTTACGTTAAGATGCACGACGTCAAGGTCTCCAAAAAAAAGTATAACTTCCTGCTGTGCATTATGGTTGAGAGAACATTTCCAAAACTTAAAAAAAAAAAATTAACTTCCTGTTAATCTTCTTGTTAAAATGTTAATCTCTTGGGAACCACTGCAGAAACGCTGGACGTTTTGGAGAACGTTCCAGCAATGTTCCGATAACTTTCAAAAAATGTTAACCACTTGGCTGCAAAAACTCGAGATGGCTTGGAGAATGTTCCCATAATGTTCCCATAACCTTTAAAAACCATTTACCTTGTGGGAACCTCTGCACAAACTCTGGATGGTTTGGAGAACATTCCCATAAGCTTCTTGGGAACCACTGTGGAAACCTGGGATGGTTCGGAGAATGTTCCCATAATGTTCCCATAATTAAAAAAAAAAAGATTTGGACCTCTTGGGAATCTCTTCAGTCACCCAGAATTGTTTAGAGAACATTCACCTGGAATTTATTGCTCTGAATACTCTAAATAATTTCAACCTCTTGGGAACCTTTAAGTATCCCACTGTGGTTTGGAGAATGTTCTCCTAATGTTTACATAACTTTAAAATAAGTTGTACCTGACCGATGTCTTGCTGTAACCTGTGCTGGTTCAGAGGACATTCTTTTAATGTTTACACAACTTTTAAGTAATGTGTACCTGCAATGGTTTGGAGAATGTTCTCCTAATATTCACATAACTTAAAAATCCCATAGAAAAAAATCTAACTCTTGGGAACCTTGCAGTAACCTGGGTTTGGTTTCAATAAAACATTCCCCTAATGCTCTGGTTACCTGGTTATTTCAAGAATCTTGCAGTAAAGCAAGATGCTTTGGAGAACTTTCCCCAAACATTCTAGCAGCCTTTAATTTAAATCTCAAATAAATCTTTTAAATTTAATGCATTCATCTGGGATTTTCAAAGAATGTTCCCTAAATCTAGGTGAACATTCTCGGAACCATCGCTATACAAATGTGTTACTATACTGATATGAACATGGTTGGTTGTCATAAGGTTCCTGCTATGTTTGTGTCTACTATAACACTATAATAAAACTATATTTATACATATAGAACAACAATAATAATCCATCTTCGGTGAGCGCTTTAAGCTGGTCAGTGTCATGGTGGATCTGGAGCCAGTCCAAGGTACACTGGGCATTGCGAGGGGACATACCTTAGACACACCTGGGGCAATTTAACATGGCCAGTTCACCTGGCAGGAATGCAGAAGGCATGAAATGGAGGTACTGGAATTTTAAGCAACAGACATCTGTTGTACGCTATCTATATTGTTATAATTATTTTAGCAATTGGAGTTAAAGGAATCCTGATTATTGGGGATGCTGCAGCACCTCAACGCCTGTGTTTTTGCTTTATAACATGTTTTATGAGGAAACCAGAGAACCCAGAGGGAACCATGCAGCCACCAGGAGAACATATGAAACTCCATGTACAGTCACCCAAGTTTAGGGTCGAACAGTGTACTTAGTTTTCCTGCTACATCAGCCATTTTATTTCCCAAATGCTAAAAGACCACGTGACCATAACCAGTTAGGATGAATTCAGATATGCGCTCTTCTATCAAACTTTGGTGACCAGCACACTGGACAGAAGAGGACAGGATTCTCTTGTATAGTTTTTCCTTGCCTTTGTTGTCCTAGACATGTGAAACCAGAACCTGAAGACAAGAGAGACATTTACATTTATCATTTACGAGCACAAAAATGATACTGCCAAGCTATCTAAGCTATCTTTATATATATGGATATTTTTTGAATTACTGCAATTTGTTTCTTTTCATAGTGAAACTTTATGAAATGAAAAGTCTTATTAGGATCATAACAATAACAACGCACATTCACTGAAACATGAAAAAGAACTTAAACATTGTATGGAAAGTGTTTCTGCTTAACAATATCTTGAGAATCTCTTCTCCTGGGGAACTGACTCAGCTGAGTCTTTTAAAAGAGTCTTTTATGAAGAACTCATTTATAAATCATTAATTAGCACAATTAGTGTTAGTCATGTGTTAGGGTTAAAAAAGAGCAGAGTGTTTAGGTTGTTTTAATAAAACAAAACTGATGTCAAACTTGGGTCTTTAATCAGTTCTGTAAAACAGTGACATTTTTTTTTTTGCTGGATAGATAATGATGAGTCTGGGTTTCATGATACATTAAATATAAACACTGAGTAAATTCAAAATATAAATACAAACAGGTAAAATAAAGTAAAAAAAAAAACCCAGTAAAACAGAAAGTAAAGGAATATAAATTAGTGAGACATTTTATACACTGCATTGATGTCTATCTTGCTGCTGAGAAACAACAGCAACAAATACATCATATAGCTGCAAAATTAGAAAATTAATGGCAAAATTATTATTATTATTATTATTATTATTATTTAATTCATCCTCTACTTATATCCCTTAACCCTAAGATGGATCAGTGTTTCAAGACGTGAAATTTAATTAATTTATTTAAAACTGATCTAATATGCTGTCAGTTCTCTAACACAGATTGTGTTGCAAATGACAGAATGGAGCTCATAACTACTTGTACAGTTATTTTGTCAGGTTTGACGTTTCCAATGACTTTGTTATTTTTTCATACACAATTCTGGCATTTCAGTATTGGAACATTGTTGGATTAGTGGGAAAGTGTAGAGGTCTAACAGAAACCATGGGTGAGATACGGAGGAAATGAGCTCACAGGTCATAATCTGGGATTATTACACAGGTAATAATCAGATCAAAATATTCCTAGATATTATTTGATTAAAGCTGATAAAAATGCGAATTAAGTTTAAGATGAAATATCAGTCACTGTATTCAACTAGCCAGAGGTTTTCAAACAACTGGAATTTCTTATTGCCACAAACCAAACAAAATAATACAGAATCGCAATTAAGAAGAAAAGAAAACCTAAATATGTCTGGAACTTTACTGAAGTGCTGTATTAAAGGCATGTGCTCTTACGCCCATAGATAAAACACACATTTAGAGAGCTAGTATTAATGGTAAAACATAAATGTGGTGAGCCTAAAAGGCCTAATCAGAGTAACAAAGATCCTGGACCTTTCCAATTAGATTAGAGCTAGAGTCTTCCGATCTAACATTTCTCAATTCACTAAACATTTAATGGTAATGATTTTTTCTTGATACACTTCATGTACTCCTTGTTTAGAATTATTATTATTTTAAAATTTGAAGTATTTAAAATGAGGGCATTTTTTTTAATTGAAAATGCAAAAACATAAAATGTTCAGAAATTGTCAGTGTAGCTGATATTTTATGGATTTTCCTAAAAATTCAAGACGTTATCTTACAAATTTTTCCTTGGCTATGAGATAAATTCTTGTACTGAAAGTTAGTCTACGCATATTCACACAAACACACTGTGCTCCAGAAAGCTGTTTTTAACAAACCTCCAACAAACCGGTTAATTCATTATTTGTATTAAAGAAAAATCACAAATAAGGTTTTGACAAATTTTACATTTTAAAAAAGGTATTAAAGGTTCTAACAAGGTGAAATAAATCAGAGCCTGGGCTAGTTTTGCATTTTAAATGATTCTGTTATGGGTTGTTTTTCCTCTTATAGCTGTGTAAAACACCCATATAAGCTGGTAGATGTCACTGTGTTGCTTGCAATGGAGTCCAGGGTGTGTAGATCAACTTCAAGTGGAGTTATGTGACTGAACAAATCTTTAAAAAAAATAAAATAAAATAAAAAAGGGAGAAGCTTAGATGATCTACCATTGTGAAGTGGAGATACTGATCCCACCCTATAGCAGTACACCCTCTTGTACCACAGCAATTTGTTGATGATCTGTTCCATTTAATCTTGTGATACATCCTCGAAACAAGTTAGTTACTGTTAACAATTACGTTATAGCAGCTATAAACAGTCCCTCCCCCACACCAACCTCCCTTTTATCTCTCCCTTGAATTTAACAAGACAAAGTTACAGCTTTACCCCTGACTCTTACGAAACCTTGACACTAGAAACTCCTTCCATAAAATATGAAATAAAGGGTCCTTGCTGAAAACTTCACTACATCAACAATTACACAATTATTATAGAAATAATAATAGTGTATTGGACTAAACACATTAATATAAAGCTGTGATTTGCAGCCAGAACTACTGTCAGAGCTGCTGTTAGAGACAGTTAAGAGACAGTTAATCACCAATCAGAATCCAGAATTCAACAGTGCCGTGCTATAATAAATACGATAAAGCAAATGTCCTTCTGCCAAGTATGAACTTGTGTTTTGAGAAATATTTTCGATTGTTTTACTTTATTTAATTATTCAGATTATTTGTTTTATGATTATTTGATTCAGGATAATGCAGAGATTTCTATGGATATTGATAACAAATTGCCTTTTTTTCATGCCATAATTCCTCATCATGTTTATCCATGACTGCCTTCTTAGAGCCAAACGGCCAAAGCTTGGCTGTAAAGCAAAGTAGACACATGGAAAGCTCATTTTTTGAGACATTCCTCATAAAGCTTGCTCAGATGTGAACGGTGTTGCTTTATTAAGAACAGTATAAGCATTATAATCTAAGGCTGGGATGATGTGAAAAATGTATGGGTAAGAAAATTGAGTTGATTCGAACTTTAGTGTGTGAAGTGTCTACACTGGATGTGTAGAACCAGTTCTGATTGTGAAATACTGTGCGAGATTCACAGGTACTGGAGTTGTGCAGTCTCTTGTCCTTTTGCTGCATAGTTAATGAACTACATCATCAGCTGTAAAGGATTTTACATTAAATATTACACACACACTATAAAATTTCATACAAATCTGTCCGATTCTTCAGCTTGAGTTAATGACAAAGCACCATGTTGTGATGAGTGTATTTGGCACGCTATAATCACTGTCCTCTTACACATATAAATAAATCGTTGAAAAATAACAGATGCTCTTTTTCTCTATCTGCAGATCAATCAAGTCAAGTACAAAGTGCATTCAAGGCTCTGGACTGTTTCTTAAGAGCATCATGTTGCTGCCTTTTTGCTTTCCTCCTGCGTCCACAGCACTTAAAGCAGAGCGTCTTGCAGTAAGCGGCGTCTGCTTATAGTGCCTGCCAGGCAAGGACTTGACGTAGGTGACGTCACCACTGGGGCCGTCCTATCTGTAGCTCCTGTGTGTTGAATGTTTCTGTGCCACACGTGCACACGAGGCACAGCACGCCTTCTTATAGTAATCATACACACACAGGCGGGCCTGGACCACCACGTTGCAGTTGAAATATTTGTCTTTACACTTTTCATCTGGGGAAATAATTGAAAATACTGGGTGAAATAAATATTTGGTGCCATTATGTGTCATTTTATGGTGTAAAATGTATATGTTACAATCATGAGTCCATATGGAAATGAAAAAGGGTAATATATTAATAACATATTCTGACAATAGAATATAATGCAATTTACATTAAATACATATTCAATATATTAAATGACATTATATAAATACATAACATAATATTCATTTTATTCTTTAATCAGTGACATTATTTACTGACATTAGTCAAATTACAGATATTTGACTCCAGGCCTGGAAAGTAAGAACAATTGTATACTTGTATAGTTGATGAGTATATATGATTATATATGATACATTTGATACATAGTATATGTGATACATTTGATGAGTATAAACGTATATGAGTATATATTTGTATAGTTGCGACTATAGCTGTGAGTATACTTTTATATAGTTTACAGTATGGCAGAGAGTATATTTTTGTATAGTTGTGAGAATAGTTCAATTTCTTAATAGTTATGAGTATAATTGTGGGTATAGTTTTTTATGGTTCAGAGTATAGATGCTAGTATATTTTTTGTATAGTCATGAATATAGATGTGAGTATATTTTTGTACAGGAGAGAGTATAGCAGTGAGTACATTCTTGTACAGTTGAAAGAATATATATGAGTATAGTTTTGTATAATTGAGAGCACAACAGTGAGTATAATTTGAGAGAATATTTGTGAGTACTTTTTGGCATAGTTGAGAAACAGGTGTGAATATATGTTTTGCATAAAGGAGAGTATAGCTGTAACTATACAGTATATTTATGTATTTTTAGAGTAAAGCTGTGTGTATATTTATGTATAGGTTCTAGTACAGCTGTGAGAATATTCTTGTATAGTTTAGAGTAAACTGTGAGTATATTCATGTATAGTTTAGCGTAAACCTGTGGGTATATTCATGTATAGCTTAGAGTAAACCTGTGGGTATATTTATGTATAGTTTAGAATAAAACTGTGGGTATATTCATGTATAGTTTAGAGTACAGCTGTGGGAATATTTATGTATAGTTTAGAGTAAAGCTGTGAGCATATTCTTGTATAGTTTCAAGAACAGCTGTGAGTATATTCTTGTATAGTATAGAGTAAAGCTGTGTGTATATTTATGTATAGTTTAGAGTACAGCTGTGGGTGTATTTATGTATAGTTTAGAGTACACCTGTGGGTATATTCATGTATAGTCTAGAGTACAGCTGTGGGAATATTTATATATAGTTTAGAGTAAACCTGTGGGTATATTCATGTATAGTTTAGAGTTCAGCTGTGGGTATATTTATGTATAGTTTTGAGTAAACCTGTGGGTGTATTCATGTATAGTTTAGAGTTCAGCTGTGAGTATATTTATGCATAGATTAGCGTAAAACTGTGAGTATATTCTTGTATAGTTTAGACTACAGCTGTGAGTATATTGTTATATAGTTTAGAGAAACTGTGGGTATATTCATGTATAGTTTAGAGTAAACCTGTGGGTATATTCTTGTATAGTTTAGACTACAGCTGTGAGAATATTCTTATATAGTTTAGAGTAAACTGTGGGTATATTCATGTATAGTTTAGAGAAAAACCTGGTGCTATATTCTTGTATAGTTAAGACTACAGCTGTGAGTATATTCTTATATAGTTTAGAGTTCAGCTGTGGGTATATTTATGCATAGTTTAGAGTAAAGCTGTGAATATATTCTTGTATAGTTTAGACTACAACTGTTAGTATATTCTTATATAGTTTAGAGTAAACTGTAGGTATATTCATGTATAGTTTAGAGTAAACATGTGGGAATATTTATGCATAGTTTAGAGTAAACCTGTGGGAATATATATGTATAGTTTAGAGTAAACTGTAAGTATACTTTTACATACTGTAGTTGATAGAATATCTGTGAGTATATGTACTTGTATAGTTAATAGTATGGCTGTGAGTACATTTTTGTATAGTCAGGAGTATACATGCCAATATATTTTTGCCTTGTCAAGGTTTGTGTATTTGTATAGTTATGCAGTGTGGTATAGTAGAGTATAGTTATATCAGCTCACCGATCTGTGGAACACAGGAATCGAGGTTGCACTCCTCTTTGTCCTCCGGTTTCAGCTGTTCTTCACATCCCTCGCTCGGCATCATATCATCAGAGAGACATCGCACTTCTCGCACACGAAATCCCCCCTCACATGTCTTTGAACACTACACACACAAAGTATAAGTGCCCCAGTTTACACAAGCACACACAAAGTAGCTCAGGTCAATGAGTAAAGTGGCTTTTCTAAAACTTATCATTATAAAACCAAGGAAAAATGGCCATTTCAAATTCCCTGATTTGGGAAAAATCATGTAAATTACTACATTTTGCAATGCTTCTGTGTGTGTGTGTGTGTCTCCACATTACTCACTGCACTCCAGTCAGTGTAGTACCACTTGGCTCCACAGGCCTTCAAGGTGCAGCTCTGTTGGCTGAGTGGTTTATCCAAAGAAGAGCATTCGTAGAGCGGCATCATCATATAGCTGTCATCAGACTTCATCATACACACCACTGACCTCTGCTGGCTGCCTGTACCACACACCGCCGAGCACTGAGAGCCCAAACACACCATCCATTACTCTCACTACATCACTGTTCAGTCTATTTACAGTTACCATATAGTGTGGGTTGGTTAGTTTCTAATATTGATATACAGATATTGATTTTATTTTATATATTGTACTAAATGTGAGATGAAAAAAATATTTTTTCCCCCAAAAAACAAAATTAATCTATTAATTCTAGGCTATTAAAGCTATTAATCTATTAAGGCTATTAAATTTGCTTTTAAAAAAATGTCAGTTAATTTCAGATGCAGTGGTTAGCACTGTCGCCTCACAGCAAGAAGGTCCTGGGTTCGATCCCCGGGTCACCCAGGGTGACTTTCTGCGTGGAGTTTGCATGTTCTCCCCGTGCATGCGTGGGTTTCCTCCGGGTGCTCCGGTTTCCTCCCACAGTCCAAAGACA
>JAQMYM010000037.1:3233042-3256918 GCA_030014255.1 Parauchenoglanis ngamensis | reverse complement strand
TAACTTAATTAGTTGCTAGATGTTCTCCCAGCTGAATCTTTTTAAACTTTCTTGCTTTTTCAGCCATTTGTTGCCCCTGTGCCAACTTTTTTGAGACCTGTAGCAGGCATCAAATTTGAAATGTGCTCATTTAGTGGATAAAGGTGTATAATTTCCCAGTTTGAACATTTGTTATGTTATCTATGTTCTGTTGTGAATAAAATATTGGCTCATTTGATTTGAAAGTCTTTTAGTTTTCATTTTATTCAACTTTAAAGAACGTCCCAACTTTTCTGGAATTCAGGTTGTAAGAAGTAGAATTTGACGTGGATGACTGGAGTGATGCACAAAATGAAAAGTCTTGGAACCCCGCTCGCCCAATCAGATTAGTGGAACTGTTGCATAAAAATATATATTTGAATTGTACTGATCATATGATTTCAGTGTATCTGAGAGGAAAATAGATAAATAAGCAGAGGTCTGAACATTTTACCCCTGTTTTCTCTTTTTTCATCATCTCTCTCTTTCTTGCTTACGAGTTCAGGTCAGGTTATGCTCTGGGTTCCGAGTCACTGCTCCGAGACTAAGACTGAGCAGACAGTCTTACGATGTTTTAAATCTTGCAAAATCTCATCTGATCCTTAAGTCCTGTTTGTTTCTGTTTCCAGAGGTGTGAAAGTATTTCTGGCACATTGTAAAGTGACCCCCCTGGTTTGGGAGCATGTGAAATGTGAACGCTTTCTCTACAAGAACCAAAAGTAAATTTCAAAAAGACATCCACTTAACTCTTGGGAACAATTTATGGCCTGGTGAAAAGACCTCACACTTTGATGTGTTATGCCAAGTGAAAAACTGAGGAACAGCAGGACAGTGTAATTACTAGGGACTTCACACTTTATGCGAAGAAATTTGGATGTATATTTAGATCAATAATGCATGAGCCAGTGGAGAGAGTGATGAGAATAAAGAAGAACCAGATGGAAAGAGCCGCCTAAGAGTCCTGGTGTGAGCACAGGCCAGTCTTTATGATCACAGCAGCAGTTCCTAGGAACAAATCTACAGCATCCATGTGAGATTATGCACTAAAGGAAGGGTGAGACGTATAGCATCTGGATGAAACAGTGAGAGCTGTAGTGCGAGAGGAGAAGTAGTAGACGCAGCAGAAGCAATAGACATGCATCAGCTATAGAGCAGCCACAGCAGCAGACGTATTTTAGTGCTGGGATTATTTATAATGCCCATGAGTCTCTCTCTCTCCATCACAGATGACCTACACTCCCTCCATCCCTTCCCTGGTTCAGAGCTCAGAGGAGCAATATGGCTGCTGGTGTGCACTTGTGTGAGTAAGAGAGATGAGAGATAGTATGTTCAGATGTGATAGCTCCATAGTGGCTGGATTTTAGATCCCCTGTCTCTCAGTTTAACAAGAGCACCACAGACACCCGGGACACAATGCATAAACCAGATGGACATATGGGACAGGGACGAGAGAGAGCGAGGGAGAGAGAGAGTGAGAGAGAGAGAAAGAGCGCTGGGGAGAAATCAAGAACCACATGTTAACTGTTTTTTTTTTGTTTTTTTTAACAAAACTGAGCCGAACTGGATTTCTCATACACCCTCACACCCACATGCGCCCTTCTCAACTGCACATCCAAACAGTCTCTTCCTTCACAAAAGGAGCCTTTTCTGCTCTAGCATATGAAATGCCTGGAGGCCGTTTTCCCTCTCGGAGGGAGCCTGGAACACAGGACCGATTCAGGTAGCAGCAGGAAGTTTTTCCGTGGTTACGGGGCAGGCGGGGGGGATTTAAAGTCGCTTTGCAAGTCTCCAGGCTTCTCTCAAACGCTACTCTTAATTTGCATTCCTGGCATTAATCATTACTGAACTGAACTGGAGCGCTTAGGAATCAGGTGATGAGTGCACGAGTTGGACAGAGCTGTCAATCAAAACAGACCTACAAAAAACAGTAAATTATTTTTATTTCTAGATGATTTGAACGAATCAGATCTACCTTTATCTCTATCAGCTTTTCCACAAAGGAGCTGCCTGGGAGCAGTGTACAGTAACTCCCAGGCTCCTGGGAAATCTGCAGGAATGAAGCTGTAAACTAAACTCTTCACTGCCTGATAGTCAAACCTGACTAAAGGAACAGCTCCAAGAACAACACTGTTATTCCGGTGCATGTGGAAGGCAAATGACGGAATTGTGTTAACACTGTGGATACCACAGTATTCTCACATTTTCTATAACAGCAGCGCTGATGGTTGTTTTGGCTGTAATACGAATCATAGGTTTATAGCAATGCGATCGTTCTAATATTTTAGTGTTTCTGCGGGAATGCATCACTCACACGGGACTTTTATGATGGACACTAGATGTAATCTAAACCTAGTAATAAACAGATTAAAATGTTTTGTTATTGAACAAAGAAAAAAAATCACTTTCTGTGAGGGGACATTTATTCAACTTTTAAGGAAGGAGTCTCCAGTATCAGTGCTTTGTAACATAGGAAAGTCTTCAGGATGGAGAACTTTGCAGGTTTCAAGTGAACATGACATTCTACAAATCTAAGTGTATAAATTCTTTTTTTAAGTCTTTATTTAATAGAAAAGTCGTCAGTGGTATAAGAGGAATAAAACAGTTCGGGATGTTCTGCTGTTGGAAAATAACCAACTTCAGGGTAGTAAAAGTAACTCCTCTTCTGCCTCATATTAGTTTGTATATTTGACCGTCTTCTTTTAAACTAGACACAGAAATAAATGAGCATTTAAATGAAATTTGTCTCAAAGGATGACGATCCTGTTCCTACACAATGGTTGCCTTGCACACTGTACACAGCGCCTCATAAAGAAGCTTCCTTATAATCTGTCAAAACCTCCACAAAGCCGCAGGATTTGTCTGACTGTTTTACTCCATGAGCCGTGTGGACTTCAGGCCATTGAGGGGAACACCAAACAAGCCACAGAAAGAGATGAAAGAAAGACTTTGCTTCTTCAAGCATTGGCACTTTATTCATTAAGAGCTGCATTCAGAGTCTGCGAAGGTCAAAAGGTACATCAATATTTACACAGGGGAAAATTTCAGACTAGATTTACACAGGTGCCTTAGTTGATTTTCTGAGCAGCCTGTATACTTTCCCAACCTGGGAAACACTGCTAAATTGTCTATATACTGTACCTATTACTGGCTAATTATCTATACTGCTAAAATGTCTAAATGAAACTGAATTAAGCATGAGCAAAGCTTTAAAGGAACAGCCCAGTGTTTTTCAACTTAACCTCTATCTACCTCCGAATACCAAATGCAAGAATTTCTACACTTTTTCCTTTAGGTAGAAAACACCTGATCAAACACTGTTTTAACTGAAGTCTTGATTTCAGTTAACAAACCATCAGAATTAAGAAACAGGGTTTGTTTGTTTAAATAAAAAAAATAATAAAAAAAATACACTTTCAGACGGAATGCATTAAATGGTTATGCAATATTTGTATGTGTATATGTAAACCTCAAACCTCAAAGTGTTTATCAGAAAGACTTCTAAGCAGATCCTTTTTAGGAAGCTAAGCACATTTTATTATCTAAAGAACCCTTGAAGAACCTTTTTCTAAATATATAGCTGTGTGAAACTGATCCTACATGGATACCCGAAACTATCAACGCATCGATGCCATTTTTTAAGCCAAGTACTCGTTGATACAGACACCGAGATTAAACCTACTTAGCGTTAATCAATCCAGGATGTCAGAGAACATTTTATTTAGCTCTGCTTATGTTTCTCTGGTTTAAATAGCAGCCATAAAACGTGCCCACATCTATGTCCATGCACGTAAGCTACTTATTTATAATGGTAGCTAGCAGATTTTAAATAAAGTGCATTAGCTAGCTGCATTAGTTAGCTGGAATCAAGTATAGAGCTGCGGTGGAGAAGAGCAGGTTTTGTTTCATGTTTGGAAAAGCACTTTTGTCCAGCTCTAAGTAAAGTATGTATAATTGTTTTCATTGTGTCTTTTTCCCTAATGACTCATGGTGAATGATCATCAAGAACAACATACTAGGTTAAGTGCTTTTATAACCAGTAGACATTTTTTTCTAGCTAGCATTAGCTGTTGAGTTTGCTGCTGCTCTGTACTGCTAGCGATGACAATTCCTGTGATGAATTTTTATGTTTAAAATGTATGTTTAAGATGTTTAAGATATCAAGTTATTTGTATTGTAGGAAGATGCTAATGTTTCAGTTCTTGATATTTTCACAGAGCATAGTTTGCAGGTACACCCAGATCGTTTTGATTAGCAGATCGTCTATTGATTAGCGGTCATCACATACACTTGGCCTATGTCCCATATTATCACCTGGTGGCAGAATTTGGTATTGTGGCCCATTTTAAAAGTACAGGTAAATCAAACTGACACCTAGGTATGATCGGTAT
The DNA here is from genome assembly GCA_030014255.1 of Parauchenoglanis ngamensis. Lineage (NCBI taxonomy): Eukaryota > Metazoa > Chordata > Actinopteri > Siluriformes > Auchenoglanididae > Parauchenoglanis > Parauchenoglanis ngamensis. The sequence goes on along the minus strand of JAQMYM010000037.1, from coordinate 3,252,512 downwards.
CGATGCATTCTTAGAAAAATTGCATACTTTTAATGTATTACTCCAGTGTTGGAGAGGTGGATAAAACTCTGTAAGAACAGACACAAGTACTACAGATAGAGATTAGGTTGAGAAGAAAAAAACTTGAATTGTCTTCCAAAAGCTGCCAAAAGAATGATCAAGTGTTCTCTCCTAAAGCTGGTGTACCTGCAGCGGGCTGTCTCGTCGTTAATCTCTCACGGCTTACTGGAGTGGGAGAAACATTTACGGATTCTCATCTGAGCCAGAAAATTGTCATGGCGTGAAATCCTGCTTCTTTGCTGCAGGAGTGACGGCTACTTCTAAACGACAAGCAAAAAACTCACAGTGGAAAAACGTGAAGACGGAGAGTGCCAAAAGGCACAGTTAGAGTCATGCTTAGCTTAGCACGCCAGGCTGCATTTGTCATCATGGACAATTTTTGTTCAGAAATACCCGCACGGAAAACAGAGTTGCACGGCTAAGCCGTGCTGGAGAGTCAATAAGACCAGGGTTTTGCTTTCTTCCTCTTTACAGGATGTTAGAAAATTTGGAAAGCTTATCTGGAGCCAAGAAGAGATTCAAGAGCTTCATGTTTGATTTTCAGCCCGAAGGGTAGTTCCAAAAGCTCTTGTAGTTTTCTCTGCCAGAGAGAGATGAGCGAGCCAGTCTTGTGGGAAAGTCAGCTGTGCCCACTCTCTGATTGAGTGTCTACATCCCTCCAAAAACAAGCTCTACACTCACTTTCATTATGTATGTGACCACACATGACATTTGTGGTTGATTTTAGTTGGAGTTTCGTTCTGACACTGTTGTGATGTTGGAGACCGAGACGGAGCAACGGGGCTGTAGCATAAAAGCAACCACAAGTGCGACTCTCTCTCTCTCTCTGTCTGTCTGTCTCTCGCACACAAAAGAAACATGGTTAAAAGGAAATAGTTTTGGTCTGTAAGGCTAACATCTATATTCTGAAATGGATGTGTTTTGCACTTGTGTGGATTTGTTCCAACATTAGTGTGCTGAAATACGAGATTCATGATGTAAACACATGTCCTGTAGAAATGTGTGTTAAAGGAAACTCAACAATTTAAAGCAATACTAATTTCTCATCCAAATCACTTACAACGTACAAGTCCACCTTTCGACCTGAAACCTGAGGCTAAGGTTTCTTTGAATGATAAAATGGAAAGATTTTTATAAAGCTTTCCTCATAGTGCACCTCTTATTCATATCTATGTTTCTATCTGTTTAGAACACCACTGCTCGTTCTAAAACATGTAATCATATTCGGTTACATCCCTTTAATAGCAATACGGGAAAAGCTGTGTCATTTCTCAGTCCGTTCTCTGATCGATGCTGCTTTAGGTTGGAACGAATTCAGTACGTCAGTATGGAGGCTTTGTCACAGAACCACCCTGCTCAATGGCCATAAATAACAGATGACACATAAAACATCAGCAGTACTCCAACAGAGCACACGACTTCATTCATTCAGCCCCATGCAGCCAGTCATCTTTGCGCAGCCACGTTGGCTGCGCGCGTTGGTCTGTGTGGTGGTGTAATTTACGATTCTGACCTCTAACAATCTCCAACACTGTACATTCCCTGGCAGAAAAGGCAAAACCGAGCCACCCTTTCTGACATTCCTGCATGCAACAACAAGACTACCACCAAAGCTTCAGGACAAGAACAAGGTATCCATTCCAGGTATCTGTTCTTTATTTAATATCTGCATTTCACACAGCCCCAGAGGTATTAAAACTGACCAGTGGCACAGAGAGTCAAGCAGGCAGCTCCAAGGGCATCAAAACCCTCGTCAATGAAACCCAGTGATGGGCCATTGAATCACACACAGCCCCAAAGGCATCAGAAACTACCACCGTTCACAGAGTCATAGCCCTTAAGGCATTAAGGCTCACACTGGTTGCCCACAGTATCATACGCAGCTCCTAAGGAAAAGAAACCTACTGCTGACCCACACAGCCATAAAAGCAGAAAAAACTACCAGTGACCAACAGAGTCTAACGCAGCCCTAAAGGCAAAGAAACCTATTGGTGATCCAGAGTCACAGCCCTAAAGGTAATGAAACCCTACACTTGTGGCCCATAGTCACTCATTTTCACACACTTTCTCACACGGAAGAGCACCTAGAGGGCACATCACCTCATTTTCTCCCATGTATGGGAGCCTATAGGGCACTGTATCACTACTCTCCCACCTGAAGGGCCACCTAGATTGCACTTCATCATGTTTTCTTGCATGAAGGGGCATCTAGAGGGCACTTTATCATGTTCTCTTGCATGCAGAAGCACTGTAGAGGGTACTTCATCATGTACTCTGCATACAGTGGCTCCCTAGAGGCTTTTGCAATCAGCTATACCTTATATAAAAGAAAGTGTTCACATTTTGTTTGCATCAGAAGAAGAAACTGTTGAGCCAGCAGTGTGAGTTTCATCAGTCCTTGTAACAATTTAATCTTAAAAAAATTTGTATTCAGGACAAAAATCAGTCAAAGTCAGTGCAAAAGTAAAAAAAAAAAAAAAAACAACAGCAAAAGAAAACTGGACGAAGACAGGAGCCAAGCACAATAAAGAAGGCCGAACCTAACAGATGACACGTGTGTGTGTGTGTGTGTGTGTGTGTGTGTGTGTGTGTGTGTGTGTGTGTGTGAATTCTGGGCCAGAAACAACTTTTTTTTCAATTTTTTTCGGAAAATCTAATGCAGTTTGTGAATATAGGTACTCAGAGCCTCAGGACTCACACTGAAGATTTTTTAAAAGCGTCCTCGGTTATACTTTACTGCCTTCTGCTGGTCACTGCACTCATTGCACTTACAAGACAAAGTTTGCGCATCTACCTACGTTATACACTGCTCTTACATAATGAACTACTCAGCTCAGAGTATTAATCATGCAGTCATTTGTTATTTATATCAGACAGAAAACTGTACATCTTTGAAGCCGGATGAAACACCATCATGGATAGAGGACACACTGCAAGGCCACTTCTCACAAGTTGCAAATGTTTTGCAACAGCAAGAAGCTATTTTAATCATTTTTAAATATATTGTGATTGTTATTGTTTTTCAAAAACACATTTTTTTGGTGCATTTTGGAGCTCTTTTTGTGAGGTTTGTATAGATTCATTTTCATTGCTGAGGAATTAGTGATGTGTCATTTGCAAACGAGTCGGCTCTTTTAGGTGAATGTTATGCATTAACCCATGTATATGAGCTGTTTTTTCATTCTTTTTTGTCACTGCAGACCACCGAATGCCAGAAGCTCATTCTTTCTTTCATTTATCTTCAGTAACTGCTTAAATGCTCCACATCTGAGATACTCTTTTGTGTGAAAACTGAGACGTGCATTAAAACGTCAATGATATAATTGGATTATGGGAGGTGATCAGTTATGAAAATAAATGGAAATAAATCTTAACAAAGCACAGACACAACAACAATGCAGGGATTCTTACTCTGCATATTTGTTATGCCTTGCTGATTTAAGCTTACTGAATTAAAAAATATTATTGAATACAATGCAATGAAAAATAATGCCATTTTTTAATGCAACAATTTTAATGCAACAATACACATGCAAATCACTGGCCAAAATATCACAAACTTTGGCCAGCAAGGAGTTGTTTGTGAGCTGACTCTTATTGGTGAGATGAGTCAAATAATCTGACTCACTGAGATGAGACAGAATTCCCATCACTATGAGGAGTAACGTGCTACAGAAACTGACAACACTGCTGGTAAATGGCACTAATTCACTAAATTATCGCGTGAGCAGTAAGTGACTTGCGTGTCAAAGACTTGTCACTCCTACCTGACACGTCCCGGCCACGCAGATGGCCGTCTGGTTCTGTCCACACGGCGTCCCGTCAATGACTCGATCCGACTGGCGGACGTAGAAACGGTATCCGATCGCACGGCAGTTGAGCTCGCAGAGCTGATCTCCAGGAACTGTGAAAAATTACAGAAAAAAAATCAAATAAAAAAACAAACCAAACACTCATAGCACAATTAATATATAATGCACTAATCAGGAAATTTTAATTTGAATTTTAATTGCTATTTTGCAGACACACAAGAATATCTTGAGCATTCAGGAATTCCCATAATGCCTCTGTGATGAGTTAGTGTCCAAATAATGTACCCTCAAGAGTACAGAATACCCATAATGCACTTTGGTGCTTCTGGGAATAAGGAGTATTTCTTAGAATTTCACCCAGAATCTGATATAGAATGAAAACAAGCACATTTCTTTACTGACACTCTCGGATGTCTCCCTGATCTCTTCTCCTAAAACTGTTCAAGTTAACCTGGCACTCTGTGGCGTTTCCTCACAATTACTATTAATGTTTAAGAACATTCTTTACTGTCAATAAATCTTAAAAAGCACAACGTCCTTTTACAGCGTATTATTTACTATAATAGTAGTTTATAGCTTGGGAAGCACACAGGCATTATATTAGGACATATGCTGAAAGGACGTTATTGTGGTGAGTGAAATATCTGAAGAAAGTACCTGCCACATTCCTCTCAGACAGACAGCACACTAATCACACCAATTACAATTATACAAATGTGCTGGACCAATTACAGCACATTAAGGCTCACAATAATTTAAAATCCAATAAGAACTTTTACACCATAGCACTATTGAATTCTCAATTCTGATTGGTCAGAAGTTTATTCTACAACAGCAGCTCAGAAGTGATAACAGAAAAAAGAAAAAAGAAGAAGAAGAAGAAGAAAAAACCTGCCCAATTTACTTAAACACAACAGGGTGATTTAGACTTTTCTTGGTATCATTCAGGGAAACATGAAATCTCTGCCAGAAATGATACGTACATCTGAAATATGCACCAACATGACAGAACATTTTAGCACTGGCAAAAAAAACAGCAGGAGTAAAAGGTAACATCATATGTAACAAACCTAATTTGCTTACATTCCAACTGCATTATTCACAATCCTTTCATTTATCAAACAAGCTGACATTTTGACACGTATCTTAAGTGCTCTTCTTATTACTGTCCAAAGTGTCTGCAAATGCTCTGTGTGATTCCTGTTGCTTGGTGACGCTAACATATAATTTGTATAGCACAAGGGGAGGTACAAAATGCATTAAAGCCACACAAACAGCAACAGTAACATTATATGTTGGTTCATATATCACCAAAGATGCCAAAATATCCAAAAGACAATGGATTTAAAGAACGCAACATTAAAATCTCACCTTCGTTGAAAGGTTCCCATTCATAGAGCCGGCCCATGAAGGGCTGATTGTTATAGGAGGAACACTGGATGTCTCTGATATTCCTGCTGGTGGGGGGACAAGGCTGACACACACACCCACACACACACATACACACACATACACACACACAGAATGAAAGACAGAAATGCTGATTTTGTGGATTTTTTTCATTGCAATCATTGTTACATGTGTGGAAGAAGATATTATCCCTATAACTCATCTCAAATGTCAAAACTTTCATCAAAAATCCAAATCTCACACTTGTTGTGGAGCAGACCACAACACCTCCTGACCAGAAGCATGTTCTAATATGAAGTCACATTCATTTCACATTTTTTAATTCCACATATAATCTTTGACCTACGCTCTTAAAGCTGTCAGAGAGGAGTGTGTGCCTAAACCCCTGACTCGGTAACATTCCCGCCCCCGGATAATTCTGGTTTTTATGATCGCTCTGAGGAGACGTCAACTCCCACCTCGTTCACACATACACACATACCAGAATCCTCTCTGCCTCAACAAGCACTGGAACTTTTACACACAATAGCGGAGCTTAAACTTTTCAAGGACAAAATCATTAGAAAGGTATTACTGTCCTTGGGTGTCCTATACGGCATTAGACATGTTATACAACAGCGCTGCTGAATGCCTGATTCTGCTTGGTCATCAACTGGAACGTAGCTATAAATGGATAAAAAGTATGATGTGCTGTTTTTTAATTGATACAGTGTAAGATTTTAATTGAACAGTGTAATTGCTGTAATTACTGTGGTATAAAAGGAACAAATCACTTTTGGAAAACAATCAGCTCTGGCGTGGTAGTTATAAGTCCTTTTCATCACACTACCTTTTGTTGGCTGTTTTCCGCGATCCATCATGTTTTACTCAGCTGCCACCCGGCACATTCCTAAAGCAAACGCTTGTCTGCTTGTCATACTTTGCAAAAGAACATTTTTAATATGAAATCTCAGTAGCATGCTTTAACTATTCCAGAATCTTACACTCATGCTGCACATCTTGTACTGACTGGCGACTCCAGAGCAGGAGGAGGCTGGCAGCGGTGAGGGGTTATGAGGTCTCCCAGGAGCTGAAGTTTGGCTAAAACCTGATGTCAGAGCGCCAGGAGGGTGCGGCTTCCCCTGAGATGGCAGACCCGAGCTGGGCTGGTGGAGGGGAACCCAGGATGCCTGCTGGCTCATACTGTGATGAGTATTTTGAGGAGGACTTTGCTGAGTATTTCTGTACTTCTGCTTGTGCTGCTGTCTATAGCTGTTGTGTCTGTAGTCAGATGGTGAGCGAGGCTGTTGCTGGCTATACACGGTTTGTCCAGAATCTCCCTGCGAGGAGACCACATATGGCATCTTGCCGTAACCGTACATCCCTGGGGAGATCCGGGTGCTGCTGCCTCGTCTGAGAAACCACACGGTACACAATATACATGACATAATAGGCATGAATTCCAGACAGGTATTTACATACTGGGGACTTTTCCATTCTGCAGTACTCAGTAGATCCTTAGATAAGTGGCCAAACATACTATAATTTATACCATAGGTTCTGTTTCAGTGACTTAAACATTATTAAAAGTAACCTTAAACCTTAAATAAAACCTTAATCCATTAAATCACAACTTCCTTTAAAATAACATTTAAAATAATAATGATTAAAATAAAAGGTAGTACCGCCTCCCAGGCCGTGCTTCATTCTGCTGCTTTCTTGACCCCCCGCGGCTGGTATGGCGTGACCCCGGAACATCTGGAAGAGGCCTGTTATTACCATGATGCACGGGCAAAGAGGGCCGTAATGCTGATATGACGAGACTTGGGTCTTGGTGGCCCGTGTGAGGACCCTGTCTGGAGGAATAAACTGTGGATGGAGAGCTGTACGTGCGTAAGCATTCCCTGCTTTGCTCCTGAACCCCACCATCACAGGAGCGAGAGCATTCACCCCATGAACCCCAAGAGCCCCACGATCCTGAAGAATCACTGTCCAAAATTTGAGACTCAACCACTGGTCTAGGAGCAACCTGCAGCCAAATACAGCAAGAAATACAGAAACGTATTCAATTTTGTGTCATTTTAAACATTTAACATAAGATTATTTTTATTAAAACATATTATTCATTAACTACAGTGCTACTATGGGAATGGTTTTTAGTTAGACTTTAAAGGCTCAATAAGCAAAACCTGCAATTCATCACTAATTTGAATTAAGATTCACAGTGATAAAAGTTAGTTTTTAATCACTGTAGTTTTTCAAATAAGCACACTTTCTCAAATATACAGTATAAAGACAAGTGTTTCAAAAATAAATATAGCAGTATATTTGTTTGGTATTATTTTTAGAATAGTATATTCCCAAGACATAGTGAAATATTTTCTCTATATGGGATTATTCAAGTTCCCATTTCATTATCTGCTGGTTGCCATGTTCATTAATCCACTGTTGTCAGTCCCCCCTCCTCAGAATGTGGCCCCTCACAAATTTCTCTCTCTCAGAAAGAGTGCATTAATATTATAGAGGCCTGGAGAGCAGCAAGCAGCAGTGGTCCACCAGAGAATAAAGCTTGGGCAGTAGGAATTGCTGGCACTGCATCCTCAGCTGTCTGTCAATGCCAGGCGGCTATTCAGAGATCAAATGTGCCAAACCCCTTCCTGCCTGTTCCTGTAACTCAAACTCTCAGTCATCTTCCAGGTCACTGAGGGGTCAAACAGCTGATCCATGCAAACTTTTGCTATGAGTGGAACGTCCAGGATGGACCCGTCACCTGTCCATCACTAAAATCTTGAGTGAAAGTTCATTTGAGTTTCCGAGCCTTTTCCTCGTGATCACCTGTTGAAACTGCATCTGCCGGTCACTGTGGTCTCACTTTCCTTTTAGCACTCGTGACCTCTCAGTGATCTCTTTGGTCTTCCGGACATCTGACCTCACTTTCTTCACTTCTTTTCACGCTGGCTGAAAAAAAGTACCCCTATAAATGCCTGCTTTGAGATAAGCATTATTTCACCTAATCCCAACAAGCCAAACTGGTCTCAGATCAGCAAACTTTGAAGAACACTTTTAGTCTTTTTGGTTTCTGTCTTTGTATCTCCTTTTCTATCCATGCCACAGATTTGCACCAGGATCGGGTTTCTGAAAGGGGTTTCACACAGGCTGATTACACATGCTCCAGAGCTCAGGACCCTGCTGTGGTTCAGGGCTTTTGTGCTTAAGCAGGAACACTGATGTTAATTGCCCTTCATGTTGAAGCAGCTTGAAATCTGTATGATGAAAGGCTGTCAAAACTGCCTATTAAAAACTTTCTGAGACACGCATATAGACAGACGGGACAAAGAGGAATGTTTAATAGAAGACCTGTTCATGATCATCAGTGATGCATGTTGGCTTGGGTATAGATATGAACTGGTTCACTTGATGAGGAAATTTTAAAATGATTAAAGCATTTTAATTTCTCAGATCTAAACAAATGCCTCAGAACCCATAGGATGCCACTTCACTTGGCAGGCAGACAAAAACCCCAAACATAAACTAAACCAGCTGTAGAGCATTTTATGGCTAAAAAGTTGAACATTTTTAGAATTGAGATTAAAATGCAAATTAAAATTTACAGGACTGGCAGAGGATTACCAAGAAAGGCATCCAGCACACCCTGGCTGTGTCTTCAAAACCTTTAACAACTCATTACACAAGGAATTAAACACTCAGGCGCATGCTGTTAAAGGAAGATTATTAACAACACCATCCCAAAGTTTATAGGACATTTTCCTATAATAGTACATAGCAAAGTGCTTTATTCCTCTTATACCACAGCAACGTGCTGGCCATAACCGTTTTTCGTTTAAATATTAAAGACCATGTCAAATTTATGTATCTGCTTTCAGTCACATTCAATGTTGCTAATTCTCATTATAACTTGCGTGTTAACAGTTGTAAACAATTGTTTCCTCAAGAGCCTCCCTTTTTTTCTTGTTTGAAATTACCAAGACAAAAAAATACAGCTTTTCACGTTACGGAGAAACTTGAAAAACACACAAAGTGTCCTGAAGACTCTCCTGTCTCAGAAAACTCAAGTAAAAATGACAGCCTTAGTTCTGACTGTTACAAAGTGCTGACACTGGAGACTCCTTCCATAAATGTTACATAAACATCTCCTCACAGAATGGTTCACCACATCTACTACATTTTTTATTCCATTGTTGTGGAGCATCCATCATACAAGTCCCTGTAAAGCTGTTACAATAGAAAACATAAGATATTAGAATGAGCACATTGATATAAACCTGTGATTTGCCTTGCAGCCAGAGCAACTGTCAAAGCTGCTGTTACAGAAAATTAATCAAGACCTTCTGACCAATCAGAATTGAGAATTCAACAGTGCTGTGGTATAATTACAATTTTTTTTTAATAACAACAAATGCTCTACAGTCTCTAAATATTTTTAAAAATATTATTCTTAATTGTTCATCTAATATACTGTAGATGTAAATCACACATTATCACTGCTTCGTTTAAAATCCAGTAAGCTGGACTCCAGAAAGGATAACAGCACTGCAAACAGAATGTACTTTAGTGTTATACTGTGATGAACAGTTTCTCAGTTGTTATGAGCTTTACTTATGTTTCAGAATGAGATTAAACGAGAAATGGCCATTTTAGCAGCTCCTTGAGATTTACGAAGAAAAGTCTTAAATCAGTTTAAATGTTTTGTCAAAGAAAAGTTCAAGTGCATCTCTGGTGCCAGTGTTACCTTCTTGTGGTCCAGTGTGAGCTGGCCATCAGAGTGGTTCATCCAAAGCAGGGCGATAACCATGACAACACTGTGAATAAAAGCCCAAGACCTTTACTGAACTTTCACAGAGCACAACATTTCAGTGTACAAATAGCAGGATGCTGGATTTACAGTGGCTGCTTCAGACCCATTTTACAGTAAGAGCTATTCTATTCATCTCGTTTTATTTAAAACCATGTCAGCTTCTGTGATTCAGTTACAAAAGATGCTATGACTTCTGTCTGGATATGATTAAGGGCTTTAGTTAGCTTCACCAAGGCGGTTATGTTTTCAGTGCGGCTTGTTTGTTTGTCTGCCTGTTTGTTTGTCTGACTCCAAGCAAGATTGTGTGAAACCTACTGAACCGATTTCCATGGAATTTGGTGGAAGGGTGTAGCATGGGCCAAGGAGAATCCGAGTGTCCGGCAGCTCCAGGAAATTAGTCTCCCTTTCACTAACGTTGCAAGATACGGCATTTGATGTTGGTGGAGGTCTGAGCTCAACGATGCCATATATCTTAAAATCCAGGAGGTGGCAGTAAACTCCAATAGTGACAAAACATAGCCAATGTAGAAATAAGACGACGCTATTGGAAATATATCCAGCCATATAAAGTGGCCACGGTTGCAGATTCGCATATTATCAAAGAGTCAGCTATTGTCCTTGGTGGAGGTCTTCACTCCAAATGCCCTTCCAGTAATAATGTTTAACATTTCTGAAAATTCTTAACACACTCACTGGAAAATCACCGTCTTCATTCTTACCTTACACATGGGACTCTGTTCATGCTGGACAGAAAGTGGACAGCTCTACCTGGAAAAAGAAAAACAGTATGTCAGCATTGGTGGTCAAGTTTAAGCCCTCAGGCTGGCAACTGTCCTCTTGCTATGGCACAGGACACAGCCATGAGCTCTGATCTCTGACCCACGAATCCACAGGACTGTCTGCTTAGGGACAGTTTGAAGAACTTTATATTTCACTGTGTATTTCACTTCACCCTCTAGGCTAACTGGACACTGGCACCATTTTCTCTCTAATTTAGTTTTGGCTGATTCCCCCCCAACAGCCAGGTCTCTCCTATAATATGACAGGTACCAAATAGGGAGGGTGAAGAGCAATATGTGCTTCCTCCAAAAGATGTGATGCCAACCAACCACATCAGCTGCTCGTGCGGCATGACACAGTTGGAGGGATCTATCGCTATCTACCCTCTTCTGCATACATGAGCCCACAGATGCCCATGATTGGCTAGTGTTGCTGTGACTGACAGAGCAATGGACATTTGGGCTCCAACTTTTATCTCCGGAGTACAGGGCAAGCAATTTACTGTTGCATGACTTAGGAGGCATTGAGGCCAATAGTTCGTGATTGTTTAGTTTTTCAAATACAGATTTATTCCCATAGTCCGTTATAAGGGCATATATGTGATGTACATTTTTTTAAATAGGAGAAAATTGTAGAAAAATACCAGGTACGCTATAGCTTATTAGCAAACATTTGCGGTGAACACAAATTTAAACTTTCCAAGTGGGAAATAGGACCAGCCTTGGAGCCTGTGAAGACACAACCTTTATAAAACAAGGTTCTTTGAATGGTTGATATTTCTATTTTAAATAGTATATAACACTTGAATCACTTGAGAAAGAGAAATTGTTCTACATGGAACCTTTAAGGAGTATTTTCATCCACTTATACCACAGTAATTTGCCAATTTTTCTTTAAATAATTTAAGAATTATGCATCATATTTTTATTTATATACTGTACTGCTAGTAATGTTTAATGTTGTGGAACAGCCATGAAATAAGCTAGTTACTCTTACATTATAGCAGCATTTATCTCTTTCTTCTTTAGGTTAATTAAAAAAAGAACATGCAGAGTATCTTGTTACTGTGATAAAGTAAAGTCTGATGTCCTCTGCCCTTGACCTTTCCCTTAGTGAAACTCTTACTGACTATTACAGTGCAGTAGCACTGGAGACTCCTTCCTTGAATGCTAAATAAACCTCTCCTTCACCATATTAATAATTACAGATTTTTCTTTGGTAAATAACAAGGTTTTAATCAGTTTATTATTTGTCTTAGATTATTCCTCCATTCAAGTCCCTGTGAATTAGCGGTCACTATAGAAACGAGAAAGTATTAAAACGTATGCATTAATATAAACTTCAGATGAATTACTGTAAGGGCAAATAGAAAATAATATTTGTTTACAGAGTTGTTTGAATACCACGATTGATTTAAAACCCCCACACAGACACCTTCATCAGGAGCATCTCAATCTAAGTGGGTTTAGTCCTAAAAACATGCTGGTAGGTGGACTGGCTAGGCTAAGAGTGTGTGCGTTTGTGCGCGCGTGTGTTTGTCTCAGTCTTTGTGCATTCCCACAGCGCGCGCAAAATATAATGATGAATGGATGAATATTCCCAAAGATCGCAGGGTTATATTTATTGCATATCAGCATACCAGAAGACACACAAATACTCATTTGGGACGTTTAATAGGATGTTGTTGCAAATGCTGACAATGCACCGCACTTCAGCGTGTGTATCAGGAATAATAATAATAATAATAATAATAATAATAATAATAATAATAATAATAATAAGCCAGATCGGAGCTTTGAGCTTCAGAAACCCCCAGTTAAGATCGTCAGGAGTGTGAAGTATGAAGTGTTACCTGTCTGTGGCCGCGGTTCCAGTTTAATACCGAGCTTTTATTTAGCACCGGGAGCTCGGCATGAAGCGCGCGCTCACGGAGTGCAGTTCGGACAGATAAGAGGCACGGATCCCGCCGAGCTGCTGCATGGTGACAGAGTATAATCTCCACTCCATCACAGAGAAAAGTTACATCCTGAAGTTCTACTTCCAGCAGTCAGAAAACCACAAGAAGAAACTTACATCCGCCAAAACACTATCGTTCCGCAGAACTGACGCCTTTCATTAATCCTGAGAGAGAGAGAGGGGGAGATAGATACATAGAGAGAGAGAGAGAGAGAGAGAGAGACAGACAGAGAGACCCGGTGTCCTTAACGGAGAGGATCAGTCACCTGGTAAAGCACTCCAGCTCAGGCTGTAAATGTTTTCCCTGTTTAAGGAGGACCTGAGAGAGAGAGAGAGAGAGAGAGAGAGAGAGAGAGAGAGAGAGAGAGTATATAAAAAATATTACATATATTTGACACGTGATCATGTGATTATGGGACTATATAGGTCCTGAAGCTGCACATGAGCTATGTAGACTATTTAAAAATGATCATATGAAAATAAATGGAAAGAAAAGGAATGAAAAGAAAAAAACTCATGGAAAAATTAAAACACACACACACACGCACACACACACACACACACACACACACGCACACACGCACACACACACACACACACACACACAGAGTTGTCATTTGTTAGGTTCGGCCTTCTTTATTGTGCTTTCTAAGTACATGTGGAAAATGAACATTTAACAATCAGTGAAGCATATATAATGTTCACATGGAATAAGCAGCCATACATGTGAAAAATGAATCATTAATATTAAAAAAAGTCACATGCACAACCACTGAAAATGAAAATTTAAGACTATGTGACGGAAAAAAATCATATGAAAACATTAAAACACAAAAAAAATTACATGCACTGCATGTGTGAAAATTAACAGGTCAAAACAGAATCATGAGGGGAAAAAATTAAATAAATACACACACACTACATGTATTAAAAATGAACAAATGAATTATGTGTAATAAAAAAAAAAAAACTCTGGAGAACCTTCAGGCCTGCACATTTTAGTGTTTTCCTTCTCTAACACATCTACTTCAACTGATCACTTTAAGCAATGGTAACAACTAAGCAAAGTAACTGAGCAAATTAACAGCACTTCAGACTCTGCGCCCATTGTAATGTACATTTACAGATTTTTTGAAATGATTTTTTTATCAAAGTTATGAAATGAAAAACATTCCTAAATGGATAACAGAGAGTAGATACAAAAAGATACGCACAGAAATAGAAAAGCTCTCGACAAGTTGGAACTATTCTTCCATTGCAGTGGATTTGGGGGGGGAAATAAAAACCTTTCTTATTCTCATGTGGGTTTAATAAGTTTTTTAAAAAAAAATCAGGTCTGAAATCAGGTTTCTGAGTAGAACTGTGTATGTTAGAGCAGGGAAAACCCTAGGGGTTTAAACTTTAAACTATAAACTAGCAGTATAAACTGTTTTATAATGGATCAGCGTTCCAAGCAAATCACCTTGTTGTCCTTTCTACACATCAGTTTAAAACGGTTTTTCACATGCGATCTGTTATAATCAGTAATAGTCAATTTATGATCGTCACATTGACTCAGTTACTGTAAATTGATTGTCTTTTGATGCATTATATTCAAATCATCGGTTCATTACACTTTTAAAATGTGCAGGAGAGTGGGTTCTCCACAACGAGGGCCGGGAACATACGGTGTTCGCTTCTTAATGTAGGTTTCAGATACAGCTTCAGGTACAAACGGTTCAACTTTAAATACATTAAAGGTGGGATCTGCAATTTGTTTTTGTTAGAACTATTTAGTTGGATTCTCCACATGTCAGTCGCTGTAATATAAAATATCTGCTTAAAGAAAAATGATGGTCTCTGTGGTACTCCAGCTTCTGTAAACTGGGAAAAAAGCAAAAGCAAAACAAAAAATCCACCCAATCAGGACTAGGAGGACTTCCAGTTGACTCAGAAATCCCATTCGTTCACTGTAATTCAGGAGTTCCAGCCTAGACAGGGTACATGCATGTGTTTAGTGGGTGTGGCTTTGTTAGGAACACGGAAACACTGAATTTAATAGAATTTAATAAGACCAATAAAGCTACCTTAAACTGAAATCAGAAAGAGATGTTTACTGGATGATAGGCTACAGCTGGACAGCTGCATCTAAAATTCAGTTTTTTCCCGTTACCGTTACAATTTCCGTTTTAATAAAGAAAAAAAGAGATTTGCAATCAAGATAAACATTTGCGCTGTCTCTGACCGGATGGATTATGATCATTTAGGCACTGCAAAGTAAAAGCAGCTGCTTTCTTTCTGATGGTGGTGTAGATTGCTTACAGATCTGTGCATCAGGACAGGGAGCTGCTCTGATGTGTAACACATGAATAAACAGTTGGGTCTAAACCAAGTTTTAACCCGACTAGATAATGTCTTCTAACTCTCATGAAGACTCCGAGATCCACTGCACTCCCAAGATCCACTGTCAGGCAAGAACAAAATCTTATAAGTTCTCTGTTATAGGGAAATAATGAACTACGGCATGGAATAACGCAGCCTGACGTTAAGCCAAGTCACTGTTACCACCCTGAAGATTAATTTCCTATAAAAGCACTTCCTGAAGTGTTTTATTCCTCTTATACCACAGCAGGTATGTATATATTTGAATGACATGCTGGACTTTTATCCATTTATAGTTACATTTAATGTTGTGGAAGGTCAGACCTGTCTCTCTTTTTCCTCTCTCTTGAGGTTAATAAGACAACAATGTGTCTTCTCATGTTACTAAGAAACTGCCTGAAGACTATCCAGTAGTGGAACCCTTGAAGTTAATCTTTACCTCTAACGTTCACAAAGTACCGACACTGGAGACTCCTTCCATAAATGCTAATAAACACCTCCTTAAAGAAAACTTACAAGTTGTTTCCATTCCACTTAAGCCCGCATTTAATCTTGGACTTGAAATGAAAAGAACAAATCCCAAGGCTTCTGAATCACTGTTTGATTTCTGCTGGCTGCTGAAACTCTGCCCTCTGTGCACCACATCAGTCTTTAATCCACACACACACGTTTGTGATGTGACTTAGTATGCCTTGGGGATTTTCCTATGCTGCTATCGAGGGATTAGAGCTGGATTAGGTCTACACATCTTTGACAGCAGTGTTTAACGTTGCGTGACATTTCTGTGGACGAGGCATATTAATTAATCAGAACAACAAACGGGACTGCAGCCTAATCCTAAATCTAAATCCTGCCACATCCAGTAAAGACATCTCTCACTAATCCTGATCCTGAAGTGCTGCTTCAGCTTTAATCAGACAGATTTCATCCAGCAAATTAAGATCACAACTCCAGGATTTGATCCTGAGCTCTGCAGAGTTTCACATGTTCTCTCTGGTGGTCTTTTGTGTATGTCATGGGGTTTCCTCTGGGTTCTCCAGTTTCCTCACACCTGCCAAAAAAAACATACCAGTAGGTGGAGTGGCTACTTTAAATCACCCTGAGGTGTAACACACATCCTACCTTATGCCTGGTGTTCCTGGGATAAGCCCTGAATCCACTGCTACCCTGACACACACACACACACTCACTCAGAGTGTCTGCAACTAGACTGGAATAAATAAATGTGCTAAAATGTTGAAATACTGAATACTGTATAAAATTGTATCCCATAAAATCGCTTTGGAAAATACAAAACGTTTTTAAAGGTCCACTATGTAGTGTTCAGCCCCCTGAATGCCCCTCTCTTACCCCTCCTTTTCCAAGCGTGTATTAGAGTGTACGGTGGTCATCAGGTGCCCATAGTGTACTTTCAAGTACATACATTCACACTCGCTTGCCTTTTCCGTGTTAAATAATAAGTACGATCCTCCATTTTTCCAAATTTGAGTTCTCTCAGCGGAAGGCGCTCTCTAGAGGTTTGTCCGTTCTGGGATACTGTAACAGCACAACATGGTGGCTCTGTACATATAAAGGGATCATGCTAAGCTAACGAAAACACAATGATTTGCAGTTACAGGTAATAATACACTAATGATGACTTATAAACTTATAAATTCCATAAGTATAATATGGAATATATACTCCATTTCTGCTCTCATAATCCTATATGGGGACCTTTAAAGTACTACAGGAACAAAGCGAGTGAATGAATCACTTTCCCCAAAGATGTTCGCATTAACAGAGATCAGTGGCGTGAAGAGACAATGACTTTTTTTTTTTTTTTTACCTCAGGTGATGAGATAAAGGATGTTGCTAAGAATCAAAGTGAGAAGTCATTTCCTGTTTTATAATCGTAAATCTTTAAGGGTTTTCCCAGTCCACCACACATTTCCCTTCAGTGCCTTCAGGACATTTATAAAATGCCTGATTCTAGCTTGAGTGTGTGGCTTTACTTGCTGAATGCAGGAAGGATATTGGATCATGAGCACATGTGGCCTGGAGTCATGTGACTATAAATCTACATAACCTTGTACATTTCCCTCTTTCTGTTTTTTTTAAACAGTAATTACGTGTATAAAAGTGATCTATCTTCAGATCAACGTACCAGTACACAAACAGCAATAAAACATCTGTATGTGTGTGTAATTAAAGGATATGTAGAAAGCCTAGATTGAAACAAAAACACTCCTGTTAAACAGATGAGCAGCTAACTACTGCACATTCCTCACCCTGGTAATTACACACCTAAGACTTCCCTGTGAACTCGTACAGATAAAGAAAAACATTTTTCACGCTCTGCCAAGCAACCTGAAAACACGCATGTGGGCTGAGTGCCACCTTGACAGATTCAGCCCACTCCTGGTGCGCCGTCTCCGGCGGTGGCTGTTGGTTTTGGAAACGCACCGTGCTTTTCTTTCATTATTCAGACGCAGAGCAGTCAAGAGTTCATCATTCTCTTTTAATATCCTGTAAAATTCAGAACAAAAGCGCAAAAAAAAAAACCTCTCTGTGCAAGAAGAGTTCAAGTCATTTGGATCTTATCCAGCAGCATAAAAAGAGAGCGAGATACTAAAACATAAAATTGTCTTATCTCTTCTAGTGTTTCGCAGTTAGACAGCGCACAGAAAAAGAACTGACCAGACTGGATTTTTCTCTTTGTGTCTGTGTTAGCAGCACCATTAGGAAGACCAACGTTAGCAAAACGCTTTAGTGTATTACTTTTACTACTTTTCAGGGACACTTGTGAGTGGGTGAACGAGCATTAGAAACATCACAGGCATCATGTCTTTTCCAATATCATTCCCTCTTTGTCAGTTAGAGCTTAAGTGTGTCAGTCAGTCATACCCTCCGAGTCATACACAAGTTCATATCTCTACATTTGACTAATCTCCATAGGAGACTGTGTTTGGAAGTGGGGAAAAAAACCCAGCAGGAATGTTGTTTTTTTCCTGGGCGGAGTAAACATCCTTTCATTTCTCTTCACACACTTTCCATTTCATCGCTCTCCTCCCTTTCATTTGGTGTTGGAGAGCGTGTCGGGGCAGGTGCGTGTGTACGCCGCTGTGTCCCTTGTCTCGAGCACGCAGTCCCTCACCATCTCGACGAACATGGTGGGCCAGAGCTTGTGCAGCGCTTCTCCCTTCACGCTGGTGCTGGAGGCCGCGTGCACGAGTCCTCGTAGGTACTGATCCACCACAGAGCTGCGCTCCGACACCTCACTGCTGCTCTCCTGACGACATTTAAAGCTGATATTAGACTTTACAAGCTGGTCCTGGAATGATGTTTCAATGTAATATACAGTAAAATGAATTCACACTCGCAAGTCACAATTTACTTCCTGTGAAAAGCACAACAACTGATTCTGGTGACTCTGACTAATACTAATACTAATACTATGCAAATTAGGCTCCAATCCTATGGTCTAGAAGGTCATTATAATTCTGTACTCTTACAACTTCAGTTCGTACCTGTTCCAATTTAAGAGTATTAGGGCAGAAAATGGAAGAAAAATACAATAGTTTCATTATTTACTAAGTTCCAATAGCTAGATCACTTGCTTTAAATCGTCCAACACAGGAACGACTTCAGGACAAAGGATTCTGCAGTTTGTCTGTGACATGATAACCTTCATTGATTGTGAGAAATTGTTCTGCAGTCATTCCACATCAAATTGTCAGACTAACTGGATAAAACACACAATGTGCTGTTCTTTAGATAATAAACAGTGTAATCAACAAATATAAATATGGTATGACGGGGTTAAAACACTTCAGCACATGCTTTTATAGGAAAATAATCAACTTCAGGGTGGTAACAAAAACTACGCTATACAGCATCATATTATACATTCACCCGTTTTGCATAAGAACATAACTTGTTCATGCATAACTTACTTACACATACATCCAGATTTGTTTTTAGACTTTTATATTTTCTTTCTTTCTTTTTTTGTTTACTTAAAATTGCATGATATATGAACTGTGTATAAATATTACTTATATTAAAAAGTAAATACATTGTCCATGACTAAAAATATGTAAAACTATCCCTGAAATAATCATAATTAAAAAATAATAATGCTCCAATGTGCAAAACTTTTATATATCTTTTATATTGTATATAAAATTTTATATATTTTTAATATTCAGGTTTAAGGCATGTAACGTGGAAGACAAAAGAACTGAGAAAATACCATTTCTGAACATACACAATGTACACAGTTTACATGATGCAAGGAGCTAAAACGGAAACTCT
>JAQMYM010000037.1:3221956-3232942 GCA_030014255.1 Parauchenoglanis ngamensis | reverse complement strand
AAACCCCCCCCCCCCCACTAGTTTAAAAAACAAATATACATACAAAAAAAAGTTTTGCAAAAATCTAATTGAATTTTCTGTTATTTATTAGTTTTTTTATTTTATGTAGGAAGTTAGTAAAGACTAAGAGCATCAAACAGTGTAGAGAGCTGTAGAGGTTTTCGTTAATTTACAGTAATGCTCTCGAGTAACTTTGACATTTTTTAAATCATATATTTAACTAAAACATAAATTGAGTCTTAAAGGAGCTGGCTCAACCTTCCCAGAATGCAATTCATTGTTTTTGTTTACATATGGGCTACTAGCTACTCAGCTAGCTCTCTTCATGTGTGCTACACCTAGCTGAATCCCGAGCTTTTAGAAGAAAACTTTCGCTAAGAAGAATGGAAGACATTGTCAAGAAAGATGATTATGAAGAATTAAACATCAGCCTAGATGTAGAAGGGACCACATAACATGAACGAAACGCCCATGGCTCTCTAATCCTACCAACTCGCAAACAACAATTACAGGAGCGCCTCGAAACGTCGTATGTTGAAACGTCGTAACCCGAGGACCCTGTGTACTGTACAAGCTGTGGAAGATCATCAGCCTCAGTGAGATTGAACTCTATCTAACTTTATTACATGGCTTTGCTGAATACTCAATTCTGATTGGTCAGCTACGGGATTTAACGGTCTGCTCTTTCTGTATAACAGATTGTAGCTATGAATAACAGTCCATTGCTATGGA
This sequence comes from Parauchenoglanis ngamensis, assembly GCA_030014255.1. Taxonomy (NCBI): domain Eukaryota; kingdom Metazoa; phylum Chordata; class Actinopteri; order Siluriformes; family Auchenoglanididae; genus Parauchenoglanis; species Parauchenoglanis ngamensis. The sequence goes on along the minus strand of JAQMYM010000037.1, from coordinate 3,232,210 downwards.
CCACGTCATTAGCAGAAGCAATTGAATAATATTTAAATCAATATTTTATGTCAAATGATTGATTTCTTCAGTAAGTAGCCATGTAATTAGGATTGTTGTGGGTTATCACTGAAAGACAGAATAACTGTGAATGTGTATGTATTTTCAATGTGAAATACAGTGTGTGTGTGTGTGTGTGTCACCTCTGGACTGTCGGAGCTGGAGTCTTTGCTGTGGTAGTTAAAGAGTGCGCGGCTCATGCTCTCCCCCAACAGCTTCCCGTTTTCCCTCAGCTCTTCAGGGCTTAAACCGAACCTGCGAACTCTGCCCTCCAGCAAGAACTGCAGCTGCCTTTTCCTATGGAGAAAGAGTGAATCGTCGCTTTGTAACTTTTGGCCTTTTGACGAGACGTGACGTGACATGACAAGCTGTGTTTTATGTGTTTTTCTGGTATTATTATCTTATTAGAAAAGAGAGAGAGAGAGAGAGAGAGAGAGAGACTGGATGTTTATAGCTGCTACAGTGCAACTTGTTTCATGGACAATCCACTATGTCAAATGCAACTATAAATGGATAACTGTACAAAGTGCCATTCTTTTATTAATAAAAATAAATAAATAATTGCTGCAAAATTACTGTGGTGTAAAAGGACCAAAACACTTGCTGATTACTTTTCCTGTGACGGCACTCCCGAGTGTTATTCCTCACAAAGCATGCAATATGTGCATGTGGGAAAGCTAACATGATTACCTGGTTGTAATATAATGTATACATGTATAGGAGTGGGAAGGAACAGGAGTAATAGGTGTTCTATCATAAGGTGGATGAAACGCAGCACAGAACAAGCCGGCTCCTGTTCTCTCTGCCAGCGATTCAGCACGCTGCCTACCTGCAGGCTATGGCACAAAAAAAACTCTCAGAGCTACGGCTGCATGTGCGAGCGGGTGTGATGGCGAGGCAGTGTGTGTGGCTCAGGGCTTTAATCAGAGATAGGAGATGAAAGATGTATGTGCTGTGTGTGTAAGGAACGGAGGTGTGAAGCGTGTCCGGCTGACTGTACATAAAGGTTCTACTCTACAACTCCTGAATAAGGAGGTGCTAGAATGTGAAACGGATATCTAGAACATTACAGTAAACAGTGAAACATGAACTCATGTGTAGGTGAAATACCTGCAGGTAGCTCAGAGAGAAAGTATGGTTTTATACGTTCTAGATGTTTAGCTCTCTCTCGCTCTCTCTATCTCTCTCTCTAGCATGGGCTAAAAATGGCAGCTGCCTCGAACAAGCACCGGCCTGCCATCATCACGTTGCCATGTGTGTGCACACACTCTCTCATTCAGCTATAAAAGATTCACAAACCTACATACACACGCAAGGAAATCTGAACACTTCTGATATACCATTATACCACAGTGCTGCTGAATTGTCAGATCTGATTGGTCAGAAAGGTGTGAGGTTTTCTGTGAGCTGAGGATTGAGTTTCCAGTTTCAGCTTTTTGTAGCACTCACATATTAAAGGCTTCTGATACGAGAAAGTCCTCATGAGACAAGACTATGTTTTTGTGCTTTCTTTGGCCGGGATGAGGAAGGCCTGCTGATGCCAAGCAGATACCTTACAGCCCCAGAGTAAATACAGATCAATAAATAGTAATGCGTGCATACGCGCACACATAAATGGGTACAAATGACTAATGTATTTGTGTTCGAAGGCTTCTTATTAACTTTCTTCACAAAATCCAATGCACAGATACACAGTTCTCAGGCAGGCAATCACACATCCTATAGCATAAACATAGCAGTGCATTTTGGGTAATAAACTGTTACACAGGTGTGAGATGCATAGCAAACACAGACTCATGAGAATGCTACACGCATGTCCTGTATGCTTGAACACACACCTAGACTCCTCCAGCAGTAGAAGCAGTCGACAGTGCGGTGTTTCCGTCGAAGCCACGTGACCCAGAGTCCCAAAAATGCGCTCGGCCGCCATGATATCGTTCAGTGTCACCTGGTAACACAGACAAAAGGATGAGCTATCTACCAAGCAACCATAATTAATGTATTTACTGGAACCACAAAATGTCCTGTCAATATGCAGCAAAGGGTAAATGCATTCTCACCACCCAGTCATTAGCCTGTAATGACTACCACATTAGCTGTGAATGCTAAATTAGAGTGTGTGTGTGTGTTTTGAATAAGCCTATCTGCTGTCTGTCCTTAGTGTTTATAATGACACACTGCTTACGATGATGTAGCTATCGATTGTATCTAGTGTAATTTGTACATGGATGCTGGTGTGTGCAGGTGTGTGCAGGTGTGTGCACCTCTGTGCCATTGATTCTCTGCAGGTTCAGGTGGTTGAGTCTGTAGATCAGGAAGGCTCGCCACAGGGTCAGGCTCACTACAGGGTTTCCCTCTGGATCAATGGTCACCTGCTCCAGCCTCTTTACCTGCGCTAGAGCTGCTAACTGCAGCAGCCGTGCTATATTAGTCTCCATAAAGATCAGGTGCTGGGGAGAGGAGAGGAGAGGAGAGGAGTTACTGTGACAGTAAAGACACATGGAAAGAATTCATGGAATTAGTGAGAGTGAATAAATTTCCATAAATCCCATCACAGTTCCAGGATTTCAGAACTGTCCTTATTTCATACACAGGATAGTAACATGTACACATGCACTTGCACAGTGCTATAGTGGTCTTTAAGGACGATGAAACGAGTCCTGTACTAGTTGGGAACTCAGGCTGACCGTGAGGTTGGGGAATTTGAGGCGAATGCGTGGCAGAGTGGGCACGATGCTGTCGAACTGGATATAGCGGAAGGCGATGGTCGTGACGCTGCTGGCTGTCTGCACCCCCCAGCCTCTCTCTAGAGTCTCCAGAGCCCCTGGACCGAACAGACGCACCGTCTCGCCATCCAGCTCGGCCACGTGGCTCTCTGAAAGAGACAGACTCTGCACGCTGGTGCCCCCTGCCTCCTGGAGTCTGGAAACGACAAAACAGAGAGCATTAGCAGGTCAGGGCCTTATCGTAGCTACTTAAGTCTTAAGAGGCAGCATGATGCAGTATCATCTTTTACTGATCTTTGTGCTAAAGTGCTTTCGGGATGCTTGCCCAAAAACAATGGCTCGTAAAGTCAGCTTTAATTTAATCTCTGAAATCGTATCTGCAACACATGTGCACTTCGAGCATGGCTCCTGCGTCAAAGACGAGTCATATCTGTGCTGAAATGAGGTTTGCTTTTTAATACCTGCTCTTTTAACGCTTGCCAGGACTTGTATCCAACACAGGTCTGAGGGTTTAGTTAGCTGTTCATGGTTTCTGGAAGCACCAAGCTAATGGTGGTAAACAAGTAAACTTATTAGTTTAATTTTGTCCCACAGCGCTGCTGAATTCTCAAATCTGATATGGCGTTGATGCGTTTTCTGTAACAGCACATCTCACACAGGAGTGACAGCATTGCAGAAATCACTGGTTTATGGATTGAAAAGTGTTAAAAATCATTTTCCCTAAGGAGATTTAACACAGGAGATGTTTATATAACACTTTTAAAAGGAGACTCAAGTGCCACTTTGTAATTCCCAAGGAGATTTCCACCATGTGTAAGTCTTTCACATAAAGGGCTTTGCACTTTCCGGTTTCTTGGTAACATGACTGTTGTGTTATAACTTTAAATAAAAGACACAAAGAGAGGCTAGTAAGGGGGAACGACTGTTTATAGCTGCTAAAATTTAAATGTAAACAGGAACTAACTTGTTTCATGGACATTCCATAACTTTAAATAAATAAAAAGTATGATGTGTCGATCTTTAATAAATATACAATTGTAATTGTTGACAAATATGGCATGAGAATAAAACACTTGGGGACATGTTTTATTGTAAAATAATCAACTTTCGTGGTGGTAACAGTAACTCTGGTGCTAGTTTGCGTTACACCACCTAGTCATTGATTATTTTGCTATATCACATCCCAGAAGTCAAAATGTCAATATCGTCACACACTTGTGTTGATGGACACAAGTTGAAGTTTTCACAATGCTAAACTTTAGCTAAAAGTTTTCTTTAATTGTACCATAAACATGTCTTGGCTCATCAGCTACATTTGAGGGACTTGTGTGCTCTATGGTAAGTTTCTTTTTTTGGCTAAATTATTGATTGAACTGAGCACTTTAGCTGAATGGAGCAGAATTCATTCTGGGATTCCTACAGCAAACCTTCTACAGGACGTCCTCACACAGAGGCCACTGAGTACAGATGTAAACACAGTAGACAGAGTAAGACTGCTATAGCGCTGAGTGCCTTAATGGTACACTGCCAATTCCGACCAGCCCGATCCATTAGCACTGATGCTAATCGGCGAGTCTCTTACAAAGCACTGCATTTGTTTACGTGTGTGTCAAAAGGACAGAGGAACCATGTGTGTTAGTTAAAACCGAGACCCGATCGGTCTGTAGGATGGAACAGACATCCATCTGGCCTAATTGGCTCGGCTCCTGGACGCTGCGCTGGAGAAGGTATAGTTAATAATGAAGCCGTGAGAGTGGAGGATCATGGTGAGTCTCAGGAAGGCTCGATATCCGGGTGGGGCTCTGTGACCCGGCACCACCGTGGCCTCGTGACACACACATGCCAGCGGATCGGCTACACGGAGACCGATCTTTAGCGTTAAAACACCCAAATAAGTCCAATCGGCTTATTCAAGTTTCACACACTGGCGACTCAGACTGGGGCGAGACACGGCGTAACACTAGAGCCACACAGGGAATCCCGGACAGAACAGGGAGGAATTTGTCCGACTTGTTTCAGGAAGGAGCTGAATGAGGACGGGTGTGGGAAGAGCAATGAAAAGGTGGCCATTGTGTTTGAGGAAAAAAAAAAAAATCCTATCCAGGGGACTACACGTTTAGAGACAGAGAGCACCGAAAGTACAAAACGATAATCAACTAGGCCAAGATCAAAGCAAGACATGAGGCTGACCACTTTACATAATTATTGTTGTGGTTTTTAAGAACAGAAAACTAAAAATTATATGTAATTGGTGACATGGTACAAAAAAAAAAAAGAAAAGAAAAAAAAAGAAACCTGAGAACCACAAACAGACTTTGATTAAGTAACGATGTGATCCTACAAAGCGCTGAACTTGGCTGAACCCAAAAGCCACTTCAGTGTTCATCATGCTCTTTATTTAATCTTTATTATCTCCATCCAAGCCAAACAAATCCAAAATAAAACCTGGCTGTTCCAGGAAGCCCTGCAAAGGCAAGAGATATATTCAGCTGAGATCAAGTAGGAAGGGCGGGAGCACCTTTTGTGATTTTCTGGAAGGGCACGTTCGCTTCAAAATCCGCCCAATCATCCTGCAGCGTAGAACAGACATGATTTAAGTGTAGAAGGACCTTCGACATTCTAAGACACCAGAGAGGAATGAGTATAACACATTTTGTTGAGTATGCTTAATACTTTTGATCCGTTTGCTACTTGGTTTTGGTTTGGTTTCCTGCAAATAATTAAACAATCCAAAGAAGCCATAAAAAAAAAAAAAAAAGAAAAAAGAAAAAAAAAAAGCTGTCTGAGGTGTGTGAAAATTTCCCCACAAATCTCTTTTTAGTGACTGGTCAGAAATTAAACAAACTAAATTGGCATAGAATCACAAACGTCATGGAGCATGGAGAACAGAGCCAACACTCAGAATATGACTAGATAATTATATAAAAAAGCTTTTGTGTTGTATCAAGTGTTAATTACCAAAACTCCAAAACACATGGTATTTCTCTCGTGACACAGCTCTGTTGTTTGACTCAATTTGTGCTTTGCGGCTCATTTTAGAGGCTTAAAAAAAACCAAAGAGCTTGTTTGGCTCCAACCACTAGATTTTGATTGGAACCTGATTGCGAACCTCCAGAGAATTCCTCCTACTTTCACAGGTATGTTATATAGTAGGAGAAAGCACAGGTACTCGACCAGAGTACAGATAGTTCTGAATGTCAGAATTCTGTACCATACTGCGCTGTCTGGTATATAAGCACTTTAATCAACCCCATGAGTGGACCTACAGGCGCCAGGAACTGACAGGAAGACCTGATCCCTCACCTTACTCAGTCAATCTCAAAACACACACATGCATGCATGTGGAGCTGCTGACAACTAGCACTCAGATAAAACTGCGTCAGCGCTGCAGGGTGTCACACTGTTGCCTGTAATCATACATAATGGACGAGCAGCGTCCTGGAGACCCGGTCCCTGAAACAAACATGCCCAAATAAAAGGTGATGGAAAGAAAAAAGGTGCGGGAGAAACAAAGACATGTCCTCGTCTTGCCTGTAAGAAACTGAATAAGCTCCAGCTGAAACAAATCCAACAATAACAGCTATTTTTATAGAAGCTGAGGTACGGGTGTGACGAACGCTCTGGCTGGCACACGGAGCTGTGTTTGACGTGTTTAATAGGTCAAAGCAGAACACTCTCAGAGCAACTCATCTATTGGGACGTTTATCTTCGCTGACATACAGAGACACGAGCTGCCCTGATGTGTGGAAAGGTAACGGGCGGGATGAGAAACACACTCCTTCTTCTGCTTGTATTCTCTCTCTGGCTCTATTATACAACTTTTTCATTCACAGTATCAGAATTTGTAATTACGTAGGCTATATTCCCATCAGTAATTTTTATGAAGCTCTTTCCAGCTCTACAAAGAACATGGCTGTAACTTCACGTACCACGCAAACAGTATGAAGTCAGGTTGTTTTAGCACTGCTTCGGAAGCTAGACTGGAGAAACATCCTGATTCAAAGGGTTAAATTTGACCGACCATGATCACTAGCGATTCTTTGTAATTATTCGGCTCAATGTAGTACTTAACCTAGAATACCGGTTTCGGTTACACAGTATAATACAATTACACAAAACACAACTAATCCGCTTAGCTGATGTTAAAATGACCTCTCCAGCTCATGTTACACTCTTCTGAATGGTTAATGGTTCTAGATTTTAAAAAGAGATTTTACTTGTTGGTACGAGTGTACCAATTGGTGTAAGGTACCAGTTAGAGTCTGCTAACAAAGCTAGACCTGTTAACCATGCCGGTAAACTACTGCGGTGTCATAAAACCAAAGCCGACATCAGGTAGGAGGAGCACAATGATGCAGTGTTAATGCCTCAGGGACTGAACTTCTCAGCTCTTATGTGGAGTTACTCGGACCTCTTCACACTTCTTATAAACATGCCGAGAGGTGGACTGGCTACACTAAAACAGATTTATTTGTCAAGCATTTTGTGAGTCCAGGTTGCATTCCTGGTTCCCAGGATGGGTTCCAGCCAAACCAAAAAGCTCTGGGCATGCATGGATGGAAATGCCTGGAAGACCCTTGAAAGATTTCAGCTCAGTGTGTTAAGACTAAGGTGTTCTGGGAGGAGAACTCGTATTTCATGCTTTTAATTTGAACAGTGCTAAAAAGCTTCTCCACCAACCCACACACAAGCACACACACACATACAATGCTATAACATAAGCCAGTATAAAACACCCTTCAATGGACAAACATGCTTCCTTAAACAACTATTAACATTCCTTAGGTTGATCTTATGAAAGAAATTGATCATCGTAATACTAACATGTCAAATGAAGCGACAGCGAGTGGGATTCTTTTGTGTGTGTGCAACAAATATTTATTGAAGTTGATTAGACACAGGCTGCATTTTTTCCTAAAGATGACTTTGAGTAAACTATGGGGTCACTTTTTTAAAGTATGCTATGCACATATATGTATGTGTGTGTTCAGAATACAGCCTGAACATCGCATTATCTGTATAGTAGGATAACCACACAACACACACACACACACACACACACACACAGAGGAGCAAACACTATAGGAATGGGATGGCACTGTGATGGGAATGCATGGGAAGTGGAGGATATGCAGAAACCTCTAGAAGTGATCTGCTTAATAGGCATAAGATTCGTGCTGCATTTAGCAGACTCTACATCTGTTCTACAGGAGAAGGATACAGGGTGTTAGTGTATGTGCATGTGTGTGTGTATGTACCTGGTGTCTCGGGGGCTGTTGGGGCGGCTGCTTGAGCGCAATTTACTGTCACTGCCCCCTGCTGGACGCTCAGGAACATTGAGAGGACTCCCTCTATCTCGTCTTGGGGGAAGAGAGAGAAACGCATATGAGAGAGACAGGCAGAGAGAAAGAAATAAACTCCTGTTCCACATCAGTAGAAGGAGTGGGAGTGTCTGAAATGTAACAGCAACAACAATTATGGATGATTTTAAAAGCTGTACTTTTGGCTTTGAAGACATATTGCACCAAATATGATCATGTTGGATTCTTGATTCTGGTCAGAGAACGTTGACTAATTTTCTCCAACATCAGCTCTAGCAATATTTCTGGCCTCAAGCAAACCACATGTTTATGTTAATGCTAAAACCAGCACACTCTTCAGTGAAAAACCGTTCGTTCAACATTTATGGAAGGAGTCTCCAGGATCAGTGGGAAAGCTATAACTTTAAGCTGTCCAACACAGGAAAGTCTTCAGGACAGAGGACATGGCAAGCAGCATTTTGAAATGAACTTATCAACTTCAAGAGAAAGTAAAGATACCGTGGTAGCGCTACTGTTTATAGCTGCTATAATTTAAGTGAAAACAGGAAGTTGTTTTGCCGAAGTATGGAAAAATACGATGCATCCATTTTTAATGGATAAAAAAATGCATTTGCTTGCAAAGTGCTGTGGTATTAGAGGAATCAAACGATTCAGAACTTGCACTTATAGTAAAATAATCACAGGGTTATTATTAACATCAAACCACCCTGTTGTTGATTATTTACCTATAATAGCTCACCCTGTCCTGTTTCATCCCTTAATTAGCTTCTTTAGTCTGAATGTGTAGCTGTTAAAAGAAAATTACCTCCTGCATTTGTTTATTATCTTATTTTAACAGCGACCATAAAAATAACCTGCTCAAGTTACCGATACTGCTGTTACGTGGATAACACAATGCCACTCCATAAGCCTTGACATCACGGCTTCTTGGTTCCAGAAAAGCAGCATTTTGTTACTGGAATTGAGCCTATTTTACCAGCTTTATTGACAGACGAGCTACACATTCTGGCATTATGGCGTCTGAATGAGAATTGATCTTTTATTAGTTAACTTCTACTTCTATTTTCCATTTAACTATAAGATGATGTCTTCGAGCTCTCTACCTGAGGTCATCGGGCGATGGCTCCTGAGCGATCCCATTGGTCTGTCCTGGGCTGTGGGCGGGGCTGTTCTCTGGGCTCAGCTCTTCCTTGGCGCCGTTCTGTGCTGGAAGCTCAAGAAAGCTCCTGGACTCCTCCCACTGCTGCGCTGCATTACGGATGGCCAGCCGTCGCTTCTCCTGGGTGCAGAAAAGAAAAGGAAATGGCATCCACAATTTACCGTCATCTTTTTCAACATGCTTCTGAATAGCATCTTTCTAATGACCGGATGATAACACGGCTCATCCTGGCCAACATCATTACCTGGGTCAGAGGAAATGGCTGGATCTGAACGGCTCATGGGAACCAAGTTTAACGCAATAATGCGACTGTTTCTGCTCGCATCTACTGTACAGAACAGAACCCGGAATACGTCCTCAGAATCTCATTCACCTTTGTTTAGCTCTATAGATTGTCACAAAGCAGCTTTACGGAAATCAGGATGTAGATTTAGATCCCTAATGAGCAAGCCACAGACAAGAGTGGCAACAATAACCCAGAGATGACATGAGGAAGAACCCATGATAGGAACCAGACTCTTCTGAGTGATACCAGAACTAATCCAGAGGATTCTGTGCCAGAAGGATGAAATAAGACACTGAGAACTTTTTGCAGGGTTCTACTGAGATAAACATTCTGACACTATCAGCTATGACACTTGACTGGTAATGTTTTAGGATGTTACATTGCACAATGTTACTGAGTTACTCAGCATTTCATGCAGGTGACGTATATTCATCCAAGTATCATTTTATTTTTTATTTTTATCTCCTATGTACAGTAGTTCTTCTTCCTGTTCTGTTGTAAAATTATGTTAAATGTTTAACATAGCTCATGGATATTACACACACTATATGGACAAAAGTATTGGGACACACCTCTTAATTATTGAATTCAGGTGCTTTAATCAGACCCATTGCCACAGGTGTATAAAATCAAGCACCTAGCCATGTCTCCATTTACAAACATTTGTGAAACAAAATGGGTCGTTCTGAAGAACTCAGTGACTTCAAGCATGGTACTGTGATA
>JAQMYM010000037.1:3180686-3221816 GCA_030014255.1 Parauchenoglanis ngamensis | reverse complement strand
GGATTATAATCCATTAAAATATACTCTTCATTTATTGTAAACAAGTCCTTATTGTCCTCTGAAGAGGGGAGGTGAAGGTGGGTTAAAAGAAGAAACACTTGCATGATGTTAAAGTGATAAATGTGGGGTGCATTTTTTGTCATCAATCACACGAAGATAAAAATAAGGCTTAAGAGATGATGCTGTTGGTGCCTGTGACAGTGGCAGATATTTTTGGTATCTTTCTGACCCATTTTGGTGGTCACAGATGTCTTTTGCCGGATTTTAGCATCACACAAGCCAAGTTCAGCTCGCACCTGCACAAAACAGAGCCCTTCTAAGTTCTCCTTTATAGTTTCACTGATCTGTATTGAGCTTTATTAGACTGATGTACTGTACATGATGTTTGCTTTGTGATATCTTCCTAATATTCTGGTACATTCTGTCTACACATTTCTCCACAGGAAGGAAACAGCAGTCATTGAGCTGTCAGATGGCACAGAAGATGTGGTGAAAACACTAGCTATGGACCACATGTGGGAAAGATGAGATTACAGTAACAATGAGACAAATCACAACCCTAACTTCATGTGCCCATGACACTAAGCATCACTGTACGTTGAAAATAAGATATTAGATGGTTTAATGATTCAAAAATGGGTTTTACTACGCATTACCCATGATGCAATTCTCAAAATAGAGGAACTATAAGAGGAATCTTACTTCTTTTTTCCCATAATAGGTTTCTCCTTGACCAGGAATGGAATGTGCCACTCCCTCTGTGTGTGTGTGCGTGTGTGTGTGTGTAATAAGGCATGAAGGAGTTGATGTTTTATCAGGGATTATCTGGCTTCGATTTCACAGAAACCTTCAACTCCTACTAGCCTCTCCCACTCCTTTCCCATTCCCCCCCGTGGGCATAGCCATGAACGAAAACAAATAAATCACACACACATCACGCAAAAACACAAGACTTCGCCAGTTTTTCAGTTAAAGCTATATTAAGGAGCAGGGGAAAAAAAAATCTAAAAGCGACGTCGTGACATGTTTTCACATTGTTTTCTATTTGTGTATTTTTGGAAGGAGTCTCCAGTCTCAGCCCTTTGTAACAGTCAAAAGGAAAGTCCTCAGACAAGAAAGCCTTCCTGGTAACAAGTTGCATTTTTAACCACGTTTTCTTTTCCGATACTATTACTGGAACCTTGAGTATCAGCTGATATCAATACCCATCTGAATTGTTTTTCTTTGAAAGAGGAAACTACATATATGTGTACATTTCCAATTAAAAAAAAAAAAAACCTTTCCCAAAGCCAATATCAGTATTTCCTATTTGTTACAGGATTGGACCAAATATCCAGTCCACAATTTTTTTGCTGGTATTGGCTTGATACAAAACTTAGGTATCTCTAGCTATATCAAGTGAAAACATGAACTAACATGTTTCATGGACCTTGCGCAACGTTAAATGACTAAAAAAGGCGAAAAATTGTAGCCCTTGTTGTGGTACAGCATAAGAGGAATAAAACACTTGCTGTTGTTGAAACTAATCATCTTCTGGGTTGTTAAGTATCACACCAGCTTGTCATTGATTATTTTCCTATTACAGCATGCCCCATCCTGCTGTATTCCTTACCTAGCAATGTGCTTCGAGAGAAAATTTCACAAAATTACAATGTTGTTACCAAAGCACTCAGGACTCTTTAGTGACTCATCTAATGAGCGTTCTCTTCCTCCATGCATGAGTCTAAAGAGCAACCTGTCACTGCAGCAGCAGCAGGATCTCTGCTAAAGATTTCACGCTACAGTAGTCACAGAAAAGTGGACAAGAGTAATCCTTAAGCAATCAAACTGCAGGAAATGCAAAAGAAAAGTGACAGGGTAGTTATTGTCTACCTTGTGAGCGGCTTGTTTGTGGCTCTCGCGTTTCTTCTCATCCTCCTTTCGCGCTAAAAGGTTTGCCATGCGTCTGTCCTCCTCCTGTAGACCAAATGCAGGGACATGCTCTGTTTACACATTAGCCACAGCAAGACTTATACTACAGGTCTACATGGACAGAACACACAGGTTAGAAGGGCATGAAAAGAATGGGATGCGAGAGAGAGAGAGTGTGTGTGTGTCCAAGAACGTGAAAGGAGCTTTAGAGCAAGTGTGTGAGTGTGAAAATGATCATATGTGCGGTGGATATTTTCAGAGAGGCTCAATAAAATCCCTACAATGGGAAAACATGCCTGCGATAGCAAAAACTTGAATGGAAAACGTCATAATTTAAGGCTAACAATAAACAGATTACAAAAAGCATGATATTTAACAAAGAAGTAGTTATAATCATTGCAAAGGAGAAAGGAGAAAGGAGAAAATTGGCATTTATTTAACATTCATGGAAAGAGTCTCCAGTGTCAGCGCTTCGTAACAGCGCAAAACATTAACTAGTTCAGAGGATAACTGGAATGAACAGTGTGATGTTTTGCTTTTTAACGATAAAAAATTGTCACTGTTAACAAATCGCTATCGTACGAACGTAATAAAAGACTTGGAAAATAATCATGGCACTATTTCCTATAACCGCACACCCCCAAGTGTTTTATTCCATACTAATGAAATTAGACCTCTGTAAACGTACTGCATGACTGACAGTTTTTGTGAGGATTGGTTACATAATGAGCCTGACGCAATAACTAGCATAAAGTGTGTAGCCGTCAGCCATGGATACAGAAAAATACACTCCACAGATTATGATCAGCCTAGACAACCAACATAGACAAATGAAATCAGAGCTGGCATCTGGAAAAAACCCATCAGTTTATCCGCAGCGCTATAAGCAACGAGATGCAAGTAAAGTAAGATATTTTCCTGGATTCATTCACAGATGTCAATCAGCTGACCCTGCTTTGTGAAAACCGCATCTGATGGGCATGTCGTATCACACCCATACACCTTCCAAGCTCCGACACGTCAGTCAGCACGAGATCTCCGCAGGCCAAGGCACTAAAATCTGCAGAGGGAAATAGTAAGAGTTGAAACACTCCCTGTAGAACAGTCTGGAACTTGCTCTGCGTGCCATGCTGACACAGAGAAGCGTGGGTGGACCACTACAGCGGCTCAGGAGTTGGGAGGAAATGATCTGAGAATGGGAATGATATGAGCTAAGCCAGATTTCCCTCTCACAACACAAGCTGCACTACACCAGACATGTGTAATCCCAACAAGATTCCCACTTCTCCACATTTTGCTGATCTGCAATAGCATATCACTGCTACACTTTTCTCAGATAAGGTGGGTACTGTAAGTAAGTGAGTAAGTAATAAGAAATAAGTAGGTAAGTAAAAAGTAAGCAATACGTAAGTAAGCAGGTTAGTAAGTATGTAATAAGTAAATAAGTAAGTTAAGCAAATAAGTTACAATGTAATAAGAAAGTAAAAGTTAAGGTAGTAAACAATATTTAAGTAACTAAGTTAGTAAGTAATAATTAAGGAATAAGTAAGTAATAACTAAGTAAATAAATAATACATAAGTAAGTAAATAATGAGCAAATAAATAAGTAATAAGTTAGTTTTGTTTATCAACCACATTTATAGTTGCCCGAAGTGATTTTGATAGTTTTACGAATGTTTTATTAATTTTTAAAAATTACAAATACAATAACATGTTAAAATTTCATACTGAATCCTTAAAAGGGTATCATGTTAAAATTTCTTACAGAATCGTCCTCCTTTCCTGTAATAATAATAATAATAATAATAAAAATATGCATTATTATTAGTAGTAGTAGTAGTAAGTTTATACATACTGTATACATACACTGTATACATTATACACTAGAACTAGTAATAATTGTAATAATAAAAATAGTAATAATATAACCAATTTTTCCCTAATAATAAAAGAAATGCATTTTTCTTAATAATAATTTTATCATTATTTTTTTTGTATAGAGTAAATAAAAGTAAAGTTTAATTTATTGCAGCACTGCCGTTGGCTAGGTTTGTTAACAAACATCTACACCTTGATACACATTGTGCATCGTAGAAATGTCGTCCTGTAAATAATAGGATATGATATTTTTGTGTCTAGTAGTAAGACGTAGTTGCTGGTAAATGCATGTTGAGCTGCTACAGAACATGCTTCTTTCCTGTTCTTGGTTTTAACACCAAATCTGAAGCATTTCGGTTTAATTGGCACTTTTCTGACACATAATTAAGCCGAACAAGACTAAAGCAGTGTGTGTAATTCCCCTGTACTGTTTAATTAAGCTCGGCCTCAGGCAACAGCTCTGAGATCAGATGGAAGCCACACACTCAGCAGCGTTCTCTCAGAATCAGCTGATCTTTATGAAAAGACACGTGGAGCAGTAAGAATTACTTCTAAATGAGTCTTGTGAGTGTCTGATGCATTCACTGATTTCCCCTGAAAGAGCGATTAGACCAGACGGAAGCTGAATGGGTTCAGGAGAGTGGAAGGTGAGTGTGCTGACATTATTCTGGAAAACTGAAGAAGCGCAATGTGTCTGCGGCAGAATACCGGCTGCTTCTGTGTGTGTGTGTCCCACACACACACACACAGAAATAAAATATACAAATTGCACTTAATACACTCACAGCCTCTTCCTGAGATGACCCCAAATAATTGTTATCTAATCTAATTGTTATCTAAGTACCTTTTGTTACTGAACTCTCTGAAACTGCAGACTCCTTCCATAAATGTTTAACAAACATCTGTAGAAAGCTTCATCGTATCAACGATTATACATTTTTGATTTGTAATTTGAATTATGGCCAGAACAACTGTCAGAGCTGTTGTTATAGAAAACTAATCAACAATTCAACAGATTCAAGAATTAAACAGCGCTGTTGTTTAAACACACTTAATGCAAACGTGCTTGTAAGGCCCAGCAAAGAAACCTCCCAAGTACACACACTCGCACACCACACACATGTCTTACTGTGATGCGCTTCATGTCCAGCAGCCGGAGTGGAAGCACGCAGCGCAGCACGGTCTGTTTGTAGCATGACTCCTGAGCTACAGGGTTCCCATCCAGGGTGAGCTCACTCAGAGAGCACGAGTCTCCCAGACAGGCCAGCTCATCAAAACTATACCACACACACACACACACACACACACACACACACACACACACACACACACACCGAAATATACATAATCAGAAATGTCATGCTGTACCAGTAGTCACTTTACTATACCTATATAATGCTGTAAGGGAAATGTGTGTTTAATATAACCCTTAATATGATCTGTCCCTTATTCACATACTAATCCCATTCAACTGCACACATACCGCTGTACTGAACATGAACTGCTCTTCTGAAAACATGAAAACAAAGATTAAAATATAGAGAAGAGAAAAGAAGAGAAGAAAAGAGAGCAGCCTGAAACACAGCTAGAACCTTTCACGTTCGCATTTCTCTCTCTCTCTCTCTCTCTCTGTCTCAGGCCACAACAGCATGAATAAATCATCAGCCTGGACCTTTCAACCATTTCTGATCAGCTCTCTCCCAGGGCCTGTTTTTCTCAGCCCCTCACCCCTCTATCACCCCATCACCTCCTCCATTACCCCCTCTATCACCTCCTCCATCACCCAAACTCGCCTGTATCACCTCCTCCATAACCTTCCCCATTACCTTCTCCATCAACCAATGACCCTCTATATCACCTATTCAAATTGCCCTCTCCATTACCCCCTCTATCTCCTCCTCCATCACCTGCTTCATCACCCAATCACCACTCAATGCTATCCTTCACCCCTCCATCACCTCCTCCATCACTCCATCACCTACTCTAGCAGCTCCTCACCACCCCATCACCCCCTCCATCACCTCTTCATCTCCACCATTATCCCATCACCTCCACCTTCACCTCCTCCATCACACTTTTCCAGTGTCATGAACAAAAACGCAGAGTCACTCTTTCATTGTGTGTCTCTCTCATTCCTCACACACGGCTCGAGGTGGACGCATGACACGGCAAAAACTGGGACAAAGGATTTCAGAGTAAAGAAACAGAACATACCAAATATACACATGCAGAGACAGACACACACAGATAAATAGATAGATAGATAGAGAGCGAGAGAGAGAGAGAGAGAGAGAGAGAGAGAGAGAGAGAGAAGGTACTTCACAAATACTTACATATTTATATATAAACATAAATATATACACAAGTTCTTTAGCAACTGGAGCGTCGACACCCTGATAGCCCAATTATCTTGTAACGTAGCGTCAGTTCTCATGTGTGGGCAGGGCAAAAAAAAAAAGATGTCTACCTCAGCACTTTTGTGGAGTCCTGGAGAGGAGAGAGTTAATGCAGTCGCACTTTCTCTTACCTGCTGATGCTGTTAGCACTGAGGAAGAGACGCTGGAGACAGAGCAGCCGGTCCACCTCCGTCTACCCAAAAAGAGAGAGAGAAAAAAATGAGGGAAGAGGAGGAGAGAGAAAGAAAGAGGGATGCTGCAGAATCCCTTGTGAAGCTGTGAGCGCTTACCATTCGTCCAGTCACCTTGCAGCGCCGGCAAACTGCTCCATCCGGCCCGCGCACACGCATGCGCACATGCATAAACACACTCACACACAGAGACTGCTGCGGCTGCTCGGGGAGGGGTGTGAACACAGTGCAGGAGAGGAGGAGGAGGGGGAGAGAGAGGGGAAGAAGAGAGAGAGGGAAAATGCAGAGGAGATGCTCACACACAGTTAGCGAATAGCAGAGACGGTCCAGCTGATGACGTTTACAACGGAAAAGCTAATGACGGGGGAAGTGCTCTGTGATTATCCTGTGTGTGTGTTTGCCGATGTAGAGTCAATATGTGTGTGTGTGGGGGGGGGGTGAGAGAGAGAGAGCAAGAGTGAGAGAGAGAAAGAGACAACAAAGGATAGAGGGGGAAATTAGGGAAAGGGAGGAAGGGAGGGAAGGAGGGTAGATGAGGGGAAAAGGCTGAGACTGGCAGATGAGGACACGGCCAGGCGGCAATGTCACAGAGGGCAACATTTGTGATGCCGCACATGACTGTGTGTGTGTGTGTGCATTTCCGTGTGTGTGTGTTAAAGGCTGCTGAGATCAGACTTCAGACACATCCTTATCCACACACCCACACACAAACACACAATCGCTATAGTACAATTTCTTGAGTCAGCACTTAGTGGCGAAATCTGGCAAGTTGCCCTTAACACCTCTCACAATGCCAACATTCAGCACTGCACTCTTCATGGCTGATTATAATGCTTGCAGGCAGGCGTGTACACACTCAGACGAGTGCCCTCTTGCCTGTTTGTATAATAATTATGTTTCACATGGCCTCAGGGGATGCGCCGCTGTCCAAGATCTACTTTAGCAAGGCACAGATGGGTCAGCCTTGCACTAGAGACAGTAAAAATATCATCGATTTTTTGACGCACTTGGATTCTCTCTGCAGCAAAATGGTCCAATCAATGAACTCCTGAGCGGAGCAATGGAAAATTATTATTTGTAAAATGTATTGTTTCTTCCTTTGTCATAGCAAATTTACAAATACAGACATATGCTCACCAGCTATTTTTATCAGGAACACCTGTACTGTCCAATAAGTCAATATGTGTCAAAATAAGTCAAAATGTGGCACTACCACAATGCATTATTGTATCATACTGATAGAAGTCACAAGCTTCAGTAAATGTTTACATGAAATACCATCAAACAGAATGATGCAGAAAAACAAAAAACATCCTGCGTGCTACAGTTCTGCAGGCTGATCAGAAAGAGGTCAGAGGAGAATGGCCTGACTGGTACAAGCTGACAGGAAGGATACAGGAACTTAAATAACCACTCTTTACAACTGTGGTGAGCAGACAAGCAACTCAGAACACAGAGGCAGATGGGCTGCAACAGCAGATCATCATTCTGGGTTCCAGAACAGGAATCTGAGGCTACAGCGGGCACAGGATCACCTAAACTGGACGGGTGAAGATTAGAAAAACATTGCCTGAGCTGATGAATTTCAGTTTCTGTTGCAATATGCAGATGGTAGGGTCAGAATGGACCCACTGAAGTGCTCTATTCAAGTTCCCAGTCAGACTATATTCAGTGTCTGGGGCAGTTGGTTCAGAAACTTCAGAAAGGCTCTGGTGTCAACACTGTCGCTCCTTTTCAGGCAACCAGTCTTATGGCAGAAAGTGGTGATATGTTTTTAAGCTATGGCAATTATAGAAACAAAACCCACACATAGCATTTTTCTTTTATGAAGCACTCGGATGAAGCCAGTGTTTTTTCTGCCAGAAAAAAAAAAACGCTATATGGACATACACCGTTACTTGCTTGGCTCGGACCCTTCCTTCCTAGAAATGTCTAAGCTAGATTATTCAGTGGGCTGCTTACAGGACATCGTTCCAAGAAGTCATCATTGGCACGTCGATCATTTTAATTCAGCTCCAACTGGTGAGCTTTTCAACACTTATAATAACCCAGAAAGGAAAAAATGCATCTATGATCAACACTGTGAATCTTACTGGCTGCTCCTGGTTGAAGATGACTGCCATGGAAGATTAAGATCTATGTGTTGACAACTTTAAAACCTACAGCACCAAAGCCCAATGTTCAGGTCTCTGTGCTGGGGCAGAGTTATTGTGTCATGGGCATGATGACCTCTAGAGCTGTGTCTGCTCTGTTACAAAAACAGATTTATCAATTACACAAGAGGATACAACTGTGTCTAAAGGACATGACGACACACACGGACACACACACACAATGAATGTTTAAGAAGGCTCTCAGATAAAATTACACTACAGAATTGTTATCTCAAAACTAACTATAAACCTCAGAACAGCATTACGCTAATGTATGACGTCAGAGATTAAAGAAAGAGCCCAAATACATCTATCCAGCTGTCTTTCTCTTTCATTCCTGTATGGCTGTGTCTATATTTAGCAACAGATGATGACATCATCACTCAGCTGATATGGTGCTGGGTAAAAACTCACCAATCCCGAGAAAGGCACCCGGACAGACGAACACACACGGAGTGAAATCATCCTGAATGATGGCCCTTGACTCAAATAGGTCTCATCAGTACAAGTGCTCTCTGCTCTGCTTGACTATTCACTTGAATCCCATCAGAAATGCTCTGCTTTTTTTTGTGAAAAAGGACAAGAAGAAAGACAGCTGTGACATGCCAAAGTACAATGACGTGCAATTCTTTTCTTCACATACCACAACGTGTGAGGCAGCTCGGGTCAGAGTGCAGGGGTCAGCCTCACGAAGTTCTGATTAGCAGGCCAGAACCTTAACCACTGAATCACCACGGCTCCTTTTAAACCATTCAATCATTTAATCATGGCTCAGCTTTCTGTTCTTATCGATGCGGTTTGTTTAAACTAGACAATAAACTGATGAAAGGGGAAACGAGCATGGCAAAAACCTAGCGCTAAAGCAAGTAAACCGCAGCGAGACAGAGAGATTATGAAAGAGGAATGAAAATCATGAATCGATTGATTTATGTTTGCAGAGAATCATCCATTGATCAAAGTTGAGAGTCGAGTCAATTTTCTATTATCATTCCATCAGTCTATAAATATACGTACACAAAAGGGCTATTGTTTGTACATACTGTCTGTATTTTGGCTGATTTTGATTGGTCAGAAGGTGTAGATTAATTTTCTAGTACATCAGCCCTGACAGTAGTTCTGGTTAACAAGGTAAAGCACAGGTCTATATTAAGGTACTTGTTCTCAGACCTCGCTAAAAGAAAAAAGAAAAAATGTTTAACTGAAGATGGGGAAGTTTTCTCTATGTCAATGTTTAGTTAGCACTTTTGAAAGGGCTCTTCAGCGTGAGCTCATTGTAACTGTTAATTAAGATATAAAATGATGAATTCATTCAATTAATTATTTTTTAATTAATTAAAATGAATTAATTAGTTAATTAAATTAATTATAAAAGCTATAAAATATTGGTAGCATGGTGACATTGTTTCAGCCTTATTAACTTCAAGAGCGAGAAAAAAGACGAGCTGGTGAGGGAATGAATGTTTATAGCTGCTATAACATACGGGATAACAGGAAGTAACTTCTTTTGTAGACACTCCATAATGTTAAATGTAACAAAAAAAGTATGTTTAGTTCTTTAATAACAAATATTGTTAGTGCTGGCAATTTGTGTAAAACACTTCATGATGTGCTGTTATAAGAAAATATTCGGCGTTGATTATTTTCCTATAACATCACTTCCAGAAGTGTTTTATTGTTTACTTACTGACCAGGACACCAGTGAGATACTCATACATATGGGACAGTGTAAGACAAAAAAACTACAATCTAGAGGAGTGAAAAAAGGCAATGCAATACATGATAATTAAATACACATTGAAATGTAACACACTGTTAAAGCCATGTTATAATTTTGGGTCGAATCTACACTGTAGGTAAGGCATAGCCACGTAGCTTGTAAATGCTGACAATGGCGTTGTCCACATGCGTATGCAGAGCCTATGCAGAAATATAAATCAGCCTTTACTGATGCTAATTACAAAATCATGGTGCTAATTACAAAGGGGGGCTTGAAAATCCAAAAGCAAAAAGGTATTTTACTAAAAGCCCCATTTCCTTTGTTCCATCATTAACAATGCACATTGTCTGTGGCTCCACTTGCATTCCATTCTACTGGCGGAATGAAAATTGACTTATTGGACATTTACAGTATAAACAAATGAATTATTTTATCGCTCCAAGTTTGTTATAAGATTAGTCAGGGCACTGTCAGGTGTCTGTGTGTTGAGTATCATGACTCTGTGTTTAGCTGCCGGTGAGCAGGGTGATGGGAAATGGGAGGCCATGTAAAAACCTAGTAGGCTAGGTTAAAAAAAGAAATAATCAAAAATGCCAATTTTTAAAGCCCTGAGTGTGTACTTTCATACGAGCCATTAACCACTACTGTGGACCGTGACATCACAAATAAATTCTATGCTGAACATGAGCACCACAAAAGGGGGAGACTCCATTTCTGGCCTCTAGACAGTCCAGTGAATCTGTGAATCATCATGTAAGCACAGTGAATATCTAAGGATGTATAGCTACCTATATGTGTCTTATATTCAAGCGTAATTTACTAAGAAAAAACAAATTCGTGATTGCAATTCATAAGCCCTATTCTCCACACAGAGAATGCAAAGCAAGCACCAAAAACAGCATTTAGCTCAGCGCTTAACAAAAATAGCACAACATAATCAATGGACTATGGCACAAAGGAAACACCGAGATGAATGTGTTCAAACAGAAAGCTGTAATCAGGAAGAATGCTGCTTTTGCTACAGCCGACTGAATGAAAGCAGTTTCAGTGGGTTTCTCTTGATCTCGCAGAGATCCCAACAGAGAAAACAGATTCAGCTCCAGCACCAAAAGGCTGCTGGTGAGCCGGGGACATCTTGGGTCATTCGTGACGGCTCAAGAAAGTCTGATTTTACCATTAAGGTAACAGTGTTAGAAGATTTTCCTTGAGCAAATTACCTAAAGTAGATACTGTGAATCAGGTACCCATTCAGAATAAAGAGCTAAAATGAATAAAAAAATTATACTCTGCATGGTAAATTATGTTCTTAAAGATGTAAACTCTCTTGTGTTATTATACTCATACGCTGTGCATTAGCAAAATAACATTTTGGGAAGTAAATATGTCTAGAATATAGTCAGATTTATCTTGAATGTCCTATTATAGGACCTGCAATATAAAATCTAAAAAAACTATACTTATTTCTAGAGATTTTGTATTATGAGCTTTCATTTTATTATGAGTTCCCTTATTTCTAAAAAGCTTAAAATGAACAGAATTATCTGACTAAAGAAAAAAGCTTTTACAAGCTTGAAATTAGTCAAATAAATGCCTAGAAATAGGTTTAATAATCTTGTATTTGGTTTATTGTACCACTATAATAGGAAATAGTATATACATTTGACTATATTCCAGATATTTTCACTTCCTAAGCTGTCTTTTTTTGTGTGCAGTGTTTGATTGTATATTGGTGCGACTCTCAAACAGTGAAATCACCCTATTTTTGCCCAGACACTGTGTCAGTGGAATACAGTAAATGGCATGCCACTTGCTGCTTGTTGATTTTTCCGTATCCCTCACACTTGTACGTATATGGTTAATTTATTAGGAAACTTGCATCACTGTCAATTCTCTCTATGCTCAGATTGGATTTTGCTAAAGTTGAATGAAATAGTCTGCTAAATGAATAAATATATTAGACAAATGAAACTGTCCCTCATTCCTGAGTGTAAGTAATGTCAGTATAAAGCAGAAATATCACACACTGTGTGTATGTTATTGTTTTTCAGTACTCACTACAGAGGAGATGTGGTTGTGTCTGAGGTCGAGCTCCATCAGAGATTCCAGGCCCTGCAGGTTCTCCACCCGGGAGATGCAGTTTCCTGCCAAGTTCAGCACTCGGAGTTCTGCTAGGTGAGACACGTTCTCGATCCTACTGATCTACAAGCAAAAAAGTGAAATCCATGGACAGAAATTATCACTCATGCAAATGTTTAAAGGTGACGTGTGCAGCTTTGATTCGTATCTACATATTGATTCTGTTTATGTCTTATCTTGGCAATAAGTCCCTTAAAATAAGCACATAAACCATGACTAAATAAAACATGACTACAAACTGAGAACAGAAAGATTTCATGACCTCATGGTTACTTCGTGCTATAATTTCTACTAGGACTATTAATGCAGTGATATCTTGCTGATTCAACGTGTACCATTTTCTCATTCATATATGACTGTATTATTCTTATTTTATAGTTTTCAAACTCTCTCATGCATTTATGTTACGTCATATAACATTTGACACCAAAGGACAAAATCTGTTCTGCTTTTTCAGTCCATATTTTCTATCCCATGATTTATTTCAGGTTTAAGAACAAGTGCTTGTGTTTAAAGGCAGTGGTCTAGACACTATTGGAAAACCCCTTCTTGGACAATTCTCCCCAAGACAGATCTGTCAACCTTGGAGATGTGAACCATATGCAAGCAATTTCAGCAATTTCCAAATATGAACATTGTCCGCAATGAATAAATCCCCCAACTTCTCGGACATACATTTCATAAACACCCGCATAAAATGTTACCGCATGCGACCGAAGGAAAGCATTGAGATGCGTCAAGGAGTGCATTAAATCATTCTTTACCCTGACAACCAGTCTCCAAAACAACTGTGGTAGCACTTATGTGTAATTCAAGCTCGCCTGATGTTTATGAATAAGCCGTTGCATGTGGATTGCAGATAAAGTACCGATTGTGGTCTGAAAATGGAGCTCATTTAGATGTTAAAGAGACCTCCTGCTGCTTATGAGAGTATCACTTTTAGTCAAATAATATCCTTATTGTCAGTGAAAGAGCATTCTTTTTTTTTCTAGGGTGAAAATAAAATGATTCATCTGTTATGAATGCAACAAGCTGATTCATCAGCGTCAGGTGAGTTACGATTCACCCAGGAGGTGTTTGGTATAAGAAATGCCATGGTGAATTGTTGTGAATTTTTGTGCAAGGGAAAAAAACAGAGTTCTTTTAAAGGCAACTTCATAATCATGGTGTTTAATTCAATCAGCAACAGACAGAGACAGAGAGAGAAAGAGAGAGAGAGAGAGAGAAGAGCACAAATCTAATAAAAGATGGGTGTAAGATGACAAGATGACATTGGAGAATGGAAAGAAAGCACAGAATAGAGAGAGAGAGAGAGAGAGAGAGAGAGAGCGAGAGAGAGAGAGAGAGCGAGAGAGAGAGAGAGTACTGTAACCCAGCAGTGTAATGGAAGGCTAATGAGCAGCAGTACTAGTGGACAGCAGAACATCACAGCAACTCCCACGTGACATGACATCTTTGGCAAACTTATGATAAAAGCCCAGAAAGAGAGAGACAGAGAGAGACAGAGAGAGAACATGTATGAAGAGAAGAACAGATAAGACCATGAAACAGAAAGCAGAGTTCACAATAAGACCATATAGACAGTGACAGCAGTTTTCTTTTGACACTTCTTCTAAACCTCTCTCTTCCCTACCGCCTCTGAACAGTTCCTTATTCTACACAACCACATCACGGCTTAATCATTATTCTTCAGAATTACTGACCCCCTTGGTAAAAACCCCTTGAGAGAACATAGAATGAAGGTACACAGATTCTGTATTAAGGAGAGATTTCTTTCTTTGCATTTTGTTCAACATTTATAAGAGAAGACTCAGTGCTGTTATGTTGGAAAAGAGACACTGTACACACAAGTACTAAATACAGGGGTGCCAATAATTGTGACACACGTGGTTTTGTTAAAACATACTTTTGATAATTTTTTTATGGAGATGGCATTGAATACCTAGTATCAGTACTGAGCCGATATCAGCAAAAATGGTGGATCGGATATCAGAGAAAACATATCGGATTCCGGGTACTGTAACAAACGGGATTGATTGAAATTGGATTTGGAAAAGAAATGTATTTTGGCAACTGGGAATGTTTAACTAAAAAGACACTGTTTATTCTTTTGATTTAATTATATGTATACTTTATAATATTTATTATGTTTGAATTGTAAGTGATTTTTGTGTGAAAGTGCTAGGGATCAGTATTGGCTGATACTCAGGGTTTCAGTATTGTTATCTCTCTTCGAAAAGAAAAAGTGCTCTCATGCAGTCTCTATATTTTTTAATTACGATTAATTTTTTTAGAAATATTTTGTAAGAGAACGGTTAGACTTCTCACATACTGTCAGTGTAATATAAAAAATTTTTTCATAACCTCTTTGATCCAGGGTGCCAATAATTCTGGATCTGGCTGCCTAATTATCCTGCTGCTGAAAACCAAACCTGGGTGTACAACATTAATACGCATAAAATGTACAGAATGGACCACTTTGTAAAACATTGTAGAATTACCCGGTCATTATCCAGAAACTCAAAAACTGGGATTAATTAAAGCCAGCCATTACTGCTCTTGTTAGCTGATTTAGAAGGATCTCCTGCATGCAGCTTGTCTACACGGAGCCAACCCGTCATTATACATAACTCGGAAGTGATGAAATGAAAGGAAAAAAGCTCACTACTGCTCTGAGCTTTTAATATGAGTCACTCTGAGAAGCTGTTCTGGATTCAGCTTGGTTACGTCGCCTCTGCTGGAGTCCTCAGCATGCAAACACTTCCTCAAGGCACGACATCCCTGCCGACCAGCCAATCAGCACTGCTGTGCTCAACCAGCATCCGGGAAGATGGAGCTAAAGTCACTAAACGCCACATATTCACACTGGCAGCAGGTGGAACATCAGGCTAGTACAGTCTGGTGGTGAAATACATACAGGGCTTTAATAAAGGACTCGATAATTCGATACCTGGTTTTCATGCAAGTCCAGCATATTGAGTTTTGTCAGGCTGTCCAGACCACGTATCCTCTGAATTCTGTTAGAACAAGAGAGAAAAAAGCAAACAAGCCTGAATGGTTTTCTTTGAGTTGTCTTTCTTATCTGTGGTGGTCTGAGAAATTCTGCTGAATATCACTGTGGCTACACTATATGCCCAAAAGTATGACCATCACACCCGTATGTACTTCTTCCCCAAACTGTTGGCACAAAGTTAAAAGCACACAATTCTCTAAAATGTTTTTGTATGCTGTAGTATTACAATTTCCTTCCCTTCCCTTCCCTGTTCCCACATAGAACAGCCCCTATACACAAAGCAAGCTCTATGAAGACATGCTGTGTCTTCATAAGGTTGGAGTAGAAGAAATCGAGTGCTCTGCTCAGGGTCCTGACCTCAAGCCCACTGAACACCTTTGGGATGAACTGGAACACCGACTGCACCCCAGACCTCTTCGTCCAACATCAATCGTTAAATGCAATTTTCCTTTTAACTTTTGGGGATAATCGGATTTTAGATGGCTAGAACTTTACTTGTGATTGAAATTCATACCGAAGAGAAATATATTTCAGTTGCCAGTAGTTTTGTAGAAAATGCAAAGGCTTTCAGAATGCAGAGCTAGGAAAACAGCGTAGATGGAGTCAGTAGCCTGGCATTTGGAGGCCGGCAGGCTGCTATGCCTCGACAGGACTGTCCTTTGTATGAAGGGTGTAGATGGGAGAAGCCATTCAATGCGGAGGAAATGCCAGCAGAAACTTAACACTACTGCATGCTTTCGTTATAAGGCATAGCTGGCAGCTTAGTGGCACAGACAGAACAAGGTCTTAGTTTGTAGCCCCGCAGGTGAAGGGCAGACCTGTGCAATTAGATCTCGGTGGCATTTAACGGCAATTAGGTAAAGACTTCAAAGCGAAGCGAGCAAGAGAGGCATTTTTTGACTGAGGAGAGGTTCAGTCAGGGGTTAAGTGAGCCGTAAATCACACCTAAATCATTTATAACACAATAGCATTCCAGAGAAACATAACGCCTGATGTGGGATATGTGCATTATATTACTCCACCCTTCTATTAGTGAGGAACAGGAGGATGAGTACAGCTATGAACAGGCTAAAATGTTCACAGAGATCAACTGGAGAGAGCGATTATTTATTTAAGGCTCTCTACAATCAAACACAGGGGTTTTGATCTTCGGTAACAGGCCACATTATACATATCCTGTGTTCGACTTCAGCTCATAACTTGGAATTTTTTGACCCCTCAACTAAGAATTTCTACTCGGAATGTTGGGACCCAGAGTATGTCACATGACATCGAATCAACATGGCTGCTCACACCATCAACAGTAAACAAAGTGGCATTTATTTTTATAAATGAGTTATACGTTATATACATGTATTTACATATATATATTCGCTTGTTAAATCTATAACAGACAGACTATACAGCTCACTGTTATGAGGAGGTAAATATACATCATTCATATCACTGACATTGGTTAGATTGGTGCTAACAAAACATGACCATGGACGCGTCCATGTTTTTTCCATTTTGTACCTCGAACGCATGGAGGTCGAAAATTAAGTTAAAATTAAGTTAAGTCGAAGGCAGCATTAGTCCAGTGTCGAGTGGGACCAAAAAAAATCTTTAAAATTCTTTAAAAAATTATTAAATTAGTAAATAAATAAAGTAAAAGTTGAGATTACATACAAGAAGTAACACTACAACGTGTTCAAGGGGGTTAATACTTATGCATGGCATTATATATGTAAATATTCAAAGCAAAGGCTGCTGTGCCCTAAATAGTGGGTAACTTTACAAATTAAATAGGAAGTCCAATGAAAGCACATTTGTACGTGTCCTGCTTATACGCACCTGTTCTTGCCGAGCATAAGCACACGAAGGGAGCAGAGAGTTGATACCGGCGACATGTCGATCAAGCGGTTTCCGTAGAGATCAAGTAAGATGAGGTGTTGCAGGTGAGACAGGTGTTGGAGGTGAGAGATCAGGTTATGCTGCAGGTTGAGGAAGCGGAGCTTATTCATCCCGTCCAGGTTCGGGCATTGTATTAGGCCACGACTACACACACACACACACACACACACACACACACACAGTGAAGTGACACAGCAGTTATTTGTTAAAAGGGCATTGCCGCAAATTAATATATTAATTGGCCACGAGTTAATATTTCAAGACCACAAACCAAAAAAACTATCTTGTGGTTACAAATTGTATTAAGAGTTAATGTGTTGTGGAAAGCCTACTTAATATGTGGCCTCCAGTTAATTACATGGCCAAAACAGTCTTTTCACACTTAAGGTGATGAGGGTAATAGTATATTCATGTTGCAGAGCCAGTAACTCCATGCTTCGTTCTTGAAGGAAAGTGTAATATTATTAATCATCTCTGTGCTCAGGTTCATGTGATCTTAATGGTCTAATTCTGTTGGTTCCGTCGCTCTCACTTTGAAATACGACAGTTTCTACGAGTTAAGTATTTACTTGCCACAAAATACATATCGAAACACTTATGCCATGGCTTTAATATATGAAATTGTCCAATCAGAGGACAGATACTAAATGGCCCGCAGCTTCTTATTAGAATGTATGATCGATGAAAGTATGATTCTTATATATATATATATATATATAATAGATAATATAATAATATAATAATAATACCCTTGGGTATCGTGATGAGGTCTAATCTGGCACCCATTGGAAAACCCTGAGTTAAAGGAACTGTAATAATAAAGAATGAATTGAGCACAATAGTGAAAATATTTGTTTCTCTGACAGGTCATTGATCTTTCCAGGAACTTTGCTGCCCCCTTTTGGCTCACTACCGAGTCTCACGGCTCATTAACTAATGACTCTGGATGGAATGTTTACTCCTGCTGGACTTGAGCACTACAAAGGTGTACTGTTTCCTCTACCACCTACAACGCAGCTGATTCAACTCACCAAGACTTAATCATTCACAGAACTCCAGAGGGATTACATGTACCGTGGATGGAGCGTGAAAAAGCACCCCGATTACACACTGGCGCTGTATTACAACAAACTGGTGAACTCCTGAAGTCTCATTCTGTATTTATTTGAGCTAAATACTTTATCACCCAAAATCTATGCTAATCAAAAAAGAGAGAAAATCTATCATGCACAGAATACAATAATTAATTTCTTAAAGCAAAAGTTTACATTTTGCAGGTTTATCAATCCAGGCAGTTACACAGACTGAGGACTGATGATCATTGACTGTCAACTGTATTTAAATAAAGAATAAGACATCACAATTCATGCATTTCTAAG
Organism: Parauchenoglanis ngamensis; assembly: GCA_030014255.1. NCBI lineage: Eukaryota > Metazoa > Chordata > Actinopteri > Siluriformes > Auchenoglanididae > Parauchenoglanis > Parauchenoglanis ngamensis. Next base: position 3,203,149 of record JAQMYM010000037.1, on the reverse strand, counting down.
AATAATCAACAACTAGGTGGTGTTGCATGGACTGACCTATAACAGCATGTCCTGAAGTTTTTTATTCCTCTTATACCACAGCAATCTGCTGATGACTACAAATTTTTATTGGTTAAAGAACGACAGAACTGTTTGGCCGTTTATAGTTACACTGAACGCTAAGGAACGTCCATGAATCAGGTTCTTGTTCTCACCTGCATTATAACCGCTATAAACAGTCGTTCCTTCCCCAGAATCACTTTTTTCCCTAAAAGTAACGACAAAAAACACAGCTTTCCCAAGGTACAGAGACTTTCCCAAGGTACACCTCTGACTGAAGTGCTGACACTGGAGACCTTTTCCATAAATGTTAAACATCCTCTCAAAGAAATCATCATCCCATCAACAATTACATGTTTTTTTCTTTTTAACTAACACTTCTTAAATGCATTTATTACAAGGCTTAGATTATGTGGCGCATCTGCCAATCATGTCCTTTTGTCAGTTGTAACTATAGAAAAATAATGTATTCGAACGAGCGCGTTCATATAAAGCTGAGGGTCGCGGAAACTGCTCTCAGAGCCGCATTTATCTTATTACATGCTTTTTTATCTGCTGATTTTGTATCTGCACAGTGTCACTGAAAGGCCCTTTTAAATAAATGATTATTATTATTGTGTGTGTGTGTGCCGTTGTACTACCTATGCCTTTACACTATATAATTATACCTCCATTTGGAATGTCTGTAATATGTTTTTGTGCTTAATAGTCATATAGAACTGTCAGCTATTTCATTTTTTTGTCACTCTCCTGCACTTTAGTATTCGGTCTAGACGTGGTCTGTATGTTACACAAGTGAGCTGAGTGCCCTGTGAGAAACACACCTCTAATCACCCTATAAACACAAACAGCACAGAAGTTAACTGCACAACGTACTGGTCGAGGTCCAGTCTGTCCAGGATGACAGGATAATCATTCCTACAGCAGAAGGCCACAGGAAAACCTGGAGCAGATCCTGGAATCCTGGAATCACACTCTGGATCACCTGGAGGAGGAGAGCACAATGTCTTCAACGTAACGTGTGTTAAACCTTTTAAAGACCTGAACTGGCAAATCTGATTGTTGATGAATTTTCTATCACAGCAGCTCTGACAGTAGTGAGGTTTAGATTACCATTATCATTTCTATAGTAACAACTTACACAGAGATTTGAATACTGGATGCTCATCATAAACAGATTAAAAAAACATGTAATTGTTGATATGGTGATGTTTTCTGTTAGGAGAAAACATTTTTGAATGGAGTCTCCGGCATCATTGCTTTGTAACAATCCAAAGTAAACTTGTAGTTTCAGGTTTTCCACAACAGAACAGTCCTCAGTTTCTGAGTAATGTGAAAAGCTGAGGGTTTTTATTTTGCCTTATTAACTTCTAGAGAAAGGAAAAAGAAAGCGTGATGAGGAAAATGACGGCTTATGGCTGCTAACTTCTAAAGAACTACCTCGACGATACCCAACATTAAAATGCAACTATAGATGGAAAAAATGCACAATGTGACATTATTGAATAGAAAAAATTGCACTCGTTGTCAGTTTGCTGTGGTATAAAAGTTATAAAACCCTTCAGGACGCCGCTTTGCATGCGGCCGCATCACCTCGCTCTGCCGTTGATTATGTTCCTATAAACACACGTATCAGGGTGTTTAACTCCTTACTTATGACTTCAAAATTCTCAAAACAAACCCAAAATATAATTGCAGAATTTTTTTCTTCATAAACAGTAGATATATAATCACATATTGTGCTATTTGATGTATTTTATAAGTAGGTTATCAAGAGACTTTTCTAAATTTTCTCTGAAATCAGGACCTAATCATACTCCTACACTGTGCAGTTGAGTAACAATATATTCATGCTTCACAGGAAGAATAGCTGTTTCTGTTTCCAGAGAAAGTGTTTGTTCACCCCCTCTCACCGACTGTGTTTGAGACCACAGGGGCCTTGCTTGGCGCGTAGGTGAGCTCTGTGCTGTGGTTGACTCGCTTTGCGTTCCCCATCTTGACACTCACTGGAGGGGGCATTAGTGCATGCTCCGCCCCTGCAAACTCTTTCCCAAATGCCAGTACTGGGCTGTGGAAGGTTCTACTATACATGCCCAACCTGCAATCTGCACAAAGGACATGTGTTAGGAAGGGTAAAGTGGAAAGCCACTTATAACAGCAGGGCTAGAGATAATATTTTTTCATAATAATCATGTGGTGTTTAATGTAGCCAGTGGTTGCAGCGAGTGTGTGCTGGCCTGCTAATACCTTGCCTTGGTGGATTAGCTCTCAAAACGTTCATGTTGGCTTTTGTGAAGTCTTCTGGCAACCGTATGTCCAGCTGTGAAGTAAACAAAGTGGTGTGTATCCAAGGACAAGATTTATCTGTGATTATTATTAGCCACCGCATTACTCACAGTCCAGATTACAGTGATGTCAGAACAACACGTGGGTCTACTTACAGGCCTGGGTATGACTTTCTCTGGCAGTAAGGATTTCACTGCTGCTAAATGCATCTTGTAGCTGTTTACCTGTAAATTCATGAATGAAAAGCAGCATGATCAAATACAGCTGCATACAAATGTTCTGTTACTAGATAAACAGTGTTCAGCTGCATAGTAACAGCCTGTGTTTGACCCTTGTGCTCTATTCTGGTCAAAATGACCCATTTTAAAGTATTTTAACGCCACTTTTCCACCAACAATCCATTCAGGATTCTTTGAATCTTGGTGCCAGGTAGTGAACCAGCCCATGTTTCCACCAGTTTTGAACAGAACCATTGTAATAAATGGAAGGCATTGCACAATGCACAATAGAAGTAAACAGTAGTAGCAAGATGGGGCTACTTGATTACGTGCGAGATTTTGTCCTATTACTGCCGATTTATCCTATTCCATCGAATCCTCGGATTCCTCTCCAAACTAAACGATACTCCCGCTGATGTCATCACGTTTCTCACTGGAAAAAACAGCTATCGTTTGGCTCCAGCTGGGAACCATATTTTCAGGTTCTGAACCAATGTATTGTTGGTTGAAATGCTCCAAGCGGTCACATTGTGGTGCGCAACCCAGAACAGAACCTGTTCCCTGGTGGAAAAGGGGTACTTTTAAAAAAATAAATTAAAAAAAAGAAAGAAAGTGTTTTTCTATATAAAACTTTATGTGCTTCGCTCATTCCTTCTATTGAACATTGCAAATTTACTTTATAGTGCATCTACTATGCCACCCCTTATATTACATAGGTTATGCTTGTTCTGTTCGGACCTGAGAATAAAACATATTACACAAATTGAAACATGAACAACTGTTTTGTACAATAATAAAACATTCAGGTGAATTCACTCTATGCTACATTAACTGTAGGTCTTATACCTGCTGGCCAGAGCATCCCTAGGCATTGTTTTGTTTGTCTTTATTGTTTCCAGATAACATTTCAGATATTATAATCTATCCCAGCTGCCCAAAGTCAATATGAGCCATTAACAGTAAGCCCATTGCTAAATAATAAACAGAACAAAAGGGTTAATTTGCCTAATTTAATAAGGTTTTTTTTTTTTTTTTTGGGAAAGCATGTACTGTAGCCTGATTGTTTGAGGAGAAAAAAGTCCATATGGTAATAATTGGCACAAACAACAGTTTGGCGAGATGATTTCGACTGTTGCTCATATTGTTCATTTCTGTGACTCTGACTCAGCCTTTTGACTCACGTGCAGCACTTTGGCACCTGTTGCATTAATGAATTTATTTATTTATAATTTTTTTTTTTTTACCGTGGGTGTAAGAAATTGTCCTTGGGTGTCACGTCTCTGCTGTTTATGAGACCTCATGTCCACTGAAAAATAAAAGAAATAAAAATGTATTTACACTTAGCTAGCTAGCTTCCGGTCTGAACTCAAGCCCGCGGAGTTTTCGTGTTGATTTTAAATATTTATTCGCTTTGAATGCGTGTTAATTGTAATACAACGAGTTGCTTAAAAAGCATAACAATAAATCTTATTTACATATAATTATGATAAAACATCACACGAAAGCTTCCAATGTTATCGTTACAATCAAAGCAGAGCGTCTGTTTATTTACATTTCGCCACCCTAGTAACCAACATGAACGTTTTAGTTACGGTCACTTCCTGTGTCACCGGAGAAATGTTCCGAATAGAAATAACGGACACAATATGTGGTTCCGGGAGGGATTTCTTCTAAGGGTTTTTATTTCTTTGAAATGTTTAATTAGCTTTCTGTATTTACGACAGCAATGCCAGTGACCTTTTAAATGGGTGTGCACACGGACTTTAAATAAGTCTGATTACTCATCTTAATTCCCAAAATGTCAGATGACTGTAAACCTGTTTACAGCTACACCAGTATTTCCAGTCGTGTGTCCTGTCCTATTGTTAGCATTGTGTTTTAAAGTTAATTTGATGGTATTTTTAAATATCCTGCAAAGAATCTAGATGTAATCATTAACAGAGTTCACTTGTCTGGGTAGATTAATAAGCATTGCAGTGAACAAATGGCAATTTACAGATTCATTATAAAATGATAAGTATCATTCATTATAGGAATGTGTGCGAGTACCTGGGAATGAGAGGGAGTGAGGGAGAGAAAGACAGAGAGAGAGAGAGAAAGAGAGAGAGAGAGAGAGTTTGACATTCATATAATCTTCTTAACTTCTGCCCAGACACCCTTTCCAAGGTGAAGGATTGGTTCTCACTCATCATTGTGGAAAAAGGAGAATATCTATCTATCTGTCTGTTGGTCTATCTGTCTACCTTAATAGCATAGTACAGTATAGTACAACAGGCTATGTTTTTATTTATACTATAGTGCTGTTGATTTTGTGAATCTGATTGGCAGAAGGTTTTGAATAATAATAAAGCTCTGACTGTAGTTGCGGCTGTCATTCAAATGATATGTCTATATATCAATGTGCTCACTCCAATCCTATCTACAATAGCAGCACATTCACTGGAATATGTATCGCAGGTGATCAACATAACCTTAATCTAATAATAAACAGATGAATTCATGTTATTTAACAATGAAAAACACAGTGGTTTATGAAAGTCTATAGTTTCAGAACTGTTCTGAGACTGGAAAGTCTTCAGGACAGAGATTTTTGTGCTTCCTGGTTTCTAGGGAACATAAACTTTGTGTGTGGGGTTTTTATTATTATTATTATTGTTTTTGTCTGTCAAAAAAAGGCTGAAGAATAGAAGCTGGCGAGGAAACAACTATTACAGGAACTACAGGATAACAGGAACTGACCTGTCGCGCAGATGATTAAACATTAAATGTAACTATAAACAGTTAAACAGTATGCCATGCTCATTAGTAAACTGAAAATGGCAATCATTTGCATATTGCTGTGGTATAATACAAATTAAAGACTTGATGATGTTAGGCTTTAGGCTGTTAACTCTGCTTCACACCACCCCATCATTACACCAGGACCAGCATGATGTTGTATTCCTTACATTTTACCAATATAATGATGAATAAATTGCATGTTATTGTGGTTTTGCTGTTCCTAGAAGATGGGTAGAATAATTACCCCTATAGCAAGCCTAGTTATTGATTAGCCATTGCTTCTATTTGTGCATTACACATGAGGACTTGATCTGTCTCTACTCTCCAGGGTGCAGGAGTCTGTCTATAAATATCCTGACTGAGTCAGAGACAGGGAGGGAGGTGCGGCGCTGCAACATGTATCCAAGCAGCACGCCATCAAATGGAGGATTTAAACACAAAGAAGCAAAGGCATGGCTGAAGGAGGTTAGAAAAACACACTAAGAACAAGCCACACGGATGCAGCAGTAGGGGAGCTTGTAGAGAAGGACAACATGTGCAGGAGCAGCCTACGAGAACGACAACACAATGTCATTAGTTTGCATGTGGAGTGGTGCCGGGTAACAACCAATCTATCTCTCTAGGCCTCACAGTCGGCTCATCAAGCACTGACAGCATGTGTAGATGAATATAGGGCATTAACAAAGTGCTTAATTGTCTTTGTCCAGAATGCTTGTCACATTTTTAAATGACATGCAGACAAAAAAACGAAAAACAAAACAGGACTGCCTTTTATTGCATGCAAATTCTCTTTCAAACGAACCTCCTTCCAGACAGCCGTGCCTGCATCAGCTTTGCTTTTGCACATCAGCATTCTCGTCACAGAGCTGGAGTGACGTACCACTGGCTGACTTCTTAAGTGTGCAGAAGGACTTGTCAATGACACATCACTGGTGGCCCATAGTTTCTATAGATTAGGCCTGCACGAGGTGTTTATGTAAAATCATTCTTTGCAATATTGGCCTTCACAACACAAATCTAGATCATGCAGAGAGCTGCAATATGCAAATCACCCTTTCTATCCTGCATGCTGTGGCCTGATTTCTCACGTTTCTGATGTTAGTCTGGTTTATATTGCTGCACCATTTTACTGTGCAAATATACTGCTGCATAAAATTAAGTTTGAATACTAAAAGCGAAAGGCTTATTTTTCTCCTTGCCCCAAAAAGCAAATCCTATCCTATCACAGCCCCAGTGGAAAAGCCTCTTAACCAATTGGCATTAGAAAAAAAGTGGGTCGAACCGTTTAATTGCAGCAGCTACAGCCTCCTAATTGCTAAATTGCATTCAGGTGAAATTTGCAGGACCTCATAAGCTATAAAAGTCATTTTCACAAAAATAAAATGCCGGGCTCCTTACAAGCGAAATAAAAGCAAAGAAAATAAATCAAACCACAAGAAGAAGCGCGATGCAGGTTTTAGTAAACGCCTTCTTGCGCTTTCTCTCCTTCCTGCTTCCTCCCTCTTGGCTCCAGCTCGCATTTCGGTGGTGGGTTGGGGGAGATGAGTGCGGAGGCTCTCCGTGGCCCAATCGCGGCGCTCCTTCCGCGCGCAGAAAGCCTCTTATTGCGCACGAGGAAGTGACAGCGCGAGGCGACTCCCGTCCTCCTGGTCGTGTCTCGCTCGTCGCTGCTCCTGTGTCCTCTGCCGCCGCTCCTTCTCCTCCTGCTGCTCCTGCGGACGACCCGGGGTTTCCGTGGCGCCGAATCCGGGAAGCCGCGCAGCTCGACTTGGCGGCCCCGCTCGTCATTTCCGAGCGGCGGTCCCGAGAAGCGCGAAGCCCGCTGTCACCGTGCGATCCTCCCGGAGGCGTCATCGAGGACACCGAAGCCCCGTGTAGAGCGCGCTGGTCCGCTCCGGTCATGAGCGCGGCTACGGAGCTGTCGAACCCGGTGGAGGTCGTGAGCGCGGGTGCGGACCAACGCCTGCACGAGATGGGGACTCCGGTAACCATAACCGTGGCCATCCAGGCGGCGGAGGACGAGGAGCCGGACGAAGAGGAAACGATCAACAGTGAAGACGAAATTATGAGGCACGAGAAATCGAGGTGTGTTTCGTTTTAAACAATCTGCTATCTTAAGTTTTATTAGATGTGCAAAGACAAAAGACAAAAGCAGTCTCATGTGGTGTTTGAATGAATGCTTTGTATTTTCTCCAAATTTGAATTGCACATGCAAAAACCTTTTCCAAAACAAAGCCAAGGTTGTTCATGCGTTGCGTAATGAGTGGCTTGCAGTCCTGCTCGGACACATTGTTTTAATAATTTAGATTTTTTTAAACATGTCTGACATCTTGTATCAGGTTATTATGCCGCTTGAGTGTTACATAACTCAGTCTAACTTTTTTTTTTTACTGTAATTATTGCCTCTGACTAAAACTTACGGCACACCACCTAACTGAGCACCTGTCAACCCTGCCTTGCTGACGTCACCGGCGGGAATGGTACCAGACCTGTTGCTCCAATTGCCTCCTTTACGTCATCGTGCCTGGATTATTTCCTGTCCTCTGCCTTACTGACCGCAGTAAACATGTGAGCTTGTGTAGGATATTGATGTTTGCTTCCCAGTCTGGCTTGTTTCATTGTGATTGTTTCCCTTTTTATAAACGGCATTTTATCCACCCAATCACACCCGCCTCACCTTTTTAACAATTTGACAAGCATGTAATGAGGTTAAAAATGGGTGTGTGGCTGCAGAGCAAGCACTAAAATGTGAATTCAGTGAGCAGGATTGGGAAACTGCTTCACAATGCACTACCTCATTCCAGAGCGACCCATTTTGACAAGTTGTCACAAGTTTTCTGGCTTGCTTGGGGAGTGTAGCATAGGGCTACATCTAATAAATAGCTTCATAGTGGATGTTATTGATTGTAGAATACAGTATTGTGTGTATTGGATGCAAGATGATGGTTATGATTCATCAGCGCATGTATTCTGGTGTTTAATCTTTTTTTAAAAGCCGTTGGCTGTGTTAGTCATTGTTTGAGGAAACCTTTTTAATTTTTCAACTCCTTTTTGTCTGAAGGGTTTTCCTCCTGCCATTCACTTGTTGAACGTGGTTAATGTTTTCACTTGTCTGCGTCCAGCTTTTAAAGGGCGTAGGAGTCCACAGAAAGCCAGTGAGTCATCACTTTTAATTTGATTCCTGGCTCTTGTACCAAGCCATCAAGTAGGCAACTGGTGTAATCATGAGCAGGCGGTTTTTTTTTATTTTTTTATTTTTATTTTTTTTATTTCATGCTGATGGAGGGAAGATTTGTGTTTGGAGTGCATGCGCCCTGTTGTGGCACATCGCTGAAGGCTCCTGGCAAGATCATGTGCTCATGATCACTTGGCAGCCACCATACTGTCAGATGGAGAGGGCTTGACTTTTGATTGCCTGCGTAGGAAAATCCTGGCATTGAATTGGCTTACTACAGACTTGCGGTGTTTCATAGGACATCGCGTTTCAGCCTAATCCTTATTTTGTCTTCCTCAGTGGCGCTGGGACGAGTGGTGGGGAGCTGGAAGAGGAGAGCTGGCAGCCCCCGGACCCTGAACTGACCCAGAAGCTCATAGCTCAGATCGAGTACTACCTGTCCGATGAGAACCTGGAGCATGACGCCTTCCTGCTCAAGCACGTCCGGCGCAATAAGCTCGGCTTTGTCAGCGTCAAGCTGCTCACTTCTTTCAAGAAGGTTGGTTGTGCGCATGGATCTGCTCTGAGAATCTCTTCATCCGGGAGAACTGACAACTGTTGCGTAAGCTGACAATTGGGCGTATGAATCATGTGTTTAAGAGAGGCTGCACTTCAGAGATGTGGCATTTGACAAAATGCTTGCCATCCTCCTGGCTTTCCAATGGGACTGATTTGGGGCTTTTTATTTCTATATAAATAGAACAGTATCTTAACTGTCCAGGGCTATAAGCCTTAGTTTAACTTCACGTAGGCTTCAAGCTAAAAGGGTATTGGAGTTGCAAATTTCACCTACATTGACCACCGTACCATCTCTTGTACAATGCAGGCGCTCAGAATTGCTACAGAAGCAGTTCTGGTTGCTTATCTGTTGCAACCTGCAATCTGACTTCCCTTCTTATTTCCTGCTCCTGCTTATGTAATGCAAATCGCCGATGGTTAACAGTACGGGAAGTTAATGGTCACAAAACAGGCTGGTTTCATGATGGCAAGTGTGCAGCAGATTCACCTAATTTATAATTGTGCCATTTGGGCCTAATTTAACAGATATAATTATGGCGCTAGTGTGAAGCGGTTCTGGTAATTGGCAACCTTGTAGGTAATTGGTAATACTGTGTGGGATGTTCAGTGAAGAGGTTTTTCTGCCCCCCTCCTGTTCCTCTATCAGACACATCCATGTTCCAGGTTTGCGGAGGTTTCCAGGTTTATGGAGGTTCTATTAACAGACGTGTGTTAAAGCCACACATTTGATATTTGGTCATACATTAACATTTTATTCTAAACTTGAGTTGCTAATGAACTGACCTGGATAACTGTAGTAGATCATTTTTGAACCCTCATATTTCTTGAAGTGTCCTAAACAGAATATTTTTTTCCAGTTTTTCATGCTGTAGTACTTTGAAGTTAAACAGTTAAATGTGTGGTGGTGTTCCTTTTCTGTCAGGTAAAACACTTGACACGGGACTGGAGGACGACGGCATATGCTCTGCGCCATTCCACCCTGCTGGAGCTGAATGAAGAAGGTCGGAAAGTGCGCCGCAGGACGAGCGTGCCGGTGTTTGCCAGTGAGTCTCTGCCGAGCCGCATGCTGCTCCTGAGTGAGTTACAGCGCTGGCCTGAGCTAGGCGTGGCTTTGGCAGGTGGGGGTGGGGCTGGAGACGGGAGCCCTGGGGCAAACCCAGCCCAGCAGGAGCGGCTCATGGAGCTTCTGCTCAAGGCCTTTGGTGCATATGGCCCGATCGCCTCTGTGCGTGTGCTGAAGCCTGGCAAAGACCTGCCACCTGATCTAAAGAAGCTGAGTGGGCGCTACTCACAGCTGGGAACTGAGGAGTGTGCCATCGTTGAGTTTGAGGAGGTGGAGGCGGCTGTGAAGGCCCACGAGGCCTACACAGGTCAGCAGGGCGACAGGAAGGGTTCAGTGGGGCTCAAGGTGGTGCTGATTGGTACCAAGCCACCCAAAAAGAAGGTACCAAAGGAGAGGCAGCGGGAGGAGAACGGAAATGCAGGAGGAGGACTGCGCAAGAGCCGCTCGCTGAACAGCCGTGTGCGTGAGCTTCAGTATCATGGAGACGACTCTGCCTGCAGCTCCTCGGAAACAGAAAGCAACCCGACCTCGCCTCACCTCGGTCGCAAATCACGTTCGTGCAACAAGCTGAGTCCTGGTGGCTTTCATTTAAGTCCGGCCGTGTCTCCCCGCTCCAGCCCGTGGAACAGCCCACGAGCTAGCCCTTCCGCTCAACGCAAAGCCCCTCCTAATGCCCGCTCGCCCCTGGCCAGTGAGGGCAGGTTGAGCCCCGAGGCTGGGCGCCGCTGGGCTGATTATTCCTCGGACAGCAGCTTGACTCCTTCAGGAAGCCCGTGGGTGCAGCGTAGGAAGCAGGTGGCCAGTCAGGAGAGCAGCCCAGTGGGGAGCCCCATGCTGGGCAGAAAGATCCAAAATGCAGACGGCCTTCCCCCTGGCGTTGTGCGCCTGCCCAGGGGTCCGGATGGCACGCGTGGGTTTCACGCAGTCTTGGTGGCAGAACGGGGCAAAACTGCAGCCACTCAAACCTGACTTGAACCAGGGGGAGCCTCACTTCTCCCAAAATGGCAGCACTGAACTATAGCAGTGAGGTTTATGCATCATACACCACACTGTCCTCGCAGTGAAGCATCATTCTACAAAAATGGACCACTGATCTGTTGCACATCATAGTTTGTTTTGGGGTTTTTTTGTTAGTTGTTTTGGCAATACCTCTTTTATATGGATATTTCTTTTGTTTTTGTATTATAAGAACATTATAAGACTTGGTTTGATATTACAAGAAAGGGATGAGTACAAATGTCAAGTTACTCCACTGGATTAAAAACCATTTTTTTTGTGTGTTTATTGATGTGGACAGTGGTTTAGGCATGTGGAATTAAATGATCACTTAATGCCTTGTTGCACCCAAAAAGCAGCAATGAAACAATTTTGTGGCCATAGTTTTTCCTGGAATTAGGCTTGAATAGTAATCTTCACTTAAGAAAATGGTTGTCCATTTTATTTTTGGTTTTAATTTTCTTTTTAATTCTTTTCTGGTCTATTTTGTGTTCCTTTAAGTGATTGCTATTTTAGCAGGGATGTGGTTCATAGAATTTGAATCCTGTCTGAAGCTGTCTGTTTGGGTTCCAGTGCAGCCTGTAAGGGACAGGAGGTCATGAGGCTCCAGCCTGTAAATATGCTCTGCTTTTGCCTTTACAGTTGAGTGGAGGCAAAGTACTGCACATTTCATATTGTACAAAATAAATCACTGTAATGGCATTCATTTGGTGTTCATTGCCTCTTCTAAAATGCTCTGTGGCTGATTTTGTATTCATTATGTTAATCTTGTGGTTTAAAAAAACGTTCCGCGTGGTGCTTGGGGATCACCAGCAGCAGTTTATGATTTGTACCACGCCACACATCAATCTGCTGATAAACTCGAATAATTGTTTGCTTAAAGCTACAATGAACAAAATGTTATATTTATTGAGGTTATGCTGGCGAGAGCTTAAACCAAATCTTAACTACAGCCTTTTCGGCGATCCTTTCTTGGTGGACTTGCAATCATGTCGTGACCTGATTATTCCAAAATCGACACAGTGGGGTGCCAGTAGACATGCTGCTTGGCTTGGTGCTGTTCAAACCCTGAGCATGCAGGGTGTAAATGCGCCACAGATGGACATGGGTCTTATCAGGATTTGTCAAACGTGGGCCGAATCAGAAACGCCGTGTGAGGCTGCAAACCTCCAATTGTTTAGCTCCATTACCCCTGACTAATGTATTCCCCACTGTGAAAAGGTATCACTTTAAATTTCCTTAGCGACCATGGGCAGAAGAGGCGGGAGTAAAGCTTGCCTTCAAGAACTTTTTTGGATCAATTTGAAATAAGGTTGAAGGCTGCAAGCATTTGTTTGAAAGGCACTTGTATAACAAAGATCATTATGCTCTTTTATAGAAAAAGAGAAGGGGGAAAAAAAAGAATCTTTTCAACAAAATCACTGACTGGACTGCTGTAATTGCACAAAAGCTTTTTCCTAATTTGCTAGTCAATGTCAAATTATCTTCTGGGTTATTTAGCCATCATTAGTGAATAATTGCTAGTGACCTCTTATTCAAATAATGAGTTCTGATCATTTTCTGGAGGTTTCCTATTCTCAAACTAAATCACAAGGTCATGGACGCTGAGGCGGCGTGAGCCTGCAGCCGTAGATTTAGCGTTCTCCCTTTAAGAGTGTTAGGAGCAGAATGTACTAATCGCAGTGTTGTGGTCTGAAAGCTTCTGTTGAATAATGTCCACCAGTTCTTGAAAGTCTTCAACCCACATTCTGGTTTTGGAGCACTGTTGAGGCATTGTCATCTTTGTAGAGGGAGTATCTAGGTCTATTTCTCAATGCCTATATGACACATCTTTATATAAAAGCCTTTGTTCTAACAGCGAGCAAAGCATGCTTTAGTTCATACAGAAGAGAGAATCGTAGTGGGTGCAATTGCCTGGGCTATATGAGGTATTATTGTAGGTGCTTGTTTTTTGCCCCATGTTGCTTGAATTACAGCCAGGGGATAAAAATGGACCGAAATTAGTGACCACTTACAGGATTCTGCTGAGCTTGACTGCAATAAAAATGTTTGAAAAACTAATATGCTGTTGTCTGGAAGCAAAACCATTACACCTGCTCTCCAAATATGCATACTTGGGCTTGTTCTTCAACGTGCTTACAGTTTTTGTGTTTTTGTTTTTTTGTTCAGGTATGAAATGCAACTATCTCTCAAATGAAAACCAGAATTTCTCTGGTTAAATCAGTTTCCCAAACCTGCTCCTGGAGCAGGAAATACACCAAAATATTCAGCACGAGAGATTTTCCATCACAGGAAACCTCTGCGTTAGATTGTTAACTAGAGTTTCAGCATGTTTCATTAAATAAAAAGGAATATTTACGTTCACTGATTTCACTTGCATTCATAAATCACATTTTTTTAAACCGTATGCTGTTTGTCCATATATGAACAAAGTCCCTCATGTCCAGCTTGAAAAACGAGGCTCAAGATTTAGCAATCTTAATTTTATTTGGAAATAATTACTTAATCTTAGACCATGTAAATATCAGAACGTGAACAAATTTATCACGCTCGAACAAACAGAGTAATTTAGCCTGCTAGCCAAAAGTCGATGCACGCGAGAGGAGAAAATGACTTGACAGGATTGTATTTTCTCAATCGATCAGAAAGGACGCTATCGTCTGTGCCTGGCTGCTCCTGAATGAAATCACCATCTCGAACTCATGGGTGAGTGGAGGTGTGTGTGTGAAAGACGTTCACACGCTGACTTGGACCAAACTCCGCACTACTTGAAGCTCAGTTCACAAAGCCATGACTTCAGATTTGTAGCGCACCCACTCATCACTCTCCTCCTCTGATTATTCTCAGGCTTGAGAGGCGGTGTCATGGGGAGAAGCTGATCGCGGATCAGAGACTGAGCCGCAGGCGGCACCACAACCTCGGCATGCGGAGGAGCGAGTGGGAGAGAGTGAGTGATGCTGATAGCAGGCGAGTTGACATTATACTCCTTGTAAGCCCAGACTGAAGCATTTCCAACAAGAAGTGCATAAATGAAATGTCTTGGGCGGGTTTGATCGTGACCATCACAACTTCCTACAAGTGAGGTGTATAATATTTTCCATATACACTCTCCAGCATTCCTGCTTTCATCTGCTTTCCTGCTCGGCCCATTTGCAAAGAGTGGTTATTTATTTTGCCATTTTCTTTTCTCTGTCTATTCTTCACTGAGCTCAATCATCACCTCTTACAGCACAGTGAAATTCTTTTCTTCTTGTTAGGAAATTGGGATCAGAACACAGGATCAGCACCAAGACATCACTGAATCAGACAGAGTTAAGGGCCTTGCTCAAGAGTCCAAATAAGTGGTGATGTGGTTTGAACCCCCAATTTTCCGATCAGCCTTGACCTTTGAGCCACAACTGTCTCTCCGTTGCAAGGCTCCAGTCGGCATGTGAACATGTTATGAGATGGTTGATTAATAGGAAAGTTGAAACTCCTTAAATAGGGTTTGGAATTGCCCATGCTTGGGACCCAGACCATACGTGTATGCATCGTCTTGGTGGTTTGATTTCGTCCCACCTCCAAAAAGCATGCAGGTGGCGTGTCTACACTAAATTACCCTTCAATGTGAATGCGTGTACATGGTGCCCTGAAGTAGAATGGTTTCCCATCTATGGTGTATCCTGCCTTGCTCCCAGTGTTCTGGTACAGATCCATCACCACCCTGAATATATTCCACAGCATGGTCGGGCAATGCTATAAAAATGGACCAAAAACATTCTAAACGAGGGAAATAAAAAAAACCAAACGCATTTAATTATTCATTCGTCCTGCCAAGCTTGTTTTCACACATGAACATTTGTTGCAGAGAACAGAAGAGAACACACTTTTATTTTAGATATCTTATATTTGGATATTTACCTGGTTTGTAGCCAAGTAGCTATATTTTGCCAGCCATCTTGAGAAGTATTCAAGGATTCAAAAAACCAAGGCAGAGAGGGGTTTATTTATTTATTTATTATTATTTCTAGGGACCCTTCACTAAAACGTACCAAATGGTTGAGTTTGTATCTAATACAGGAATCCTTTCTCTGTGGTGTAGGCCCACTGGTGTGGTGGGGGAATAGTCAATGTTGGAGGGCGCGTGTCTCGTGGGACTTTGGCTGAGAAGATCCAAAGTGTGTGTGGAATGCAGGAGGTGAAGCAGCGTTCACTTGGCTCGCACGGACGTCCGCCTCCAGCTTTCCTTCCGAACAGAAGCGCTGGCACGGTGCCAGCTGACAATGAGAACGATTACAGCTTACAAGGCTTATATTTGCAGGTCAGCACTAAAGAAACATGAGACTGGTTCCGAATTTGGGCCCAACAGCTTAACATTACACTACGGAGTTTCACACACTTAACATCCATTCTGATTTTGTTCCATAAAGTTATATTCACCGCTATATTTTCTCCTATCTTATTTTATTTTGAGGTAATTACAGTTCCTTCACTTCACTGACAATTTCCTTTACTCTAAGACGAGGCTAAAGTATGGAAGCGGTGTGTAAACGATCCTAATCTGACGCTGCAGAAATCATTCTCTGCTGTGCAGATTCCCAGCAGTTCCTTTTGTGCTTTTTTTTTTTTTTAAATCGCAAAAGTGAAAGTGATATTGTTCGCGGTCGGATTCTTACATGGTGTATTTCCATATTTACTCCCCATTCATGCATCAAAGTGAAGATGTTTGCTTAGTGAAACCTAATGATCCTTAAGAATTGATAGTCATGCAGCCATTTGCTCTTGCCAGGAGCTTATTTGCTTAAAAAAAATGAACAAAATGAGAAAATAAATAGTGGTACAAATGCTGTTACTGCGTAGACAAACACATTACAACAAACACACACTGTGTAACAGCGTAATATCACTGGCACACCTTGATGTTTTCGTTTCTTTCCAGGTGTCCTTTTCTCTCCTCATTTCCTGACTCATTTTCCTGGCTCTAGACGACCAAAGGAACCATTTACGCACCTTCAAGATACATTATAATTGGTCTCTGAGAGGCTGAGGCTCGGTCATTGTCTTTTTGTATGCGCCAGAGAAATAAAATCTTCACAAAGCTCAGCACAAACCGTGTGTGCAAACTCTTGTATGTGCACTCGGACTGGGAATCAAGCAGACGGCTACGCAGTCCTTCACCTGCAACGAAATTAAGCTACACCTTGTGTGGGTTTTTCTTTTTTTTGTGTGTGACCACAATAATGATATTTCCCTGTAGCCTAGTTGTGGTGAGAAAACCAGCACAAGCTTAATCTCACCTGAGCGTTAGCCATTGGTCTTTCAGTCCAATCTGAAATTCCCTTTCTGTAAAAAAAATAATAATAATTGTCCTGTGGAAGGTCACGCTACAGAGTCTCAGATATAGAGCGATCCATCAGCAGGCCCCACGTAACCCACGGCGATGAGGAGGACGTCGATGAGGGTCCAGATTCCCAGTCCTCCGAAACTGAAAAGCTTGCCCAGTCCCTCTCTCCACTGCCCCAGGTAAAAGCGGTCGGCTCCAAACCCGCCCAGAGTGATGCTGCGTGAAATCGGGAGTCAAATCTTTATCACCTTTCAAATGATATCCATATCAAATATACAGGCATATGATCCAACATTCACAAATTCTGTATTAAACATATTAACAAAACTTTATGTGAAAATACTACTACTACTACTACTACTAATAATAATGACATTCACTTGTATTTTGGTCTTTATATAGATTACAGGCATTACCTGAGCGTCAGTGCTGTGGACCATTTATATCCTCCAGTCCAGTTGCAGAAGAGACGCTTCTGAAACTCCCTCCTTCCTGTTCAGATCAGACAGAGATGGAGGTTTTGCACTCGGATAAATATTTCAGCGTTCGCTGCATCTTTAGTCAGGATCAGAGTCTTAAGTTAGGCTACAAGTCTGTCTAAAAATATCATGGACAAAATAATAACAGCGTGAACGGGATTAAAAAAATAAACAGTCCTGTGTACGTTTCAAGACAAGACCGATCGTGAGCTCGAGTGATGTAGCCGAGACTGAATTCACACCACGCAGACAGCAGTAGCATTTCCACGTGTTTTCTCCCCCTCTCCAGAATTTTCCACGGTTTCTGGGGACATAAGGTTTTCCTTTCATTAAAAAAAAAACAAAAACAAACAAAACCACACTACCGTTTGGTTCAGGCCACACCCACTTTTGACTCAAGCTATCATTACGATATACTCCCAATATCCAAGCTGCAACCAAGTAAATATACTTTATTTGAGACCAGTAACACTTCCTTGTCATTCATCTGTGATAAAGTGTATTTATTATCTGGGATACGGTCATATCGAAGATGCACAACCAATAAAATAAAAAAAAAACACAGTCAAATGCCTGAAAAAATAAATCTGTGAGCAGTCAAACAAAACGCCATCTAATCTCCCCACTTAGCTCCGTTCTCAGCTGCTCTAAAAGAACTGATATCTATCTACTCTTGTGCTTGTGAATACCAATAGAGACACCACTAGTGCATCGCTTTTACATCTTCGAGCTTCCTGTCCTTGCTCACTGTGCAGCTCTTCTAACGATAAAAAGAGCTGCGCACACACAAAGCCTGCCGATTTTATTCCTCACATCATGATCGAAGGACCTTTTCATACAATGTGTTGTATCCGTATGAATGCAAAACCGCCTACGTTACTCTCGTGACCTGAAGCCGTCTGTAGATAAACGACTGAATGAATTCTGAGCAACATGCCACTGAGAAACACCGCGAGTGTGTGACTGGACCGATAGATCAGCGGCGTGAGGGGATATTAGAGAAGCGCGTGCGCTGCTGGAAAGCGTTATCCGTAAACTAACTCGGCAATCGATTTTCCTTTTCTTCTGACCTCAAACCTCTTTAAACACCTGAAACCAGGGCTTATTGATTTATCACGATTTTTCAATTTTAACATATGATAAACAATTTTGGTTTTAAGGAGAGTGGAGGAGGTAAAGAATTGGAGAATGTATAAACCCACTTGCTAAGGATCATCACCATTAGCGTTATTTGTAACGCGTTAGACACTTCGCTGTTGGCATGTTTAATCTTTTTGGCTCAAAACTTTGGTTCAAAAAGAGAGGTGTTGAGCTGTTTCTGACCTGCCACACCCCTAATAAATATAATAAACTAACTTTAGCTAAGGTGAGCATATATTCATTGATTTTATTTCACAACATGAAGTTAAAATACTCTCCATGTACCTTGACAGATAGCCAGAGCTTTATTTTATATATATATTTTTTTTTACTTGGTGGCATCCCTAATAAATTCATGCTCGTCTTGTATATACTTGTCTAACATCAGCGAAGTCAAACGTACAAACGTGAAAGATTTTATTACGCAAAATATTCGCCATTTACCATGAGAGAAAGCAAACACGGTCCTTTTTTCGGTTCCAGGAAGTGTGGGTTAATATCAGAGAGTTCGAAACACAAGCCTGGATCAGTCCAGATTCACATGTTGGTTAACTCGGCTCTTCTATATTTTACTAGAACTTCCTGGTTTCAAAATGTTTTTCGAACGATCACCGGGCGACGCGTCTATGCATAATGTGTAACGCTGGCAGGTCTGGTATTAAACAGAATCATAACTTGATGTAGAGGCAATGTAACATCGTGTATGGATGATAATATCATTATATCACAGCACCAACTGACCTGAAACATTTAATTTGTTGATAATACACAGCATGATGTAAAAGCGCATGAGGAATGCGTCCCCGAGTTTGGCTTTAAAGCAAAAAAAAATAAATAAATAAATCTTCCCTCATAGATTTCAATGATAAATGATTCTCGGTGTCT
Organism: Parauchenoglanis ngamensis; assembly: GCA_030014255.1. Classification (NCBI taxonomy): domain Eukaryota; kingdom Metazoa; phylum Chordata; class Actinopteri; order Siluriformes; family Auchenoglanididae; genus Parauchenoglanis; species Parauchenoglanis ngamensis. The sequence goes on along the minus strand of JAQMYM010000037.1, from coordinate 3,184,206 downwards.
AAAAGCAAACTTCCACACTGCTGTATACATGAACATGTGACCTCATAAGCACAGTCTGCGTCCTTCACCCAAGAGCTGCTGCTGTAATCAAATAAACACTGCCTTGTGCTCATCCAAGGACTTTTACTCACATCCTGTCAGCACACTGATTAATCCCACGTTCCCGTTCCAGTTCTTACACCATCTCAGCGAGGTTTTTTCCCCACCGCTGCCGTCTCTGGCTCGCTCGTTAGTGTTCGAAACCTACATCTGGATTTTTGTTTTGATATAAAGTGCTAGAAAAAAATATTATTTTATTAGGCTCTTCCTGGACGTCCTTTCCGCTATTATAAAAGATGGAAGACGGTCATTTGTTGTAGCACATTTCGTTTACAAAAGGGTAATGCAGTGTGCTGTACACAGACGGACACGAGGGATAAAAGCATACAGGGCATCGCAGACAAACACCAGACAGTCTCGGGATGCTCAGGTTAGGGATTTAGAAGCAGAAATGTTTTGATATAGTTGGTTAAAATACAGATGATGATGGCTAATGGAGCAGTCTGGGAGCTGTTTCCTGCTGTAAGGACCCAAGCTGTTCACATTTTGTTGTAATTCTATGCAACGCAAGCTCATCGGTCCTTATTGATACAAGAGGCGCACTGAAGATGTTCACTCTTAGTGTGAAACATGTAAAATATACTGTGGCCTGAATAGGCATGAATACATTTATCCTGAACTTGTCTGGATAGTAACCTTTAAAGGCTGCGATGACGCCTGGATCGTGGCTTACACATAATAAATATTGAATTAGGAATTATTTGGTGTATAGACGCCTTGTTGTGCAGATTTAGGGCTTAATGGGAACAAATATTGATCGCAGAGCCTCTCTAAGGTTCACAGTTTACAAAGAGCCGGACGTGTTTTTTAAGAATATAAACCGGCACTCTGACATTTCTGCATTGTTATATATTTGCCGTTTGATTTTCACGCTGGAGTTTGGTTGTACTATACACAGCAGGGTGCTCAAACAAGACCTTTTGACCAAATCAATCATGTTTTGTTATTGTCAGGTTTGTGTGTACGTCAACCTATCAGGCCTAACAAAAAGATTCGAAGCACCTCGCATCTGTTTGAAATGGCGGCATTTTATCGAGACGAAGTTAAAAACAAACCTTTAAAGGTTGGCCTGTTGAATGTGGCTGCGTTTTAAGACGGTTTTAGTATTGCTGCGATCTGAATCTACTGTAACACCATGCATCTGGAGAAATATAGTGATTCAGAGCGATGAATAAAGTCTGGCTCAATGCAATCAGAAAAATCACATGTACTCATTCCTAGTAACAGAGCAGGAGCTATTTTTCTATGCAGCGCTGTAAAAAAAAAAATGAGAGAAGGACAGAGTGACTAAGCCCAGGCTTTACACCGTAATATATTTGGAACTGCTAAATATATCAGTCCTACATTATGAATTTGTACTACATTTTAGAATTAGCCCTGTACAAATACCAAGATTTGATTACATCAGCATTGCATTCATGCGTACAAGTCTATAGGTCCATACCTAAGCAGTTTACGTGGTCCAGGACGGTGCAGGTGGCGTTGTAGCGCTTGCGAGGGCAGGACACGGTCATGCAGGTGGTAGAGATGTTACAGTGATAACGAGATGGATCGAGTTGCCAGCAAAACTGACAAGCCACCGTCAGGTTAAAGACGGTCTGCTGTCGATTCAAAGCGTCCTAACGAGCACACAGAGAGCCATGATCAGAAACAGCACCGGGTCATAAATTATCACATACATGATACATTTAAACAGTACTCCAATAGTACAGAAATAATGGGCATAATATACGTCATTAGATTTTAACAGTGGGTGCAAATATTTTTGTACATCAACGTTCAGATTGAACAAACTGCACTAGTTAAGAAAACCTATACAGCTTGCTTATACAATAAAACTTTTTTTAACTATTGTCCATGGATTGATATTAATAAAGGGTGCCAATAGTTATGAAACTGACTGCATTATTAATTGTACAGCCCTCATTTATTGGTGTACTGCAAATTTTTCATGTTTAATCATAGGGACTATATTGCCCCCTGCTTTAGGACAAATAAACAGATTCTGGTTGATGATTACGGCTCCATTTAAACCTCACAGGTCCGTTAAGGGACGCAAAAAAAAAACAAAAAAACAAAGAGCCAAAAACAAATCTGCGGTGACGCAACAGTAATTTGCTGCACTCACTCACTCCTGGGAATAAAGAAGCGAGTGATTTTCTGGAATACACACCAAGCAGTGAACTCCTTTCTTGGTCCTGCAGGTGAAATTGGCCGGCTTGCCGTAGCTGCAGTTGTGATGGTACGCGCACGTGAAGCAGTCGGCTGGTAACTTGCTGCACGCTCCTCCGCTGGGACACTTTGCCTCGTGATTATCTGCGCCATCCAGAGACTCTGAAAGAAATCGAGTCCATTTTTTATTGTCAGTTTCACTATGATATGTGCAGCATGATATAAAACACATCACACACAGAACAGTTACAATTACTCGTTGCATCAAGACCAAAACCTCATCATGATGTCAAATCACCCAGCTCTGTATTGTACCATGCAATTTATCTATTGTGACCTTTTATTTAATACCTGTTTGGTGTCAGCGGTATATTTATTGCCTTGTCTGACTGCATTTTTGTTCACGTCTGATTCAACAAATTGGAATGTGAAATAGTTTTTGTCACAGATGTTTCATCTTCTCCAACTTTTTCCTTGTTAAATCACTTATTCACATGGACAATAAATAAAATGGTATTTGTCTTTCCAGTTTATCCAGAATTCAGATGCTATTTAAATGTGGCATTAGCCAGTTAGTGAATATCATAATACATATACTAGGACTGGGCGATATGACACGAATACTGTATCATATCACGATTCTCAACCACCTAGTGGTCAGTTCTACTGGGCAAAGTAATAGTTTAACTACTTACAAGATAGCTTATCTGATTCAAATACCTTTGCTACTTGTGGCATGAAGTGACATAGTGTGAGCCAAAGAAAGCTTCATAACACAGATCAAACAACTGATATTAAAAATTCAACACTCAACTATGCTTCCTATTTAGGCGGCTTTATCCTGAATAAAACACAGGCATGGATACTATATTGTGAAGCAGAATAAATATGTTGCATTGTAATTCTTTACCAGCTCATGCCATAACTAACCGTAAGATTTGAACTTGGCATGTTACCTGGTGATGATAATGAAGAGGAAGAGGAGGAGGAAGAAGAGGCGGCTGCTTCTACTGCTGCTGCTGCTGGTGCTGCCGACCCGATTGGACCCGGTACTGCCGGGCCGTGCTGAGGCGTGTAAGCAGGATCTTGGCCCACATGCGCAGAGCTCAGGTACCCTGTTAACCAGAGAGACATGCTGATCACCAGTGTCGCCAGCAACCCCTCACCTACCGCCAGTGTCGCCAGCAACCCCTCACCTACCGCCAGTGTCGCCAGCAACCCCTCACCTACCGCCAGTGTCGCCAGCAAC
>JAQMYM010000037.1:3158777-3169653 GCA_030014255.1 Parauchenoglanis ngamensis | reverse complement strand
CCAAGATGCTGGGATTGGCTCCAGCTTCCCCGCGACCCAGACGGATAAAGTGGTATAGATAATGGATGGATGGATAATTATAGAACAAAAATCTAGGTGAACTAGACACTTCTCAGCGTTTACATGAGTTAAATGATCTTTTGTTTTGAATTGTTCTTAAATAATTAAAACAAATTTTTAATGGGAATTATTTTGAATAACTTGGTTTGAAGCATTCTAGAACAGGATTACTGATACAAGCGTTCGTAAAATTCACTGAAAATAATTCTAGAACACTTCAAAGGAAAGCAAAAAAAAAAACCCTGACACACTTACTCTTTTGTACAGAAAAGTAACCATGGAAAGAATCGATTGGTAAAGGATTGATCTAGAACCATTACAGAAGTAAAGCTATGGGTAATTTGTTTTGAAGGGCTCTAGAACACCATTATCATTTCCGAATTTTCCATAAAATTTACTGAAAATAATTCTACAATCCCAAAACCTTCTCAGCCTGGTCCCACACGGCGACGTCTCCGAGGAACTTCTCCGGCCGGGTGGACAGATGCAGCTGGAAGGAGAAGCCGAAGACGTCATAGACACAGCGCAGGAAGTCCAGACAACCCTTCATCTCCGACTCAATCTGGAAGGGGAAGAGTGAATGGGAGAGCCAGATGAGAACTCCATGGCGCTACACAGAACAATGCTCTAGAACAAAACCTAAGGAAGTTAATATACAGCTTATCCACAAATGAAAACATATAGTCTGTTTCTGTGAATGTCCAGAAATGTGTACACAGAAAGCCATTTTTTAATTTCCATCTCTAAAGGAAGGGAATCCAGATGAAGCAAGTCTCTATAGTGCCACTTGATCGCTTAGTACCGTACTGTACCTGCTCCATGGTGCAGAAGATGTGTGCGTCGTCTTGCTGGAACCGGCGCACGCGGGTGAGTCCCGTCAGGGTCCCTGAGAGTTCATTACGATGCAGCACGCCAAAATCCGCCAGTCTCAGGGGAAGCTCCCTCCATGACCGGGGCCGGTGACAGAACATCAGACTAAGAGAGAGAGAGAAAGGGAGAGACGGAGTGAGAGAAAAAGGGAGTGAGAAAAAGAAGAGAGTGGCAAATGAAGAGAAAGAAACAAAGAAGGAGAATATAGCAGAATTAGAGAGAGAGGGACAGAAACAGAGAGAGACACAGGAAGACAGACAGACAGAGAGAGAGAGACAGAGAGCATGCATGACAGACAGAGAGAGGTAGCAGAAGCAGAGGGATGGGGGAAGGGACAGACAGAAAGAGAGTGACAAAGAGGACAGTGGTAGTGAGAGAGAGAGAGAGAGAGAAAAACAAAATGCTCTTTTTATTTTAATGAATGTCATTTCAATGCTTTGGCAATACTGTAACTAGTGTAATCATTGTGCCATTAGTGCTCACTGAACTGAATTAGAGAGAAAGGGTTTGTGTGTGTGTGTGCGCGTGTGCGTGTTGGGGGGGGGGTTGTTAAACACATGAGAGAACCCTCTAGTGCATTTTAGGAACTTTATGCTGAGGTCACCGTAACCTGATTTTAACTTTAATTTACACGCTATTAAAGTCCGTTTAGCGTGCTCCTCCAGACAGGTGTCTGAAGCGGACACTCGGCTGCTGTGCCGAGATGCTCATATGCTCATATTTGGTCAGCTTACAAACAGCTGTAACCTCAAATTGTTCTACAAAAAAAAAAACCCCACGAACCTTCCCGGATTTTGGAAAGTTTGTTTTGGTCGGCTCTTAGCAGCACCAAGAATTCACATCAAAACAATTCATAAGAATCATCCATGACAATTATCTGGAAAAAAATTTGTAATATCAGCTGTTCCAACAAATAATAATAATAATAAAAAAAAAGAAGAACAGAAATCTAAAATGTCACATCTGGGATGAGAGCTGTGCTTATGTTAGTGCTTTTTCTTCAGAAAACTCACAGCATGGACATTATTTGTGAAATCAAATGTGTTGCGGGGGAAAAGTCAAACAGCCAGTGTGAATGAAGTGAAAGACCACAGCGACGTATTTATTTACTGCTGGTGTGTGTACGGCTTTACCAGTGTCCAGGACAGTTCATGGGCTTGAGGGCAAAGATGTCCTGCTCCACCGGGAATGAGAACATGTTCTCACTGTAGTGCTGCCAGTGGCCTGATGTCTCCCACAGCTTGCTGTTGTAGATGTTAGGAGATGCCACTTCCTGAAAACCTCTTCTCCAGTACTCCTCCTGTGTGTACAGAGATCGCATGCAGGATGCATTTTAGGCTGTGTCTACAGCTTTAAAACATCACTTTTGCCACGTTTACGCCTGGTGTCCATACTGCTCCGGAGTTTTCGAGCCCCTGAGACGGAGAGTTTTGGAAATGTTGCCGGTCTGTTTTAGTTTGTGTTTTAGAGTGGATGAGGGAACAGAGGCTTTTGGAAACGATGACACAGACACCCACGTTTGCGTCCTGACAGGGTCTCAGTCACGACGTATCCTTCCCTGAGTGCTCACACTCGTATCACGTGACCCTTTCTGGAAATAAACGAATGGCTTCATGCGTATTGTATGTATTAATGTATTAAATGTATTAATGCGGACATAGCATTACATAGGTTAAAAGCACTGACTGACTGAACATGGCTTAAAATATTACTTGAACCAAAAATTAAATGTATACAATTTCCATATACACTTTAAAAAAAAAAAAAAAAAGATTTTATATTATATTATTGCATATTAGTATTAAATTACATTACTCTTCATTTACATCATTCCTATTAAATTCTATTATTCATCATAATTTTAGAGGATTACAGAAGAATTACCATTTCAAGCTTGCAAGGAGTAAAAAAAAAAAAAAAATGCTTAAAAATATGTGAAATACTTAAAATGTTTTCCCAAGGAGTTTTCACATTCTCAGCTCAGTACATTTACAGCAACACTCATTTTACCATGCTGATGCGGTTTCGTATCATTACTGCATTATAATAAGAAGGCCTGGTTTCTACAGAAGTTCCCAATAAACAGCTTAAGAGCTCACGAAGAAAAGCACATACAGATTTGCATGCTGTGCAGACGGGAAATCTGTCAGTCATAAGCAGGAACAGTCTTATGTAATGCATACAGATGGTAGTGTATGAATGTGTGGAGCAGATTTACCCTTATGAACTCAGTCAGAGTGTTGTAGATGTAGGCTCCACGAGGAAGGAAAAAACAGCTGCCTGGACTCAGATCATGAAAGAAGAACAGCTCCTGATCCTGAATTATACCAGCCGAGAGAGAGAGAGAGAGAGCGAGAGCGAGAGAGAGAGAGAGAGAGAGAGAGAGAACGAGAGAGAGAGAGAGATGGTCAAACAGAAGTGAGATGAAAGAAAACTGGAAACCAGAAACACTATGTTTATAATGAAATAATTTGTTGCTTGGTGCTGTATTTTTGTATTCCCGTTATTCCTGGGAGCGGTTTTCAGCTGCAATGTCATCACCGGGGGACAATGTTATTGCTGGCACAGCTACAAAACAAAAGAGCAAGAACTTCTTTTCTCATTCATGTCTCATTTTCAAGCAACATTCAACGTCATGTTAATGAGAAAACCAGCGTAGACGCAGCCAAGGCATTGAAATCAAAGTCCCAGAATGCTATGCAGCTGCATGAGCCCTGAGTGGTCATGTGAACGTGACAGTGTTGATGGCAGTACTAGCATGAAAGTTGAAGCTTTGAGCAGATTGTATAGATGAGGGGGTGAGAAAGCTGGGACAGATAAAAGTGCTGATGCATTACTCTCTTTAGATACACAGTACAATGTTCACTATGTAGTGGACAACCCCCTGAATGCCCCTCTCTTACCCCTCCCTTTCCAAGGGTGTATTAGAGTTGGATATTCATATTTCGTTGGCTGCCAGGTGTTTGTAGAGTTCTTCCAATTACTTACATTCAGGCTCGGTGCTTTTTCCGTGCTAAATAATAAGAATGATCCTCCATTTTTCAAAATTTGGGTTCTCAAACTTGTTATCCAGCACCAACAAACACTGATTCCTCTTCTTTCCTCTTCCTTGTCTTCCTTTTTTGTTCTTTCTTCCACTGCTTCCTCCCAGATTCACACTGCAGACTTGTAAAAATGTGAAATGCGGAAATCGCTCTCTAGAGGTTTGTCCATTCTGGGTTACTATAGAGGCACAACATGGCGGCTCTGTAGAGGTGAACCTGCTCAATATGTAGATATAAAGGACTCATTCAATTCAGAGATACAGGTAATTATACATTAATGAAAACATACTTATGAAATTCATTAAATTATGAGAAATTATGAAGTATTTTATAGAATATATGTAATCCATTTCTGCTAATACTACATAGTGGACCTTTATGTAAGGGCTAATGTTGCATTCCACTTACAGGGGTGTTTTTTGTAATTTTTTTCATCACATTTGTCTAGATTTTTGCTAGCAAAAGACAAACACTGAGGCATCCATGTTTCCCCCCACTTGGTAGCTCAGAATTATCCAATTTTGTTCTCATTTATAGCAGTTAGTCGAACAGTATTGAAAATGAAAACTTGAAAAAAAGTTTAATTTAAAAAAGCCAACATTAATTCCATAATAAATCTAGAATGCAACCAAAGTTCAGATGTTGATTATAAAGATCGATATGAAAACCATTCAGGGTAGATGGAAAGCAAGAGGTCTGAAGGACCACTTATGTTCAGTGGGAGGAAACACAGTGCCAAAGTTTTCCATCTCCACAGGGAATCGAGGTGACACATGGTGTCAAATCTGCTCTCAACTCCCAAGACAAACTGTTCTCAGAGCCCTCCAACTTCAGACCACTAGCGTATGGCGGCAGGGCAGGACACGACACCGCGCCCCACAGAGAGAACTAAAGTCCACATTAAACCTGACCCTGCTACACTTTCCCAGCAGCGTATACCTCTATAAGGAGCGAGAGGGAACAGGAAGTCTTCTCTTGGAGAACCAGCTGGTCATCATGGGATCAGTAGGAAGCGTCGATCACACACTAATCGAGAACACGACATAAGCGGAGCCTTCGCTTTTTCACCGAGATGGATAGGGGCGGGTGAAAATTTATTCTGTGCACTTCCAAGATGCCATTTCTTCGATCAACTTTCTTCAAAGCATACAATATTGAGACCATTAGATACAACAGTGCATCCGTCAATCGATACTGCATGCATATTAAGCACACGCTCATTATTTTTATTATTCCGTTTTTAAAAGATGACCCGAGGTTCAGCTCAATTCAACCCTCATTCCGACTCAGAGAAATGAACTTCATTTCGAATCAACTCTCATTGCTCTGGCGGGTTGGCAATAAAAATAAAGCTACACCTAATCATTCACATGAATTGTTGCCGTTCAATTTAGAGTTCTTCCATGATAATCCACGAGCCCTCATTAAATAAAAAAAGCATTGCTTCAGTCCACAGAGCGCTTTATTTCTCCCTTGGCGAAATCATGCGCTGGCCAAGTGGAACGGAACATGGAAATTTGGGATTGGAATCAGGCCTGAGTTTGAGCTCATTTCCTCCAATCATTCCCATGATCCAGGGATGAAAAGCACTAAATATACACCAAGACAATTCCACATGAGTACAGTGACCAACAAGTACGTAATAAATCACTTGGGGGTGCGCAGTTACAGGAAAATAACCAGCAACGGAGTGATGTGTTGAAGCCAAGCTACTGTCCCCATCCTGAAATGGATTATTTTCCTACAAAGTGGTTTATTCCTCTGATAACACAGAAATCAGCCAGTGATTATATTCAATTTATTCATAATTTTTTAAAACATGACACTTTAAAAATAAAAAAGCTGTTAAGTATAAACGTTGTGGAACATCCAAGAGACGAGTTCCTTCCGTTATAGTAGCTCGTTTGTGCACAGGTCTTTCTTTTTGTTTTCTCTTAAAATGAATAAATACAACTTGTCTTGTTACCAAGGCATCATATAGTGCAAATCCTTCGTCATAAAGACAAATCTTCCAACAGTAATAAGGACTGACGTCTTTTTTTTTACGTAAATGTTAAAAAAAAAACATCACCTTACAGAAGTCTTTTGAGGCTTAATATGCTTTTCTCTGTTAAATAACAACACTTAAGTCATAAATTACGGGAAGGTTTGCTATACAAGTCCCTGTGAATGAGCTGTTACTATTTTTGATTCGCCTTGCAGCCAGAACTACTGTCCGAGCTGCTGTTAGAGGAAAATGATCTAATTATCTACTCAGCACTATAATAAGAACATGTTACCTTTCATCAGTACGCAGTTCTTTGAAAACGAACTCTAAAACAGGACCCAAGCCTTCTTGGCTCTGCCGTCTCACCTTTCCGATTTTTCGGTGGTCTCGGTTCTTGGCCTCTTCCTGAAAGCGCTCCCACTCCTTCAGCATCTTACTGTCGGGGAAGGATATCCCGTAGATCCTCTGGAGCGTCTCCATGTCCGAGCGGCCTTCCCAGTACGTGGATGAGTTCTAGACAACAGAAGCAGCAAGGTTACAGTAATTACGCTATAAATGTGTTGCTGGAAATGAAGTTTACAATCTGTTCATTCAACGCACTTCATTATTACTTTACAGAACCGCCGCTTGACAACGGGACACAAACCTTATAGACCTTCAGTGCTTTGATCTTGCCTGTATGCCGGACATGAGGGCCTCGACACAGGTCAATGAGAGGACCACATCTAAGAACACAGAACCGTTCAGAACCAGTTCAGACTGGATCACAAAATATCACAAACAACACCATTTACCTGTACACTGTAGTGGTAGGGGTGGTCACTTTTTCATTCAGGATACGACACTTAAACTTGTTGTACTGTGAAACAAAAGCAACACAAACATAAATCTTTATTGTTATTATTTTTTTTAAATACAGGAAAATAGTCGATGATGCAGTGATGTAGAGTTAAGCGGTTGTCTCCAATCCAAAGTTGATCATTTTACTATAAGAGCATTTTTATGAAAAAATGAACCCCTTATACATGGGCCGACGTCTTTTACATACATTTTTACATTTCCTTTTTACATACGTTAAAATCATTGATTCAAAACAACGAGCAACACCTCCTGACCAATCAGATTTGTGAATTAAATCTGTCTGAAATGTAACGCCGGAGAAAATAAATAGCTGAATTTACTTGATTTGAACGCGTGCAAGGGTTCCGATTGAATGTGAATGAGTCGAGTTACATTAACACAGTTTGTTTTCCTACATCCAGTTTGATTTGATCAGGTGTTTTCAAAACCCTGGGACGAAATCAAATCCTGCAATTTCACCCGAGGTCAAACCCGGGTCACTGGTGCTGCGCTACTGTTTAGTAATTTAATGTCGTAGTTATTTCTTCCTGTCAGTGCAAACATCCTTGAGAGATTTTCTAACGTAGTTGGATCACTTTTAATATTACATGAATTGATCTCACTAACTTACAGTAATTAGAAACATGTTTAGATTAAATGTAGAATAAGCAATGAAATCATGCTTCTGTTGAGAAACTACTCGGCTCCATGTAAACGATACGCAATACGCTCTCTTAACTCCCTTTTTGTCAGTGTATCTGGGAAGGACTGTACCTTGAACATCTCCACCAGTGTTTCTTTGCTAATCTCTAGCCTCTCGAACGGCTGTTTGTCCTTCATGATGCCCTTACAGAGTGCTTCCAGATCTCCGAACTCCGTGCTCGACACTCCTCTAATACAGACAAAACAATATCCAGCATTTACTCTTTTACTGTGTTAAACTACCACAAGATTAGCGTTACATACAGTACACAAAACCGACACAGAGCATCCAATAGCATGAGCTGACTTTTCCTACATGACACTACACAGAGCTGCAGGTTTGTCAGCTATTAACTCCTACAGTAGGTAAAGTTGGCACAAAAAGAAATGAAATAAATTTAAGTCATTAGTCTGTGGTGGTTTGGTTTTTAATTCAATAATTTAAATAAAGCAACCTGGTGTGCTGTTTATATAATATTAATTATTTGTATTTTATTTTGAATTGTTTATTAAAGTGGTTTATGCCTCTTATACCACAGAGTTTCACCAATTATTATTTTTGTTTAATTTATTAAGGAATGAAACAATTTTATAATTAAAAATAATATACATTTATATTGATAAATGATTTTATCAATTTACAGCTATTTTTAATGCTATGGAACGTCCACGGAACAAGTTAGGTCCTGCTCTTGGTCACGGATTGGATGGAGACGATGCGAGTGCGTGAACTGGAACTACGCACGTAAGACTAGGACTACATAAACACAAACACAAACTAGACAAGCATGAAACACAGGACATGAACCTGGATACAACGTCATATAATGACGATACACAAAGAGCGCTATACAAATAGGACAAATTAAACCAAAATGTGAATCAGGTGCAGTCAATTATAGCATTCCTTCACTTTATACTGAAGTTATTAAGACTGTTATTAAGCTCCTTCCAAAAAAAAAGTCTCCTTGCAGAAAACTTCATATCAAAGCAAAGAAATATATGTTTTCATTTGTCACAGAAGAGCATATACTAGTATTATTAAATCATAAATTAATTTTATTATTATTTTTATATTATGTGGAACACCCAGCATACAAGTCCCTGTGTTAGTTGTTGCCATAGAAACGATAATGTATTAGAATGAATGCGTTAATATAAACCTGTGACTCACAGCTGCTGTTATAGAAAATTCATCAACACCTCAGATTTGAGGTTGTAACAGTGCAGTGGTATTAAAGATATTGCAACAGCAATATCACAATTTACAAAAAATATTGAAAGCTCACGCTGCGATCAAAACCAAACCAAAATCTAAATAAATTCTTGCTAATTTGTGATTCAGAAAAAAAGTTTGTGGCTGTTTGATTTTTTTATTTACATATATTACACGTTCTTACTCAATATTTCTTTGCCATTTGTCCTACACTGATATAAATCATGGCTAATAAAAAAATAAAAAATAAAAAGAAATCAGCACAAATAATATTTTTATGGTATAATTTAAAAAAACAAACAAACCAAGTATTTATTTCATTTCCTTTTGTATTTAGAGGCATGTTACAGAGTATGGCTTTACCTGGCCATGAATTCTGCAGTGATGTTTTATTCGACGTGGTCCTGGGCTTCTGAAGCAAATTTGAAACAAATCTGATAAGCTGTTTGTTCTAAAGTAACATGATCCGCCTGGTTTGTCGCCCATCTGTCTGCTTGCACGATTCTCGTCTTTATCTTTCGACCCCTTCAATCTACAAGCTGTTTCATCCACACAATTGCTCCTCGCTGCCAGAGTTTCCCTTTTCACGCTATTCTCAATAAAGCCTTGAAAGTGCTGTGTGTGTGAAAAGCCCAAGCTGACAGCGCTGAATATCACCCCATGTTAAAAGCTTCCTAGTTTTATTCATTACAGCACTTAACTGAACACTAAATTAGTGATGTTAAAAAAACAAAAACCCTGGTCTCTCTTATTTACACCACACAGTGTTGGGATGTACACAGGCTTCCAGATTTCTTGCTAATTTTTAAAAAATTCCATCATGAAAATAAAATAAAACAAGAACTATAGAGAATAGAAGAATGTCTAAAAGATACCGAATTTAGAAACAAAATACATCTATTGTATATAAACGTGACCACCGAGTATGTTCAAAACATTTTTTCTTGTATGCGAACCTCAGACATAACTAGTGTGAACGTGTAGCTAATAAATAGGTGAAGTGTTCTTTATATAACGGACACAATAATTAAGGTGTGCTGTTACAGGAAAATAATCAAAGCTGAAGTGTTACCATCCTCAAGTTGATTATTTTCCTATAACAGCATGTCTTGAAGTGGTTTGTTCCTCCTATAGCAGCGATTTGCCGATAATCTAAAAATAATAATAATTATTTGTATTTTTATCCAGTTTGTCACATTTAATATTGAGGAGAATCTCATTATAGCAGCTGTAAAGAGTCATTCCTTCACCACATTTCTTTTTCTCTCTCAAAGTTAAGAAGAACAAGCTGCATTTTGATACGCTACCAAGAAATTACAAACGTGTAGAGATTCTGATGTAAAGCTGTAACTTTTCTGACTGGTACAAAGAACTGACACTGGAGACTCCTTCCATAAAGGCTAAATAAACCTGTGCTTTGCCTTGCAGCTGGAACTACTGTTAGAGCTGCTGTTACAGAAAATTCATCATCCAGTCAGAATTGATTTCTATTCTACGGTATTATAGCCTGTGCACTCACCTCTGGCCGTCCAGGAACATGTCGTAGTAGAAGCCGTTCTCGATGGGAGGCCCGTAACACAGGCAGCCTCCGTAAAAGCGCTCCATGGCTTCTCCCAAGATGTGGGCACTGGAGTGCCAGTACACCTGCATGGCACAGAGAGACAGACATGACGGACATCGGAGTATCAGAGCAGAGACATCAGAGCAAATATTAAACCACGCATTTCATTTATCATCTTTAAGTAGATAAATAATGTGTAAAACAACGAAGGCAGTTAAACCAAGGTCACCGAGTGCTTGTTCTGTTATGAACTAAACCATTTTATTTATTGTACAGATTTCCATTTTACATTTATGCAGACGCTTTTATCTTATTCTTCTTAGAAGTGATATGGAGTCCAGTCAAGCGAATTTTAACGGCCCAAAAGCAGCATTCTGGCAAGAAGCTTTCCAGGCTACAATCACAATATTTTACTGTAATTGAAAAAAGATATTCATTATACATTATCAGTTGGGGCAAGAATTGCATTTTAATTTTTTATTTATAGTATGTATATCTTATTTTAGGGCGTCAGTGGTTATAGCACTGTCGCCTCACAGCAAGAAGGTCCTGGGTTCGATCCCCGGGTCACCCAGGGTGCCTTTCTGTGTGGAGTT
>JAQMYM010000037.1:3141888-3157474 GCA_030014255.1 Parauchenoglanis ngamensis | reverse complement strand
TGTAGGTAAAATTAGGTGTTTAACAACCTGTTAAAAAATACACCAGAATGCAGGAAATGGCATCTAATTCATTAAAAAATTTCTGGACCCCCCGCTAGTGTGTCCCCCCACATTCAAAATGCTTCTGACGCCCCTGATCACAACATGGTCTAGCCAGCAATTCCTGAAAGACGCTTTAGGTAATCACCATCTCAGTGCTTCATCAGTCATCAGTGCCATCATCAGTTATTATCTCTCATAACCCTTTGTGCATGCTGTATCACAGAAGGTATTTACACCATCATGGGTAAAAAGCACACTAATGCAAGGTGTTACCTATACAAGGTTGCATGTAAGTAGAAACTGAGCAGCCAAAACACCTCCAGGTGATAAAGTACGATTCTTATTTGTGACAGGATCTCAGGCTGGTGGTAAGACATGTTCGCATCAGATTTAAAAAAAGAATAATCAATAACACCCACAGTAGCTTGCAACACAATTTTTCAGCTCTTGACAGAGATAATTATAACTCTTCAGGAAAAGGTATAGAACATAATAATAATTAAAAAAAAAAAAAACACTAAACCTGCCATTTCACTAGTTTTGCTTCTCACATCTTGACATCATTATGTTACACAAGACTGCGTGTGCACGTGAATATAAGCTGGAAATCTGCTCAGACAACAAGCGTACATTGGAGCAATGACCTCGTTTGCTAGTTGAAAAGGTGTGGGCACGGTGTTGTTTTTGTGACAGTCTGTTACTTTCAGCCATCCTTGAGTAGAAACAAGCTGTAAGTGTTGTAAGACAGTACCCTCTCTTGGTGACAATTTATTTAATCGCCACACTCTCACTATTACTAAATAGGTTTACTTTCTCTTTTTATTGAATCAGATCATATGACTCACAATAAGAGTCGACTCCCAAATGACTCATTTCCATTTTTCCCCCCTAGACTAAGCTTTTTATTTTGACCAGTCATTGTTCTTTTTTTGACTAACTATGACTGAAAGGTGTTGCAGAAACACATTATATGGCCAAAAGCATGTGAACACCTGACCATCACACCCATACGTGATGCTTCTCCAAACTGTTGCCACGAAGTTAGAAGCACACAATTGTATAGAATATCTTGAAATGCTGTAGCATTACAGTTTCCCTTCACTGGAACTAAGAGGCCCAAACCTGTTCCAGCGTGAAAATGTCCCATGTGCGCAAAGCCAGCTCCATGAAGACATGCTGTCTTAGAGGTGAAGTGGAAGAACTCAAGTGTCCTGCACAGAGCCCTGACCTCAACCCCACTGAACACCTTTGGGATAAATCAGAACGCTGACTGCACACCAGACCTCCTCACTTGATCTCACTAATGCGCTTGTGGATGAATGAACACAAATCCCCACTGCATTTAATATTGCGTACATTACTTTCAAATATGACCCCCTAGAATACATCACACACACAGTCAGACAACTCTGGGTCGTTACATAGCCCTTAAAAGGGGTCCACTGCACAGTTTTAAGTGGAAAGATTCATCCCAGCAGCCCACCTGACACTGCAGGCCACTTGGTAAGGAGTAGTGACCCAGGACAGAGCCTCCACTTTTTGCCCATCAGGCAGCTGGACAGAGATGGGCTTGCTGTTAGCTGCCTGCTTTGCCAGATTTGCGTCACTCTCCTTCTTCAGTTTCTCATAGAGCTCCAAGCGCTCTGATATGTAGCTGGGCCATGGGTTCAGCTGCTCGGGGACAAAAGACACACATTAACATCGGATACTAACAGTTAATCATGGTTCCTTTGTATCATTCATTCTACACCAGAACCCATGCAACATCCTAGAATTCTGTTACTGTTAAGACTGAGGCACATTTCATTTTTACTCTGATCCAGGGTCAGTGCATCTCAGTGTGTTATAATAGATATAGTTAGGCTTCAGGCAGATGAAACTGGTTGCAGGTCACTATAAATATGACCATTCTATATTCAGCGAGATGCTACTGATGCAACACTGGTGCAATAGTATTGTGGCAGTGCATCATGTGCTGGCTTTTCGGCAGCTTTATACTTATGATGAATGATGATCAGATGAAAAAAATCTTTATTCTGAAATAAAAATACCTCCCCGACTCCTCCCTGTCCTTTGGGTTTCTCCTTCTTCTTGCTCTTCTCTGTAGAGTTCTGGACCTCTGGAGGCTTCGTCGGCTCAGTACGCTGGTGTGTGCATGCCAAAATAAAAAATATATATATTAAACAACAGGAGCAACATCAATGTTTGTGTTCTTACTGAACAATTATATGCTGTATCAGCTGCTTATTAGAGAGGCTAACAGGCACAGAGAACATGCAGGGTCAGATTACTAGTTTGCAACAATGGTAATATTTGCATCATGTGTGGTGACGACACTAAATGTTACCACTATTACTTTTACTACTGATGATAATAGTGATGATAATAGTAATGATAATAATAATAACAATAATAATAATAACAATAATAATAATAATAATATGCCAACCTTCTGGGGTGCATTTACTTTTGGCGTTTGTCTCGCGCTCGTCTCGTGCTTGTCATGCAAAGCGTTGCTCTTGTTCTCGCGGCCTGTGCGCGCGCCGGCCTGGCCCTTCGTCTCGAGCTCCAGTTCGGCACGGAGAGCGCGCTGTAGGTGCACGAGCCGGTACCGGAGCTTCTCGTTCTCGCTCCTCAGGTCCTCGAGCTCGGAGCCGCTCGTGAGCTCGGCGCTGAAGCAGCCGCCACTGAGTCCGTCACGGAGGCGGTTGATCTCCTCGCTGAGAGCCTCGATTTGCCGTTCCTGTGCGGCCAAACGTGCTGCCACGCGCTCCGCCATGTTTAAACCCCTTGTGTGACAGCTGGAACTGAGGGTCATTTAATTATTAAAATAAAATAGATTTAGTGCAACAGCGACCTCTTGTGTACATTCGCGGTGATTCAGCGTACTGACCAGCCACCCTGACGTTACCGGAAGTCCTCTTCTCTCTCTCTCTCTCTCTCTCTCTCTCTCTCTCTCTCTCTCTCTCGCCATTATTTCAGATAATTTTAATTACTTTGAAGACATATCTCGTACTTTATGGTCGAATTAAATGCATAATTTGCAATATGTATCATTTTACTAATTCGTTTTAAACGACTTTCGACGCATTACTAATACCGGAGATAGTTCGCGAAAAGGACTACAAAAAGTCTCTGCCTTTGAATATTTCCTGTGTTTCAAAACTTATTGTCACGTTATAGGCAGAATGTTAAGTCTATTGAAACATCAAAATTTTTGCAATGTTTGACAGATTTAATAAATATCGTATAGAAGTTCATTTCCGGCAATAATGTGACGTCACCGCGTCTAAATGGCGGCCCCCTGTGGTCATTATTGTATTAACGACAGTACTCACAAAAAAAACCCCAACCCGGACACAACATGGAGAAAAATGTCCCCCTTTGGTATATGATAATATTACACATTTGTACATTATTCAATTTGCTGAAATCGTACCTTATTGTTTGATAACACTGGTTAAAATGAGCTTTTTGTGTTTAATTTCTCGACAATACCAAATCTCGCCTCTAGGCGTCACTATTGGGTATTTTCGTTCGTTTGTCTTTTACGTCATTTTTCACTGACAGCAAACATGTTAGGAAAGAAAACACAGGACAGGAGTCATTCATAGAGCCACTGCGCGTGCACGAACTAGCTAAGGTAAGAAAAACGCTATCGTGTATGTTTATTAGCCAAGGAAAATAAAAACCTGTCGGTTTCAGAAGTCTGGGTTTAAACCAGGTATAAAATGTGGTCTTGCATGTCGAGTTGGAGGTGTATATGAACTTGAAGGGAAGATAAATAAATGTGCATTTCCACTTTGCAGTGTAACAGTTCCGCATAGCAGCTGGTGAAAGTGTCCCGTCATCCGCTGATTCATTTCTATCTGTGTGTCGACGCATAAGCGTGTTATTAAGACATGTTATTACCTGTTTCCCTCCAGGAAGTGTTGGATGTCACGCGCAGGGGTAACATGGCCTCGAGCTTTGCGCCGCCGAGGCTCGCGGACTTTCTGCTGACAGAGAAGCTCGGCAGTGGAACCTACGCCACGGTGTACAAAGCCTACAGGAAGGTGAGGACAGCTGACATGCACAGGGCATTACCATGTGGGGAAAAATACCTCAATGACTCATCCGGCACCTTTTAGTTTATCCATTTCTTGCTCTTTTTTGCTGTCTTTCAGACCTCTAAGTTTAGCTGGCTCAGTATGCTGGAGTGTGCGTAGTAAAATTGCATAATAATAATAATAATCCACAAGCAACATCAGAGTCTGTGTTGATTCCTCTGGGATGCCTTTACTTTTGTTATATTTCTCATGCTTTTGTGCTTTAAGCTAAGCTCTTGTTCTTGTAGCCTTTGCGCCCACATTTCTATTTCATTACAAACAATATCGTGCATCGGTGCTGATTTTGATGGTCCTTAGAAACCTTTATGAACCCCATGAACAACTCACTCATCCGTTTATTAACTGAAGTCTTGAGCTTAGTAGAAATGGATGTTGTCCACTGAGGCACACGCAACAAAATGTTTCGTCAGGAAGAACAATATTTTTCGGAAAAATACCATGTCAGGGCTGATAACTGTTTACTTTTTGTAAACACGAACCATCTCCGCTTCTGTTGCAGATCATCCGTTGGAGAAAATTTTATTATTTAGCCGAAAGAAGCTCATCATGCCAGAGGCTAGAGATATTAGGTCAAAAAGAAAACTTCACACACATTTTATTTACTCTTTTATTGGTTCGTAACTTGGTCAAGAATGAAAAGAGAATGGTTAAAGACGAATAGGCAGTGAAGTATGTGTTTATTCTCTTCGTTTCAAATTCAAAACTGCTATCAGATCTGCTCAAGGCACTTGTCACCAGTTCATGAAACATGACGCACTCGTGCAAAACAAAGCATATAATCGCTTTGAATTGTCTTGGATTAAAAGGTATCTGATGTCGCCATTCGGTCTGATTTTTATATAACTTGAACACCATGTTATAGCATCGACTCACTAAAGAGAAGTCCAGGAATAGGCTTACAAAACCCTAAATTAGACACCGAGAACATTCGTTCATGCTTTGTGAAGTACAGCATCGTCCTACATGTTCTCCTGTTACGCTATTATAATCCTCACGCTGGCCTGAAACCAGATGAGTTTGTTTGTTTGTTTGTTTAGACTGATAACAGGGAAGCCGTGGCTGTGAAGGTGGTCAGCAAGAAGAGCCTGAACAAGGCGTCGATGGAGAACCTGCTGACGGAGATCGAGATCCTGAAAACCGTGCGCCATCCGCATATCGTGCAGCTCAAGGACTTCCAGGTAGAAGCAGAAGTGCTAGTAAAAGTGAACATTTCTGGTGATTAAGATCCAACACGGTTTGGTGATTTACACTGATGCAAAGACGCACTGAGGGCGACGATACCACTCCTGTTCACTCAGCTGTCGGTCACAGCTGCACAAAATAAGGAATCTAAAATGACTACTATATAAATCCAGTACAAAAGTGTAAATGTTTTGTGTGTTTGTGTTGCAGTGGGACAGTGAGAATATCTACCTCATTCTGGAGTGGTGCTCTGGCGGAGATCTGTCCCGCTTCATCCGGAGCCGGCGGATTCTCCCCGAGCGAGTGGCGCGTCTCTTCCTCCAGCAGATAGGTGAGGCTGGTGTGTACACCAGCACACACAAGTGTAATTAAATTAAAGCTCAGTCCAGCTGAGTGGCTTTCACTGGTTTTGTCCAGCAGGTGATGCTGTTGTTCTTGTCACTAACTAACACATTTACTCACTGCAGTGAGTGCCTAGCTCATAGCTCATGTAGGTCAGTTGGGGTTTTTTTTGTATTTGTTTTGCATGTTCAGCCTGTGCACTGAAGTTCCTCCATGAAAAGAACATCTCTCATCTGGACCTGAAACCCCAGAACATCCTGCTGAGTGGCAACGTGCTGAAACTTGCAGGTACCCAGAGCAGACTGATCTCTAATTCTTAATAATGTTCATGTTTGCAGGAAGATTTACATTAAGGTAAGTTATTTTAAAGGTCCACTATGTAGGATTCAACGAACTGAACGTACGGTTTTGAGCAGGTGTACTTCCACGTACTTATATTCACGCTCCCTTGTTTTATTCCGTAAGTATGGTCCTCCATGATCCTCAAACTTGTTCTCCAGCACCAGCAAACACTGATTCCTCTTATTTCTTCTTTGTCGTCCTTTCACTGCTTCCTTCCGGATTCACGCTGCCACGTGTAAAATTGCGGAAGTCGCTCTCTAAAGGTTTGTCCGTTCTGGGCCACTGTAGCGGCGCAACATGGCGGCTCTGTAGAGGTGGACCCGCCCCCTATGTAGATATAAAGGGCTCATTCTAAGCTATTATACATGCTAAACAGTTTTTTTATAACAGCCCTATTGAACAACTGCAGTAATCCATATTATGTCAACAACCGCTCGACTAAGTAAAGAGAAACAACAGTCCATCATTACTTTAAGACATGAAGCGTCTTTTAAGTGGTAAAAATAAAGAAAAAAAACATTGAATTAGAAGGTGTGTCCAAACTTTTCACTGGTAGTGTACATATAGATAGTATTATTGGCAAGTGGACGTGTTTAGGAACCGCAGCAATTCCAATACCCTACTAAGGTCAATGGTGCCTAAAGGTCGCCAACGTTCTGCTGATTCCATCGCTAAATAGTTCTAAATGGCATTAATGTAAGCACAAACACTGTGTGGCAGGAGCTTCATGGAATGGGTTTCTGCGGCTGAGCTGCTGCATCACCAAGTCTCACATCACCAAGTCCAATGCTCAACCCCATCGAACACCTTTGGGATGAACTGGAATGAAGACTGTAAACCAGGCCTTCAACATCAATGTCTGACCTCGTAAGTGCTCCACAGAATGAATAGGGACAAATTCCCACAGAAATGCTCCAAAATCCTGTGGAAAGCTGTTATAGCTGCAAAGCGGGGACCAACTCCATATTAAAGTCTATGTATTTGAATGCAATGTCATTAAAGTTCCTGCTGGTGTAATGGTCAGGCATCCCAATACTTTTGTCCAAATAGTATGTACGTATGTATGCATGTTTGTCTGTCTATAGAACAACACTAAGTCAATTAAACGTCTGGGATATTGATCTGCCCAGTTAGGTAGTAAGTGATCGTTTAATCAATTTCACCTGCTTTGGTGCAAATAAAAGCAAAAACCGGTGGACAGCGGGCGCAACAGCAAGACAACACTCAAAAAGGGAATGGGTTTACAGATGGTGACCACAGACCATTTCTCTCTTCTTATACTTACTGATGGATTTTTCTCTAGTTTTGCATTTTGTTCGCGCCCTTGTTACTAGTGGTAGCATGAGGCGGTACCTGCAGCCTATTCAGGTTGCACAGGTAGTCCAGATGTTCTAGGACGGCATCTCATGAAGGTTTGGCTGTGTGTCCCAGTACAGTGAAAAGCTCATGCAGGAGACACCAGAAGACAGGCCTTTCTTTACATGAGAAAAGCTGGGCAGGGCCATGGGAGGGCAACAACCCAGCATCATGTCCAGTATCAGCTTCTTTATGTACGGAGGAACAGGAAGAGCACTGCCAGAGATTTACAAAATTACCTCCAGCTAACCACTCATGTGCATGTTTCTGACCAAACTGTCAGAAACAGACTCCATGAAGGTGGCATGAGGGCCCGCTGTCCTCTATTGGGACCTGTGCTCAAAGTACAGCACTGTGCAGCTTGACAGGCTTTCGCCAGAGAAAGTTGGCCACTGGCATATAGTGGCTTTCAGTGTCGATGGGAATCGGGTATTAGATTTTACAGAACCAGAACAGAAGTTCATATCTCCATTAACTCTCAGTAAATTTAAGAGCTGTTTCAGTGCTGTAAGAGGCCTAGAAGCAAGACTGATATTTTTAATTAAAATGGTTTGGATCAAGATGATCAAACAACAGAATGGACACTACTTTTTCTATAACTTTGCCAAGAAATGAAAGGCTATGAGGAAAGATTTCCTGTTGCAGTGATTGACTTTAACCCTTTGTATTGTATTTATGCTCAGTGGCCAAGTCTTTGGCTAGAACACATCCTGTGGCCAGCCCACGCCCTTCAGGCCAACAGTTTAAACACAACTACGCTAATTATATTCAATCTCAGTTTTTCTCCACACCTTTTATGTTACCATGCATTTATTTAAGTCAGTTAAGTCACTCTATTTACATCAAAGATAAGTAGAGACCGATTAGAGACAGATGTTCTCATCTTTAATTCACGATTTCATAATTTCAAAAGTTTACATACCCCAAGTTGACAGTCTCTTTAAGCAGTCTGTAAGATTCCAGAAATGTATGTAAAGATGTTTAAAAGCACGACACAATTAGTAGATAATTGGAATTATTGGAAGTGTACCTGGGACTGTATTTAAGGGCCTGTGCTTTGCTTATGATACCATGGGAAAATCTAACAACTCAGCCAAGACCTTAGAAACAAACTGTGGCCCTCTTATGTCAGGTTTCTCTTAGAAGCAATTTCCAAAACAATGGATGTCACCATGACCATCTGTACAGACAATTGCATGCAAATCTAAAAAAAAATTGGTGACTACACAGACACTGTACCATTCAGGGACCCCAACCGCAAGTGTTTAGCAATTAAAAGGCAACGCCACCAAGTACTACAATGTATGTAAACTTTTTACCCACAAGAAATCTGATATAGTAAACAAAAGCTGAATTAAATTTGTTTCTTAGGTATTATTTTAAAATTACCTCTGATGGAGAAAAGTAGACACCCTAGGTGACTTAACAGATGAAAGGTTGGGTACCTTGAAACGTGTGGAGTTCTGCTTTAATGTCTTTGGCCTATGTGATGTAAACCTGCTCAAAAAAATTCAGGCTCAGATTTGCAAAAGTGCAGTAGGAGTTGTGGGATGCCGACCATTTACTTCTAAGTTTAGAGCCTGTTGTTAGTGTCTGTGAGCTGTTGGGCGCTGCTAGGTCACTCTCAGCTTGCTATAATCTTAGATGGTCTTAATACTGTGAAAAGGAAAACTAGTTGAGCTACAAGGAGAGCAAAGGAGCCTACAGCTGTACAGACTGAGCTCCTGAATAAATTATTTCAGCTACATTTGCTGCAAAGTACATAATTCATGCAGACAGCTGCTTAGTCTTTTTATAGGCTTGTTTTATGACAAGATCAGATGATGTGGATGTTTGCAGAAGGAATTACCAATCATATTAATAATTGCCTGTGTACTTACCACCACAGGCTAATACTAAGCCAACTCTTATACACTGTTCTAAGCAAGCGGCAAACTACTTAACCTTAGTACTACCTTAACACTTAGTTCTGGTTCACGAATTTAATTGGACGAGCAACATTCCAAGTGTGCTTATATTTACAACTCCATTTCCAAAAATGGGACACTGTGTGAAAAAACTGAAAGCTATAATTTGGCAATCACATACTTAATTACAAATAAAACTAAGACAACATATGAAATATTTAAGTTTTATTGTTTTATGTTCATTTTGAATTTGCAATACATTGGGGGGAAAAAAAAGTTGGGATGGGCACCAAAAGACTGGAAATGTGGAAATGATTTAAAAAAAAAAAAAACAAAACCAATAAAAAAAAAAAAAAAAAAAAAAACCATAGCAGAACATCTCACAACTACTTAAGTTAATTGTCAACAGGTTAGTAACAGTATTGGGTATAAAAAGAGAATCCCAGACAGGCAGACTGCATGGGCAAATTTCAGAATTAATGTTCAATGTAAAATTCCAAAGAATTTGCGGATTTCATCATCTACAGTACACAATATCGTTAAAGTTTCAGAGAATCCGGAGAAACCTCTGTATGCAAGGGACCAGGCTGAAAACCAATATTAATAGGCATTTAAAACAGACATGATTCTGTAGTGGAAATCACTGCAGGGGCTCAGGAACACTTTCAAAAATCAATGTTTGTGAACAAAGTTCATCACTACGTCCACAAATGCAACACAGAAACCATATATAAACATGATCCAGAAACACTGCAGTGCTGTCTGCGCCCGAGCGCATTTAAAACGGACTGAGGCGAAGTGGAAAACAGTCCTGTGGACTGACCAATCACAATTTGAAATTTCTTTTAGGAAATAATTTTGATTAAAAATATGAAAGCTCGTCAGATGGGGGTGAAAAGGAAGAAAGGTCACAGTAAGCACCTTTAATTGGAATGTACAAATCAGGGTGAACTAGGTAGCAAGCTAAACATCAGGCTATAAAGTGAGTTGTAGCTTCTTATAAATCTATTTTCAAAAGGGGAGCAAAAATAAACAAAACATTTGGTCATAATGTCCTAAATATTACTTACTTTAAATTAATTTCTTGGCTATAAAACTTGTACAACAGCAATATAACAATTTTAATCTTGCTGTTAAAAATGAATTTAATATACTGAATTACAACTGTGCCAATAGATCAGCATAACCACACTCTTACTTGCGCAATATTGCTTAATTATATCACTTTAAACTATTAACTTTAAATCACACAAATCTTAGAACATCACTTTTTAATTTTCATCAAAATGTAAACTGTCCAACCAGATGTAAAAACACAAAAATGGTGGTGGTGGCTGTACACAGGGCTTCCCCTGCCTCCACTTCGGACATTCTGACTGCCTTTGGTACGACTGCAACCCCAGCCTACAAACCAGATATCAGCAGGACAAAGTCAACGTTAGTCAACACAAAGTTAAAGTGTGGCAAGATGGTGTGATCTACTGCTACAGGACTGTATTGAAAGTGGAGTCTATTTTCGCCCCAAGCAACATACAACTCGTACGTAGACAGGCAGGAATATGTCTCCACTATTGTGTTTAATATCAACAGCTGATGTTGAGAATATCACCATAACAAAAACCATTTGGGTGTTTCCCAATAGGTATGCAATGCAGCCTTCAATTCAAGTACCACCACAGCCTACAGCACTGCCAGGGTGGAGCTCTAGAACAGCAGCAGAACTGCCAAAAGAACCACCAATCAGCCGCAAACCACTTTTTACACCACAGCCTAAAGGAACAAAAACAATGGCAGTACCCAACACAACGTTATCCTGGCAGATGTACTTAACATGTTCTTCGCCAGATTGGAAGGATTACGAATTTATTAAGCACGCAATTATCACACAAACACGAAAAAGGAAGTTAAGAGTGCTTTAGCAATGTCCCATTTTCACATTTTTAAAGGAAACTGGCTTTAGTAATAGCATGAAATTCTCTCTCTCACTCACACGCAAATATGCACAGAACATAAAACAGGAAGTTATGATTATCCTTGGCAACTTCCTATTATCACATTTTAAACTGATTTAACCTTATTTAAATTTAAAAAAGAAATACTTCAGTTAATAGGCATTAGGTATTTTACTCCAACCTGTACAATTGTTTGTAAATAATTATTTTATTCAGAAAATGAAACATGAATGAATGAATTTAATCCATTTTGGAATAAGGCTGTAATGTAACAAAATGTGGATTGTGGAAAAGTGATGCGCTGTGAACTCGCACACACTCGCACACACTCGCACACACTCGCACACACTCGCACACACTCGCACACACTCGCACACACTCGCAATCCTCAGGAGAGATAAAATCAGCCAGCAAATTGGGTTGTGTGGGCTCATTTTGAAAAGCAGGATATTATCTGGAGAGCACAACTGCACTTAGTGAGAACGCAATATGGCAGCTCTGCACGTCCTCAGCGACGTGGTTGCACAAAGTTTTTGGATTGCTAACTGCTACAAAAGCAAACATTTGAGAACACGCATCCAAATTAATTATATGCTGTATTATTCATACACAGTATGCAACACTAGAGTTCACATCATCTCCCTTGAGACAGGAGATATTTCACTAGGCCAAACCACTCTCGTAGCACAACACAGCCAACTGCTATAGCCTCAATACTTCCTGTGCTTCAGGCTAAACATATTTCTGAGACAAATGGTCTCAAATGGCCCCCTATTTTTAAAATCCATTTAGAAATAGTATTATGACAGAATATCTGTCTACCTAAGATATAGAAACATTACATTATAATAATAGACAACAGATAATAAATAATAAATAATAGAAACACTTTGAAAACAGACTTTCATGCAACAGGCATTGTTCAAGCCCCTCCAAACGGTCACACTCTGCCATGTTTTTTAAAAAAAAGAGAGAGATTTTATTTGTTTTGTGAGTTATATTATACTCATGAGGAAGAATTGTCCTGTTTTGTTACTGTGTTCTTTTGATATTGGAGCCCCAGGTGACTGCCTTTGTTCACAGTGGGGTCAGTTAAAAAGGTCATGGTTATAGTGAGAAATACTCTAAAACTCAAAACAGCTCAACTCCTGGAATGTAACATCTTAACGTCTGTGCATTATTCCTCCCAAAAGTTCTACTTTTATAAGGCTGGCTACACCTCATGAGCATTAAAGTGCAAGTGAATAGATGTGCTTAATACTTATTTAAGCAGTAATGGGAAGTAAGTGTCATGGCAGGATAAGAACACTGTATTATACTGTATATTCTTAGCATAAAAGATACAACTGCATTTAGCGTTACAAATTTCTGATGTTTGAAAAACAGATTATTCAAACCACTATTAGTTTTTACTTAAAAATCTATTCCATGGTGATGAGTGCAGTTCATCCGAAGTCATAGACTGATGTTCCTTTAAATATTATATTTCCCATTGCAATCTTACATAACGTGCAGTTGACTATAAAATTGGCTTCACCTATTCTGGAGTATTCGAGTGTGTTATGCCGCCCCCGGCATCGCATGGGCAAGCAGCTTGAAAAGAAGCGACTGGGCGGCTTCACGTTCCTCAGAGGAAGCGCATCACCTTCCCCGGCTGGAGGTGTCAAGTGACCGGCGAGAGGCCTAACTGATGGGTGGGAATTGGGTATGACCAAATTAGGGAGAAAATCTGGGAAAATCCAATCAATCAATCCTTAAAAATGAATAGCCTTAGTCTACAGCCCTTCAAACTCTCAATAATCTACATTATTTAAAGAGGAAGTCATAAGCTCTTGAGAAAGATTGCTGATATATGAAATCAACAGCCAAGCAAATACACTCCCTTGAGTGCTCCTTCAGAAGCTCCATCCCAAAGTTAAAGGATGTGTATTGCCAAGGCAATGACATGACACCCACATCCATTCCACGGTACAGATCACCTTCCAAATATCCAGCTCAAAAAGCAACACCAAATTAATCCAATCGCACCATTTCTAGGATGTACCAGATCTTCTCCTCTGTATTACAACATGACGCTAACAGCAATACAGCCTGTTTGACATACAAGCTGTCAATACACCTTTAACAACGCAGTACAGCACACTTACCATGCAAACACACACACACACACACACACACCATTATACGCTCTGAACCACTGCCTATTTGCCCATGTTGTCTACAGTCAGACAGAATTAACAAGAGAAAATCACACGGCTCATTAAGAAAATATTAACCACCTAGGGAACGCAATTTCGCAAGAAGCAAAGAAAAGCATGAGTAATTGGAGATTTCGTCAAGAATCCTAAGGGGATGGATAGGAATTATGCAAATGAGTTCCAGGATATTAACCCGAATGAAGCAAATGAAAGTGAGGAAGTGGTTATGGGAAGACGTGGGACGAGACGCTGTCCGAGCCTTTCCTCGATTTCCAGTTTCCTCGCCCACTTCCCTGCCCTAACCTTTTCTTTTCACCTTCTGTTCCCTTGATCTCATTCATCTTGCTCTTTTCTCTCTCTCTCTCTTTCTCGCTAAGCAATATATTTTCATGGTCATATTAGGTCTTGGCACCCTGGCAGTGATATGCAGCTCTTCCCAACACCATCAATCAACCAGCGTTCCCTCAGAGGAGCTCCTTATGCCAATCAGGTCTGTCAACAGCTTAATAGTGACGTAGGAGCTCTCCATGTGCATGACTGACGCTTTGATATGCAGGACAAGAACAACATTAATGCACTGACAATGAACTGAAAACAGTGAGCAGAGTTAATAAATGCAGCTGTGGGCTCTAGTATTAACAAGCATGAACCGAAGAGAAAAGATCACAATCCATCTCAAAACTTTAATGAGACATCATAATTCATCAGAGGCACATTAAAACAGAAGCTGAGAGACAGCCCACAGCCTGCATTAATCAAACAAATGCAGCGTTTCAGAGAGAGGGGGGTGCAGAAAAATACACAGCGCTGTGCTTGGAAATATAGCTGTGTGTTTGTGTAGATGGCTCATCTATGAAATCTGACTGCAGGCTCCCATGAGAGCACGTTGCCAGTAAACAAACCACTTGCAGTCCCTCTCTGTGCCATCAACACTGCATGTACAGCACAGCAGCGTCCAACCTGGAGTGGCTATAGGCAAAATGTTTTCTACAGGAAACATCGGTGAGGTTGAATGTCAGCTATTCTCTGCTGGTCACAGTTCAGCCCTGTGCGAGTCATTTACAAGGTAGATAATCTTACAAACGCAGAGATGATTCTCCCACCTTACCTCTGTGCCCATGCACTGTCTGCAGCACTCATACCATTTTATTCGCATCACTTTTTAAGAAGGAGCTCAAACTGCTTTCACTGATGCCTGGGAAAAAACGCAATCCACCCTTTTTTAGTTTCTCATCACTGAGCTGAGACCTCATTCTGACAAGCATGTCAGACCCGTACTGTGAAATCTCTTTACTTCAATAATACTCCGCTTTTGCTATTTAGCATCAGCCGGCTACAGATGCATGTAAACATTGGAACACACGCATACAAATAGTCTTTTGATCATATCGGAACAATTATGGGTTTTAGTGGTTTTACCAAGTAGGAAAAATACAGCTATACATACTGATTTAAGTTACTGGCTACCATTTACAAATGTTCTGTCTACACACACACACACACACCTTTGTCTTCCTATCCTGCTGAAAACTGCCTACCACTGCCATAATTATAAATGTAGCTCATCAATGCTATGTTTACTCTTATGTCTAAATCTAACCACAACCACACTTTCAAAAAGGAAATATTTTTTCTTATATGTAGGTTTTACTATGCTTGTGAGGGTATCCTTCCTCTGACATCATGATTAATGCAGCTAATTAATGCTACACCTGCACCTGACCTCAGTAATGAAAAGCAAACTTTTTGGCTCGTTTAAGTTTCCTTACTTTTGTTTAAATAAAAACAAGAAAAACTCTGTAAGGACCATCCAAAATTGTCCTCAGTAGATCTGATATTTGGTCATAAGAGTATAAAAACCTGTTCACACAGATTCCGAGAGAGACCGAGACCGAGAGAGAGAGAGAGACAGAGAGAGAGAGACACCGAGAGAGAGAGAGAGACAGACAGAGACAGAGAGAGACAGAGACAGAGACAGAGAGAGAGACACCGAGAGAGAGACAGAGAGAGACAGAGAGAGAGAGAGAGAGACACCGAGAGAGAGAGACAGCGAGAGAGAGAGAGACACCGAGAGAGAGAGACAGCGAGAGAGAGAGACAGCGAGAGAGAGAGAGAGAGACAGAGACTGAGAGAGAGACACAGACAGAGAGAGAGAG
>JAQMYM010000037.1:3093984-3112719 GCA_030014255.1 Parauchenoglanis ngamensis | reverse complement strand
ATTTGGACAGACTCCGATGAGGTACATGATTGGATTTGGACAGACTCCGATGAGGTACATGATTGGATTTGGACAGAATCAGAGGAGGTAGATGTTTGGATTTGGACAGACTCCGATGAGGTACATGATTGGATTTGGACAGACTCCGATGAGGTACATGATTGGATTTGGACAGACTCAGATGAGGTAGATGTTTGGATTCATATGATCTCAGGCAAGGTAGCCGTTTGCATTTTGACAAACACGAGAAACGCAGCTGTCTGGATTTTGACAGGATGAGGTATCTGTTTGGATTTGGACAGACTCAGATGAGGTATCTGTTTGGATTTGGATGGGCTCAAGTGAGCTGATGTGAGGATGCTCTCATCTTAAGTAGTTGCTTGGATTCTGAGTGTGGTAGCCACTTAAATTTGGACAGACACAGGCGAGGTAGCGATTTTGATCTTTGAGGTAGCTGCTTGGATTTGGACTGACCTTTAATAAGGTAGATGCTTGGATTTGGTCAAAACCTTGGACATGCTTGACAGGATAGTCACATGGACAGATTTTGAAGAGCCATTTTGATCTAGATAAACTTGAGTGAGGTATCTGGGTACAGTGGCAGAGGTGAACTGCCTATCCCGTCAAGCTGTGGGTCGTCCAGGACAACTTGTGCTTTAAGCAAGTACTAATAGACTCACTCGTAACAAAGCATGGAAATGATGAAGTACCATATGGCCACAGCTTCAGCATGGCCCACTTGTTCCTGTGTATAACAGGAACATATATCTGATGGAGATTATGTTCCGAATTGAGCTAATAGCAATTATTAAAAAAAAAAAACTTCAGTAACTGATTCAATGAAATAACTTCATCACTGATTAGCAGAATGTTTGAATATGTTAATGTGCAATTTTAGCCATCTATTAATAACTTTAACACCTGGTGTTTAGCAGCAGAACCATGATAAATCGTAATGAGAACCATGTCGAGCATCATTTACACAAATTACTCAGAGATTTTTTTTTCCTATAGAACTCAATAGAGACTTCTGTATGAATAAATAAAATTGTACTAAATGTAGAATGACAGGAACTCAGTGAGGAGTGAGGACTTGAGGGTTGACCTGAACACGTTCAGGTCCAGTTGGACACAAATGTACACTATAGGTGTACGAGAACTGTAAATACATTTACATAAATTGCCATTGTCTTACTGAGAATGATACAAGTATGTTCAGTCAGGGGTTTATGTTACACAAAATATACACCACGTGTAAGTTTTATGGAATTTTTTAATGCATCATTTTCCTGAAATGTGCACTCCAACTCCATGGCAAAAAGGCAGGGCAATTATTTTCTGATATGTTTTAAGAGGTTAAAAAAAGAAACTATGCAGAGAAATAGCTATTTTTGGAATATTATTTCTACACATACTGGATGAGAGTGTTTTGAAAACCCCAGAAAGCATGTGGTTAACACTATCAGATTTTTCAGTTTATATACTCACAAGTGAGACAGCAGACAGTTGAGATTGTCCATAACGGAGATATTGTTTTATTTGGATATACTATTGCATTTATTATTATCCAGTTTGGGTATTAAAAGGGTCCTAAAATGTACCATTCCTTGCTGTAGTGCATATATAACACCTCTGTATGTATTTTTTTTTTACTTAGAAAGGTACATGTAGTGTACCTTTAAGGCTTCATTCTAAAATGTAATTATGCAACTTATTATTATTATTATTATTATTATTATTATTATTATTATTATTATCATCATTATGGTACACCATATCCACATTTCAAAGGAAGAGTATAGTTTAGTACACTTCTCTGAGAATGGTTATAGTATTTTTTTTAATAACGAATTTATCACTATACGACCAAAAGTATGCGGACACCTGAGCTTCACACCCATATTTGGTTCTTCCTTAAAATGCTGCCACAAATTCAGAAACATACAATTGTATAGTATATCTTTGTGTGCTGTAGCATTACAGTTTCTCGTCACTGGAACTAAGAAGCTCAAACCTGTTCCAGCATGACAATGCTCCTGTGCACAAAGCCAGCTCCATGAAGGCATGCTGTGTTAAGGTTGGAGTGGAAGGACTCGAGTGTCCTGCGCAGAGCCCTGACCTCAACCCCTCACTAATAGCTAAATGCGCACAACATCCTTCCCAGAGGAGAAGAGTGGAGGTTATTATAACCGCTATATAAGGGAGGAACAAATTTGCATTGAGATGTTCAACAAGCACATATGGTCAGGTGTCCACATATTTTGGCCATGTAGTGAACCTTCCACCTAAAACATCTCAGTAATTGCTAAAACAAGGGTAAATAAGCACATTCATGGTTCACTCCGAGTCTAATGTGTAGTGAAAGTGTGTGTGTGTTTCTTACTTCTCCTCCTCCAGCTGCTGTTGGTATTGCTCATACTCCTCTTCTGTCATGCCTTTAGCCGCAGCTTCGCCTTTCTCTCCATCCGCTTTCTCCTCCGCTAATCCGCCGGTCAGGTCCTTCAGGTGTCCGCCGATCATGTGCTTCACCATGAAAGCCATCGCTGCTTCTTTTCAGGATCCAGCCAAGTTCTCCAAACGCACAACTTTCCCGGACACAGCCTTCGGAAAATAATATAACTGAAAGTATATAATCTATATCAATATCCGGGAATTGCTACTTTTTATTTCCCCCTATGCAGGTGATAAAAATGATGGAGAGATTCCGAGTACCGACTCTCTCTCTCTCTCTCTCTCTCTCTCTCTCTCTCTCGCTCTCTCGCTCTCTGCCTCTCTCGAGCGCGCGCTTGTGCTGGAGTCGCAGCGGAATAACTGCGCATCCGAGTCCACGAGTTTTCACTGTTCACTCCAACCAATCAGACTCACGCTCAGAGCGCTCGCGTGCTAGGTTTGTCCAATCACATCTCACGTCTCACACCATTCTCCCTCGAGCAGTGCTTTATTTTCTCTGCCCTTTTCACCCGGGGTCACTCGGCCCTGAAGAAGCCCCTGTCCTGTACATGATAGTGTTTTACTGCTCTACCACACACACACACACACACACACACACACACACAAGTTGGTATTTTTGTCTTTGTTGGGACCTCCCATTAATTTCTATGGTCATAACCCTAACCCGACCTGTGAGAACCCTAACCCTTACCCAGCTCTAACCTTAACCATAAATAACCAAACAAAATACAAAACTTATGGCTCTTTTAGCTTTTTCATTGTATTTACAGATTTTTGTAAAATTGAGTTTTCCCTTGGGGGACCAGAAAAATGTCCCCACAAGGTATAAATAACAGGTTTTCAGGTTTTTATCCCTTTGGTCTACACAGTGTAATACAAACATCTCTCTCTCTCTCTCTCTCTCTCTCTCTCTCTCTCTCTCTCACACACACACACACACACACACACACACACACACACACACATACACACACACTTGCAACCCTCAGACATGGATGTCACAGAAAAAAAACAACTCCACCTTGAGACACATTATATACTGAAAATCTTGGAGTAATTCAGGTGTTAATTCCTTTGGTTTATTGCTGTTTTTCTGTTTTCTGTTGTCACGCTGACGTCAGAGGGAAACATTGTTATTGCTGGTATATTTTAATTGGGAAACATTTCAGTGAACTTAAAAATAATGCAATATGCTCAGGTTTAGCTCGTAAAACAAAAGAGCAAGAAGAGCCTCTTTTCCGTTATATTAATAAGAAATCCAGCATAGAAGCAAACATTGGACTCAATGTCCCAGAATGCAGTGCAGCTATACGATGCAATAGCGCTGATTTATGGAAGGGATTTGGTTCAGCTAGATAGTGAGTTCTCTATGAGATGACTTCACTATGAGGAGGTGAGAGAGGCGGACAGACTAAAAGGCTAAAGCACCGCTGCATCACTCTCTTTAAGTAGAGCTAAAACAAGGGCTAATGCTGTGTTCAACTTACCTTGGAAGTGAAAAGTCAGAAGTCAGAAGAATTGTCAACCTCCGTGCTTTCAAACTATGAAGTGCTACAAAACACATTCACATTTTGTTAGCAAAAATAAAGTCAGCTATCGTTAGCAGCGTGTTGATACCACCTCATAACAATAAACTGTACTGTCAGAGATAAGTATTTATCAAGCAAATATGTATGAATGTTGAATGATTTAAAGCAAATATGTATACACAACAGAAATTAATATTAGTTAATGCTGTGAGCAGCCATGTTGATTTGATGTCACTTACTGAACTCAGGGTTGAGGAGAATTTTCCAATTGCCAGGAATTGCAAGTTAAGGGGGAGTTTTCTTTGGTTTGTCTAGTCAGAAGTCATAAATTCAGTTGAACAGTGCATATTTTCCATTATTGTCACTATCAGCAGGTATTTGCACAGCATCGTGGGTAATGTAGGAAACCATTAACCAAAGTGGAAATGGAGTGAAAGGAGATTAAACTAAAAAAATGTATACTCAGTATATTTCTTTACAAGATAAACCTTGGACACTGCTGAAGATTACATTCATTATAGAGATTACAACTTAGGACTTTTCCATTAATTAACTGATTACTTGTTTTTTTGCCCCATTGCCTTAATTACAGTCTTAGACTAAAATGGACTGAGATAAGTTACCGCT
This sequence comes from Parauchenoglanis ngamensis, assembly GCA_030014255.1. Taxonomy (NCBI): domain Eukaryota; kingdom Metazoa; phylum Chordata; class Actinopteri; order Siluriformes; family Auchenoglanididae; genus Parauchenoglanis; species Parauchenoglanis ngamensis. Next base: position 3,108,112 of record JAQMYM010000037.1, on the reverse strand, counting down.
ACGAGGCTTTCGTCTGAGCCTGGCCACAAGCCACATATTTGAACAACTAACATCCACTGGTGCTGTTTCTATTGTGGTTCTTCAAGTACATGAACTGAAGTTTGTTCTTTGACATGCTTGACACGCATTTGTTCAATGCGCAATGCAATTATTTGTAAAAATAGAGCACCGAATTTGTCCAAATTTGTCAGGTTGGAACCAAGATTCCCAGCCCTGGCCCTCGACTGACCCTGTGCTGAACATTTGACATTTGCTTTTTCCTGCTCAAATACACACACTTCAACATAAGAAGGGCTGTTCAAGACCTGAATCAGGTTTATTTAGCACTTTTGGAAGGAGTCTCCAGTGCCAGCACTTTGTTACAGTTAGAGGTAAAGCTGTAAGTTCATGTTTACAAAAACAGGAAAGTCTTCAGAATGGAGTATTTTAGGTTTTGCTAGTTTCTCTGTTGCATGAAAAGCTGAGTTTTTTTTTTTGTCTTATTAACTTTAAGAGAGAGGAACAAAAAGAGGCTCACTGTTTATAGCAGTTGTAATGTAAGCGAGAACAGGAACTAATTTGTTATTTTGGCATGCCATGACATTAAAATGGAACAATAAATGGAAAAGATTTCTATTATTTCTTGTAGCAAGTTACAAATTGTTAGCATTGGAACATTCCTGTGGTGTAAGAGGAATAAAATAATTCAGGACATGCTGTTATTGGAAATGAATCAACTTCAGGGTGGGAACAGGAACTCCAATTTATCACAACACCCTTTCTTTAACAGTAGACCGCCAAATACTTTATTCCTTCTACTTTGTTGTACTTCATTTATGGCTTAAGTATCTGGGTAATATTAAGTTAGTTTTACTCTGTATAGAGTCTAAAATAAATTGAGCATGTAACACTCCAAGGAAATCACCACAGCTACATTTCTCCTGTTACCAAGGTCCAGTCCTGCTCCCCTGTGAGTAGTGGTCACTTGTATGACGTAGATTCTGAGTCATGAGGGGAAGCGTCGATGAAACTGTGCTTGAAAACAGTAATGAATGGGGCCTGGCTCGGGCTGTGATGGGCGCACCGCGCTTGTCAGAAAGCGTCTCGCAGCTGTTTTTGTGCCTCCCACATCAGGCTGACGCTTAAATTGCAGCCACGGCATGTTGAGATGAAGCACTAAGCCGGAGGAGATAGCTGTAGTCTACAAACTAAACGTCTCTCATTATGGAGAAATAGCAAGCTGTCTGCAGTGTGTAGGACTTAAGTGAGAAAGGAGGAGACGTTTGCTTCCAGAGAAAATAAAATGTCAAAGAAAGCCAAGCATATGCAGAGCTGTGAAAGTGACTAACACCCACACCCACCCTCACCCTCCCACACACACACACACACACACACACACACGCTTTCTGTAAATTCAGATCCCAATATTAGAACCTCAGTTTGTGAATTTCAGCTCATTCAGCTCATCTGCTCTATTAATACTGCGGTGATGGTCATTCTGCCAATGAGGGTGAAACCCTATTGTTCAATCCTATTTAACTTTACACATCACATCCAAAAAGCAACAAAAGTCACTTTGATATGCTAAGATCACTACAGTACACTGGGTCTGAGCACTTCATACTTATGCCATGCCTGTATGCAGCCAGTAAACTCATGTCACCTTCTGAAATGTAATGACGTACATCAGAGAGAGGGCTGTCAATCAATTTTGTTCATTACAATGTTAGACCACGCCCACCAGGGCAGTTTTCAGAGCTGCAGCTTGGGTTTTAGCTGCGTTTTTTAAGCAAATTTTTAGATGGTAAATAGATCATGAATGTTATTGTGATCATGTCATTAAAGTTAGCTGATATGGCTTGTTGCTGTAGTCAATTATCCTTATATTCCGCTTTTATGGATTTTTCTTCACGTCACTGTAGCACTAAAATGACCTAATTTGACATAGGAGGCACATCACACTTAAATGTGTTTTTTTTTTTTTATCTATAAACTAAATGATATGACTATACAGTGATAAAACAAATCAATATTGGTGTTAATATTGACAAAATGTTTCAGCGCTGGAGTGTATCAGTAGCTCCATTGGCCACTTTTAAGAATTTTTCAAAATTATGCAGTAGGTGGAGGTTTAAAGTTTCACTTTAAGTTCTAACACAGCAGTACAACACATTTAATAAGCATTCCTGTCTCTCCTACCACACTGCAAATATCTTTAACTATTGAAAACACATTTAAACTAAAGCTCTAATTTTCAGAATTTTCCATTATGCCTTCATTATGACTATTTGTAGAGCATGAAAATGAAGGATAGACGATTTATTTGTAGCGAAAATTGCTTGGTCATTCATGCGAAGTCAAATAAACAATTAATTATGGTTATTAGGTCACATAGTCGGATTATGGGATCAGATATGTGTTGTCAGACTGGGCCAAAAGTAGGACAAATAAATGCAAATTTCTTCTAACAATCCATTATATAATAGTTATGCATGAATGCACCATCTCTTCACTCGTACACTCACACACACTCACACATAAAGTGCCTGACTGAGGCCCCAGCTGTTTCTACTGCTGCCCAGCTTCATGAATATGTCACACACTATGTGTATGTGTGTGTACGTGTGTATACCCATCGCAGGGCTCCCTGGGATTTTGCTTCTGTTTGCTCTCATGTCTCGTTCTGTTTCTGGATGACGAGGTTAGCAGGATGCAGACAGATAGCCAAACAAGCGTTTAGTAACGGTGTCACACACTCCCCATGTATTCTGATACAACCCAAACAAAAACAGCTGAAAAAAAAATCCATCATCATGCTCAGAAGAACAGAGTGAGCACTCTACAGCCAGAGATAAAAACGAAATTGTGAACACAGCACATGCATGCACTATTGTCAGGCCATCATCAGGTTTATTAAACGTGTGTGTGTGTATGAAGGGAAGACCGTAAGCGAAGCTTGTAAGCTAAGCAGAACAGACAGCTGTTTAAGCTATGACAGCTGGTTTGTCACAAGGTGCTGAAAAGGAGGAATATCGCTCCTGTCCACTTAACAGACACTGACAGGAGTCAATCTTCAGCACAGGGGAATTAATCGATAGCAATCATTTTCCTCATCATGCCTTTGGCTCATGTATAGACTTAAATTGAATCGAAATATAATTCTACAGTGCATAAATGAACACCTAAAGTGTTTGCAGTGTGTTCTTTATATTTATATTATATTTCTATTCATGGCTAATATACTGTAAGCACAATAGTCAATAGAAGAGTTGAAAAAATGCCATTTTAACCAACTTCTAACTTTAAAAAAAAAAACCCAGAGGCCGATGAGAGAACGGCTGCTTTAATGTAAGTGAGAACAAGAACTAATATTTTACAGATATTCCACAACAATATGTGTAACTATAAATGGATAAAAAGTACAATGTGTTTTAAAATTGAATAAAAAATGTCATTGTTGATATACACCACTTACAGACATGCTGTAATTGGAAACTAATCAACTTCAGTGTAGTAACAGTTCCACATCATGTTGGGCTGCATTACACCACTCAGTTGTTGATTATTTTCCTATAAATACACACCCAAGGGTTTTATTCATATTTAACAGACACTGACTGGAGTCAAGGGAATTAATCATTAACCATTAGTTCAAACATTGTTCTTCATGTCTTTGTCTCATATATAGCCTTCAATTGAATCAAAATACTGTATAATTATACGGCGCATAAATTAACGCCTACAGTGTAAAACTGTACTCTTTATTTTTATACTGGCTAGGCTAGGTGGGAGTGTGCTAAAAAAAGCGTCAAGGCTATTATAAGCACCATAACCAACAGAAGGACTGAAGACACTACACAGATGCTACACATGTTCTTCACTGTCTTGGTATGCAAAGAATCTATGATATAGTACATTTTTAAAGTGTGCTATATGTGCGTTAAGTGCATTTATACCCCAGCAGTTTCGGATTTCCCAAATCTGATTGATCAGAGTGTGTTGCTTAATTTTTATTTTTATAACAGCAGCTCTGACAAGAGTTCTGGCTCCAATTGCACTCATTCTAATACATCATCAATTAAATATTGTAGTAACAAGTCATCCACAGGGACTGAACACAAAAGCTCCATATAATCAAAGTCCGATAATAAACATAACTAAAAACAACAACAATGCATTGCTGTTTCACAAAGATGAAGAGCTGTAATCATAGAAATGGCAAAGTTATTTAGTTATGTTGTGAAAGGACTATTTGTAATAGTCGATTGCGGTCATCGAAGTCGATTAGTCGAAGTTTTCCACCGACGAGTGTTCTGGGTTGTCAGTAACATGACAAGCTGCGATTTTTTTTGTCTCTCTTGTTTATAGCTGCTATAGTGTAAGTAAAAGCAGGAGCTATCCTGTGTTACAGATGTTCTACAACATCAGTCGTAAACATGAACCGATAAAAGTACGATGTTTCGTTCTTTAATGAATTAAAATGTGTAATTATTTACAACCACACCACACCGTCGCTGATTATTTTCCTATAACAGCGTTTTATTCCTTACATACAGTATGACAGTAGCTCTTTACTTGCTTCACGCTAAATTGATGCAGAATGTACATTTCATAATTGAAGCTTTGAATTTATTAGTGCTCTAGTAGTATACTTATTGAAGGGGGAGTCATCGATTCTGGAAAGACTGTTAATACTTGAACTCAATAGCAAAACAAATACACACCTTCCTATAATGCTCCTTAAGAAGCTCCGCCCCCCCCAAATTCATAGACGCACATAGTAACAACAACAACAACGACACCCCTATCTATGGACAGCTAGTGGACCGTGTATTAGTGTATTAGAAGTGTATTAGATTAGAACTGATGACTGCACCTTTAATTACTCTACATTACCGGAACTACTTATAGACTTGAAAGTGTCAAAATAAAGGAAAAACCAACATAAAAATGTGTTAGTAAAGTGTTAGGCTACAAAGAGCTACCAGAACATCATCTTCAATACACTTTGCTATTGAATTTACAAGTCTCTGGAACTGTACTGGAGCGATTCTTCCAAAAGTTTTTCCCTCTGTTGGTGGGTGAAGAGCGCTGTCTAAAATCTTCTATACGTGTTTAACAGAGTCATGATCGGATGAGTATGAAGACAATAGCATGTACTTTAGCTCATTTTCGTCTTCATCAAACCATTCAGCGAGCTGCCGTGCCCTGACGATGGGGGCGGTGTCATTCTGAAAAGACCACGCCCACCAGGATTGAAACCTTTCAGCACACAATAAAGACGATCTGTCCGAAGAACTATGTATTGATTTGCAATGATGTTTTACTCTAAAGGGACACATACACGTCGAGTGTCCATCTAAGAACTGGAAGCAATAAAACCAGACCAGACTATAGTGTGTATATGTGAATTATAGGGAATAGAGAGTAGGACACCGTTTCAGATTTAGGATCTCACTACATGGGAATTCCTTACAAAACCATACAAACCATCGGACCGATGAACCAGTTAGGCACTGAGGCATCCTAATTTAATGCCCCAGGATACCCAAATCCCTGGTTACTTTCTAATTAGGTTAATGTTAGTCTTGTACTGCACATGAATAATCAGAGACTTCCCAATACTTTTGAAACTGTGTTCTTATTAATCCTAGCTGATGCTACTCATCCCTCACGCTTACCTTAATGAATTCAAGCTTGAATGGTCTTTTAGTTTAAGCAACATACAAAGTAAATGCTTTATTTCTAGGACTCAGGAACCTGACAGATGTAGAGTTGGAGAATCCCAATGCTTACTACTTGGTGGAAATTGTGAATTTTCCCATTCAAAAGTAAAAAAGTCAATTTTTAACAGACTTTATTTAGTTTTTTAACTTTACTTGGTCTAACAGACAAATTTTGAAAAAAGAGAAGCTGATCAGAGAACAACTGTTCTTAGCTGCTGTAACGTAAGTATTCCACAACATTAAATGTAACTTCAAATGAATAAAAAGTTCAATGTGTTGTTCTTTAATGAATAAAAAATGTAATTGTTGATATAAGAGGAATAAAACACTTCAGGGCATGTGGTTATTGGAAAATAATCCAAACCAGAGGGGAACTCCTCTTCCTGTTGGGTTGGACCACACCACACAGTTGTTGATTATTTTCCTATAACAGCACACCTCAAGCATTTTATTCACATTTAACGTTTACCCAAAGTATAAAGCATGAAGATTAGTGCCAAAAATAATGGAATGTTTACTGATTTCTGAAATATGTTCCTACCTAGATCTGGAAATCAATACTTTTTTCAGACTTTCGTGAACTGAGAAGTACCCTGCTACAATATGAACTTTCAACATGGTTCAGTACGAACTCTGAGCTGATCCTGATTCAGATGTGATGAGATTTCAGCTCTAAGACTTTTGGTTTCTCCATGTTGGCTAAGTTAGAAACAGCATGTCACTGAAATGCGTTCTGAAAAGTGGACACAACGTCGATTCCTTCGTGCATTTGGAGCAAAGCGAGAGAAAAAGACCATCGTACTGGAAGGACACACACCTTCTCCGTGACTGCCGGGGGGGAGAAGATCCGTCTCCATGGTAACGCACATTAATTACCTGTGAGTGCACTTCCACATCATGAAAGTGCCATAAGGTGGATTACACAACCGAGCACGAGACTGAGCTGCACGAGTCTATGATCTCATCCTTTTTCCCTCGCACACACACGCACACACACACATTCTCTCTTTCTTGCATAATCCTTCCTCTAATCTTACTCTATTTTATTCCCTATTCACTTTCTTTCTCTAGCTCTGTTTTTGCCTGAGAGAAAGTGAGAGCACAATAGGTTAGTGTGGTTGTGTCTAAATGGGATGCGAAGACCGGAAAATTTCCTTTCCAGCGACTTCCTTCAAACAATCGAAGGAGAGGTTGAACAACTGTGTGTGTGTGTGTGTGTGTGTGTGTGTGATTTTAAATGTTTGCGGTGACCAAAAGTCTCCACAAAGACAGATTATCTGACAGATTTGGCCTTGTGGGGACATTTGTTTATATCCCATATATTTTTTTTTTCAACAAAAACTTGCTGAGATTAAGGTTAGGGTTAGATATAGGTTTATCATAGCATTAATTAGCTGCATTAATAATTATACCAGTGGAAGGTCCTCACAAGTATAGTACAACAAACCTTAGTGTGTGTGTGTGTGTGTGTGTGTGTGTGTGTGTGTGAATTAATACCAAATCGAGCTACAAACAAGGAAATGAAATCCATGAAGAAGTGGAACATGTGGGAAAATTAATTTACAACAACCCCTAAAATATGCTCATCAGATATGTGTTTAATATAATAAAACCTCTGTTATGTGTTAGTAAATTAATGGCATCAAAACAGAGCAAAAATATATCATAATGTCCTGAATGTAAAACACTACATGTGAAAAAAACACAGTATCCAAAATTTATAGCCTACAGCTAACTATATGGTCTAGTAGCATCGTATTTGTTTACACTACATTTAAGTTTGTTTTACATGAAACGTGCTTAGCTTTGTACTAGCTTCACTGGCCAATTAGCAAGTCATGCTAACTGTACTAGCTACGTACACTCACGTAGGTAAAGAGGGAAAGAGGTTACTTTCCTTTTAAGCTTTATATTTCAAACTTTTAAGCTTTTTTATTTTCATTTATATTTCTATTTACACACATTTAAATGTAATGTTGTATATGACAGGATAAGATGAAACAACGGTTATAAATTTGTCCTCCATTTTTGTGCATAATATAGTAAATACAGCCATGGGATTGGTCTGAGGAATCATTCCAGCCAATCTTTCATACTTGTTGCTTTATCATATCATACCTAATTTGCATAGAATTGAGCATATTGTAATTTAAACATAGTTTGTGACTGAAATTGTGGTTTCATGTCACACGTACAGAGAAAATGAACAGTCTCCTGTTGCTTTAATGTGAACTGCTTTAGGGTTAATGTTCTTTTGGATGATAGCTAATCCACACACACGTTAGCATACATAAATGTATTATAAAAATACCTGAAATACCATAATTGTTATGCAGAAACTGAAAAAAATCAAAATACATTAGTAAAGATTTGAGTAATGAGTAACAAGTAATGTTAGCATTCTTTAATATGGTCGCTAATCCTAATGCTACTGTTGTTATCTTTCAAAAACCACACATGACAGTCTGTAAAAAGGCAATCATTTATACGGTTTCTTTGGTTTCTACAGTTTGGACCTACAAGAACATAGCAACTTTGCTCATTAGCACTCAGCTCACTAGCTAGCTAGCTAGCTAGCATGAATAATAAAGGGTTTAAAAAGCATTTGAGATACTCTTAAAAGATGCAGAATCAACAGTTATGGCTGGATAGAAGTGAGTCACATCACTAATAATATGATTGCTAATGTGTTAGATCTCCTGTTCGTCCCCTCATTAAACACTGACACGTGCGTGTACAAGTAGCAGGAGTTCCAGGATTAAGAGAGAGGAGGGGTGGAGAGGCTTTCTAACACTCCTGAAAAGAGCACAACACTTCAGTGCACACACACACACACACACACACTCACACACACTCACAAGTGTCAGACAGCCAGGAGAGACTGGACACATTTATACACGGATTTGTGCACATCATATCCATTTGACATTTCCACAGAGTAACGAAATGCATGTTAGTGAATTTGAATGAACCCTGCACCAGTCATGCGTACATACATCAAAAGTTTAGACGCCCCTGACTGTACATAAAGTGATCTTAAAGGCAATTTGATATAATGGTGAAAATAGTTTTTTGCAATTAATAAAAACAATGACTTTGATAGCTATCTCTATGTATGAATTTATTTCCAGAACAAAAATCTTACATTAAAACAGACATTAATTTTTTCTATGTTAGGATTCATGACCAATGAGTGATGAACATGTGTGGGTGTCTTTAATATTATTAGAAACAATCCCAAGTGGCTGCTTCATAACATTGCAGTTCTTCAGGCTACAATTAAATATCTAAAACATTAGAATAGCTGTGGTTTATTTATGTTTTTCTCACTATGTGTGGCTTTTAAAAGATAATTTTATATTTAACAATAATATTTGCCATGTTTTTAAAAAATAAAGACAACCCCTCTATTCATACTGCGTCCAAAGCTTTGACTTGTATTGCATGTAGCGTATGGTCCATGTTTTTAATGAATACTGAGTTGGTGAACTGTACATCCAGGTTTCACTTTCACAGACAGAAGTCATTTAGGAGGATGGAGGATTAGTTTGTGTTTCATGTATGCATCTTATACATTTCCCCGGAAAACTGGTTACAGTTTTCGCAGCCTTTAGCACTGTAGGAACCAAAGAATGTTAGTAAGTAAGCCTGTTACTTTAAAAGAGAAAAAATAGAAGAAGAAAAAAAAAAACAATGAAAACTTTTCTAGTGAACAGTGAGTCCAAGGTTTTTGTACTGTAGCGTACTGTATGAATGTCAAGGGATTTTACAATAATATTTAATAAGGAATAACAGTTCCTCAGTCCTGACATGTACAGGATGTATTAGTTTGAATTTTAGATAAAATCAGACAGAACTGGGAAGCCCTGAGGAGGAAGTGTCTAATCTTATCTGCAGAGGCTGAAAATTTTCATTCCGACCATGAAAAAACACACCTGATTCCTCTGTTTAATCGATCTGTCTCGATCTTCAAGTGATTAATAAGTCATATGAGCGTACATCCTGCTTGGCTGGAGTGAAACCTGCAGCCGCATTGGCTCTTTGAGGTAAAAAATCGTACAATGAAGGCTGATTCATACTGGATACGCATGTGGCAGATACATTTTTTTGTTTGTTTCAACAAGTGTTAGTCTGCATTAACATTAGTGTGTAGCAAAGGCTACTGTTTTTGTTTGTGGGTGCGCAATGATATAAAGCACACGACTTCTAAAGCTAGCTAGTTTAACACAAAGTAAATAATAAACTAATCAGTTAACATATTGGTTGTCAGCAAATTAGCAAAGCAAGTTAAAGGGGGAATCATGGATTGTGAAGAAGGATTGTTGTTATTTGCTGTATATGTATTTTTTTAAGTATATCGAGAGCAAGGAAAAACCAATCCCTTGTATGTGTACACATACACGGCCAATAAAGCTGATTCTAATTTGACATCAGCAGCCAAACAAATACACACCTCCCTTCAATGCTCCTTCAGAAGCTCCGCCCCTCACATTCATGGATGAGCATTGCCAAGGCAACGGCACTAAAAACAACATTAACACTAACACTAACAATGTCCTCAGCACCCCTTGCTTTGCTGCATCATACCTAAATTGCATAGACCTGAAAAACTCACTTTAAGGCATTTGTTGCTTGTCACTATTTCTGAAATCGTTGCTTTGTGTCACACAGGAACACAGCACACAAACAGTTGCCTGGCACTTTGTTACTCGCTGGTGTGAACACAGGAAAAATCTCAAGCCTGAATATCACGCTGCCTTTTTTAAAATGCTTCATTTAATTTTTCACAAGTGAAGCATAAACTATAGAAATACATTCTTACAAAATCACACAACCACAATTTCTGCATATGTTATTTGAAATCATAATCTACAATGATTTCATGGCATGATTGTGCAACCTGTAGATGTGCAGAAAAATATCTGGGTGCTGGTTTTGCTCAAGGATTATCAGACAAAAGAAGAACACGCTGTTTATCCACTGCGCCGCTGTCTCAGGTCACGTTTTTATTGAACTGTGTTATAATTACAGCTGGCACAAAGTCATCCTCTGAACTTGAATTCAGACTGAATGGAAGTGAATATAAATTGTGGGTAAGGGTGATAATATGACCACTGAAGATATTTCCATTAATAAAACATTTCCTTGTTTTGTATGTGTTAAACAGAGGGGAGTAGATTTCATTAGGCACTTCTTTTTCTTTCTTTCTTCATTTCTTTCTTTCTTTTGATTTTCTTTCATCGCTCTTAATCCTAGCTGTGCAATCCTCAATTCTCCTCCACAGAGTGTGAAAGTTCATCAGCTCGGTCTGTAGAAGGCCAGTGATGGAGCTGCAGGCAGGGGGAAGGCAGTCCAGCCAGGCGGACGTACACGCGGATTTATGTGACAGGCTGCCTGAAGGTGTTAGCGTCGAGCATGATGGGTCACGGCCTAGCGCCTCATGCAGACACGTGACCAGCGTCATACGCCTGCTCAGTTCCTGTGTTTGTCCTTCACAGAACATACAACAGTTGTGACAGCATGAGGAAGCCGTGATGAGATGGAGTGGGCTTTGTGTGTGCAAGCACAGACACGAGATCAAATGACATGAGGTCATCTACGCAATCTGTTTAACAAAAAAGGGACAGCCTGTATTTACAAATTTAAGCTAAAAGTAAACTATTTTTTTATATTGTCATCACATCCAGTTTTCAAGTACAACTGCGAAAGTGAAACTGTATTGCGCTAAATAAATAAAAATTATTTCCAGTTCTCCAAGATGGCTGATCCGTTGCAGTGTTTAGCTACACAGTAAAGTTTCTAGATGATCATAAGTGTCCTAAACCGCATCAGCACATCAGCGAGACGTCACCAGATAACGGGATGTCATTAAAGACAACATGAAATGCAATATATTGGCATTTGACTAGCTTGTTGAAAATCAGATCTAGATGCTCATTTCGTTCTGCTGTCATTCCACCAGCATCATAAAATCACCTCTGCCTTTACAGCTACTTCTCTGTGCTTTGAGTGAGCGAGAGAGCTGCATTTATCCCTGTGAACCAATCAATAAGCTTGTCAGTGTGGAAGATTTATTTTTGTCAACAAAATACCATACAAAATTATAAAAAAAAATAAAAAAAACAACATGACTTGCTCTGTCCTGCTGTGAAGTGTTTTATTTGTGTCGTCATTTGGTATATAGGCAGGTTTTTGTCTGACATCTTTGTTAGTGATGTCAGCATTGATGATTTAGATATGTTCCTGAGATTTTTATAATGCTAAAAAAATAGTGAATAAATGCAGAAAATAGTTTGTGTTACATATCAGTGGTTTGGCTCTATGTCAGCTAGAGGAGGTGGAGGTGAAACATGACACTGGTTATTATATATATTTTTGCTCAGAGGTGGGAAACGTTGCTATGTATTAATAAAAGGTTACAGACAAAGAACAATTTTGATTTTAGAAACGGTTATTACAAATGAATCGTGCTGAATCTGACCAATGACATCAACTAACAGTTTAAACGAAAGTCAATTTTGATTTCATGTGTTTCTGAAAAGATTTAAGGTGACACGGACTTCCATTATTTCCACTTCATATCTACAGACTTTGTTTTAGCTGCAAGCTCAGGTAAAATAGATTTTATCCCAAAAACATTGCTTTAAGGAAAATGGTTTGTATTACCAACTGGAAAATGGGGAGAAAAGTACATTACATAGTTATATAACTGAATCATGGGTCCAATTATATTTAGCTTCCTCTTGATAAATTGATCACTTCTAAGGGCTTCGGGAAAGGTTTGAGCATGTTTTCACAAATTATTTCCATTGCCTTTGGGCATTCACGAAAACTAAATTAAGACAGTTTTGCGTCACGTTTAGTGAGTTACACAAGACACCCGAAGTCATTAGCAGAACTGATTCGTTTGCATTTTAGGTACTCTACACGTTCTAATAAAACAGATAACAGAGCATTACAGCTTTTAGCACTGTTACACATTTATGGCTACAATAATGGAAATAAATTACGTCATAAACACCAATAATGATTTTGTCTTGAAGCGAACATGAAGCCAGCATGGGCATGCTGCATTATGCACATTTTGGTGAACATTTCCTTGGGTGGTACAGTGGAACTGTGGGTAATGCTATGTTTTATTGATGCCTGTCACTCCACGGTGCGATTTCAACACCACACTGATGGCTGCAGTGTCAGAGTCAGATGTAAATGACAGCTTTCAGGTTGGATCTTGTCACTTCCTACTCGTGTGTGTCTCCATCCTGCTCCTGCCAAAGAGCTGAAAAACACTGTTATTTTGCAGTCAACAACTTAAGAGATGCAGGGAAAAGGCCATTCATTCACTGATTGCACACAACATACAAGCTCGTACAAGAAAAACCCTAAGAGCAATGGAATATAAGAGGGAATGGACGGGAGATAGGATTTAAAATGGACTAGACAGAGAGAATTCAGCGTCTCTCTTTTGTCATGGTGGCCAGCAGGTTCAATCGTGCTGTGGTCGTTATTAGGAGACCACCAAGACCTTTTCAAAAGAGAACATAAAACACATTTATAACACATAACAGGGGATGTGAACTGGTGGACATGGACTGAACAGAGTCCTGAAAAAATACTGTAGCTTTGAACCTGGCCATATTTCAGCAACTATACATGAATCATTGTAGCTTTTCTAGCAGATCCTCTGCTGCACCCAATCGCATGCATGCGTGTCAGTTATTTAGATGAAGGAAGCTCATCATACCAGAGATATAGGGCTAGAGATATTAGAATGGGGAGAGTTTCCATAGATTGGCGAACCCACAAGTTATGCTAGGTTATGCTAGTCACATGTGAAAATGTGAAAAAATACACATACACGAAACAAAACATAACCACTTCAAATAGTCTTATCTATAGCTATAGCATTGATTAAGCATTAAAAGTTAGCTCTTGTTATCATTCAATAATTGCTTATCTGGGAAAGTTTTACAGCATGTCTAAACAAATGCAAATATCAGTTCAGATGTTTATTATTGAACATGTTACTGAAACATACAAGCCAGTAGCTAAACAGGGACAAAACTCAAAGTGCAACTGAATAACACAACCAACTAAACTGCATTTCAGTGTTAATTTTGTCAAGGAAGATTTTGATGATAAGTGATCGTTGATGAACTTTTATTTCTTGACTAAATTGTAATGACAATGTAAAGGAAGAAAAATGTGATATTTGAATATTTAACAAAAATTATGGCAAAATCTCTGTTCATTATGTCCTTATTTTTATAGCCAGGAGATATATTCTTCAACAATATTTTGCTATTAATAATATTTTCATAATGTATTACCATACTTAGCACTGTTGCCTCACAGCAAGAAGGTCCTGGGTTCGATCCCCGGGTCTCCCAGGGTGCCTTTCTGTGTGGAGTTTGCATGTTCTC